>ML789456.1:7827-113016 GCA_009831015.1 Picea engelmannii
TGGTGTAGAGTAACAATGGGCATTGTTGCCCTGGATTGTTGACTATATAATCCCCTGGACCCCTAGATGCAAAGAAAACAACAAGTGGGAGAATGTTGGGTATGTGTTATATTCTTTTCATGTGTGTGTGTGTGGGTGCGTCAAATACGACAACTGCTTCTGACGATCCTGGGCGGTTTTTGCTATTTTTAGCGGATTTTGCTATTTTTAGTTGATTTGTAAATTAATCTCGGATTAAGGGATTAGGGTTTTGGTATCTACGGAATACCTAAAAACATTGTATATATTGTATGGTGAATGGTGAAATTCGATATAATGAAAATAAGAAAGGTTTTCCCGGTTGAGGGTTTCCGATAAAAATCTCTGTGTAACTGTGTATGAGCCATTGATTAATTTTTGTATTGCTTAAGAATCTATATGCATTGCTTTACTTCACAGGTTTAAAACTTACAATATTTTAGGGAAACAGTCGTACTGTAGTAGGATTGATCGTCGAGGAGAGCACAGGTATTCAGTTATAGGTCACGCAAAACAATGTGGGTATCAATGTAACAGTCGCGTTGTTAGCGCACATAGTGCGTGCAGAGATTGTACAGGACAATACTGAGGTAGTTTCAGTAGAAAGTTATCATATCAGATCTTGGATATGGAAACTGGATTGTGATTTGAGGATAGGTTGGATGGGGTTTCCAACTACATTCCTTGGAAGGAGAGAATCGTGTTGGTGTTGATGGAGAAAAGGATCTGGGAATTTGCTAATATTGGGATCACTCCTCCAACAAATGTGGTAGAACTGGTCATCCATAATCAGAAGGATTTGAAAGCCAAGTGCATAATTCTAGATGGAGTGAAGGATCATTTGATCCCTCATTTATCTGGAAAGAACGCTGGCAAGGACATGTGGGAGGCTCTGAAAAGTTTATTTCAGAGTAAGAATGAGAATCATAAAATGGTGTTGAGAGAGAATCTTAGAGACACAAAGATGACATGATCATACATAGTGACAACTTATCTTACCCAGATCCAACAGGTTCAATATGAATTGGATGCAGTTGGGGAGACAATGACTGATTCAAAATTTGTGAGGATGGCACTAAAAGGATTCATGAAGCAATGGGAACCATTCATCAAAGGGATCGTAACACGTGAGAACCTCCCTGATTGGTAAAGGTTGTGGAATTACTTCATTCGGGAGGAACTTCTAGATGAAGAATTGAATGGAGGTTGTTGAGACAAGCATGATGATGAGAACCTTGCTCTTTTCAGCTAGGTGAACAAGGGAAAGTTCATGAAGATTTTTAGTGGAGATTCTACCTCTCAATATGACAAGAAGAGGGACATGAGAAAATTCAAGTGATTTTCATATCACAAGTTTGGGCATTATGCAGGGCAATTTATGAACAAGAAGAAGGGTGGCAATGAAACAAAACTAGAGGTAATTGCATTGACAAATACTCAAATGGATGGGTTTTCCAAGAAGTTTGAATAGAAAAAGTTATTACTTGTTTCCCATACTTGCTTGGGCACCATATCAGTTGGTGGATGGCTAATAGATAGTGGAGCCACATGTCATATGACAAGAGCACAGGAGTTGTTCAACAGATTCACAGAGTCAGACTCGGATGTTCATGTGGAACTTGGTATGGGGACTAAGCATGCAATAAAGGGATCTATAATAGTGCCATTCTGGATGGAGTTAGGAGGAATGTTGGGAGTGATGGATGTGATATGGGTGCCAAAAATCAGGAGGAGTGTGCTCTCAGTCTTAGCGATTGAGAAGAAGGGATTTGACTTAGCATTCCAATATGGATAGACGTTTATCAAGCCCAGCAGATCTAGCTCATACATAGTATTTGTTCTTGGAGTTATAGAGAGCAACTTGTATAGGCTAAAGGGTCGGCCTATGTGAGCTATGGAAAGCAGCAGAGTGGTATAGAACAAGGAGTAGGTGGCTCTGAAGGTTGAACAACTCAGAGGGAGTCAACCTTTAGGTTCAGGTGGGAAGGAGTGGCCTTCCAAGTCTGTCAAAAAGGAGTCATGGTACGAGATGGCCATGCAAGATGCTCAAAATCAAGAGGCTTCTAAGAGCATGATAAGAGGGAAGTCTTAGAATATCAGTTTGAGTGAGATGACAAGGATAACTTTATGTTTAGAGGGAGAAGCCAATCAGGTGGATTGGAAAGCATCCATGGTAACATATATGCTATCGAAAATAGAGCCACATCCAGGTGGTAGAAATAACTTCCTTGCTAAGAGGAAGTGTTGATGCATGGTTGCATCGGACGGGTATTTCCACATTAGCTTGTGTCTAGCATGTGGAAATTGTCCAAAGCCTTATATCCTTGACTTTACTTTTTTATTGAAGTAATTAATTAATCTAAAGTGATTTTAATTAGTAAGTTGAGTTTTATTTAATGAAATGATTTAATTAGCATTAGTCAATTAAATAATGTTCATTGAGGTGAGAAGTAATCTCAACCACCAATCACTTTGGATATTAGGGTTAGGTCATAACTCAATCTTATAAAAGAAAGGCTAGAGTAAATGAGAATATACTTTTAGACAGAGATAGAAAAGGACTTTTGCTAGTGTGGAGTCATTGGAGAGTGTAGAAGCAAAGAAGGAATTTTACTTACACATTGTATGAGTGAGTGAGATCTCGTAGATTGGGTGAAGAGTATTTAAGTGTTGATGCAGAGAGAGGTGTATCATGAAGAACTGTGATTCAAAGAGATCTTAGATATGTGGAGAAGGACTTCCACCTATAGATCTAGGCCAAATAAAGAGAGAGAGCAAGTGTGCAATAGAAGGATCGGTTTGTCACATGATAGAGCAAGTATTTTAGTACGGGTTGTGCAGATAGCACAGGTTTCAACATTACAACCATGCATAGCAACGTGAGTATCAAGGAAACAATCGGGATGTTTTCGTATAGGATCATATAGCAGGATTAACAACATATATGCTAGTCAAGTGCAGATGCACTTTGTCTCTTTTCTATTTGGGCAATTTTCCTAGTAAGGGAGCCATTGTAAGCTTTGAGGATATTTGAATGATAATCTTAGTTGATGGTAAGAATATCTTTGTGTATTGTGCATGATATTTTGATTTCTCTATTTATGCTTTCGTTGTAAATGTTTAGTTGATAACTCACTTGTGATTTTATTTAATAAGTGATTTATTTGGAATTAATCGTTGGGTGTTGGGTTACTGGAAATTTCAACATAAGTCTCATAATAAATGTTGTCTCATATATCCCCTCTACATAGGAATATATGACTTAAATAATTCTAAGTTTGTTAAAAAGGAAGCTAATTCCATACAAGAATTCAATTTTAGAGAGGGAAGATTCAAGAGATGAGACACCAAGTTAGTAGTAGAACAACAAGCTAAGGAAGTGGAATCTACATGAGGGTTAGGAAGAAGAAAGATCCTTGGTAAGAGAAAAATATTTTAAATAAGTGCAACACAAGAGATCGTTGCTCCGAAATATAGAAGAGGAAAACAAGAACAGGGTTGAGGATTGAAGTTGTTGTTTTTAATGCTAAAGAAGATGGATCGGAATCCCTAGCCTCTATAGGATTAGCATTTGATGAAAAAATCATAGATACAGTTGGATAAACAATCAAGCATATGAGACAACAATGGGAAAATATTACCAAGTTAAAAAAATGAAGTGAAATATTATCGAACCAATTAGTGTGATCCTACTAGTTTTATCAATTATTATTTTGAAATTCCAGATAATTTGAATGTCATGAAAAGGAAATTTTATGAGAAGGTATATATATTTCATAAACAAATTGATACCATGATAAATATTGTGAAGCGCATTATGTCCTGGAATATTACATGGGAGCAAGTGCAATTAAAATTTGATTATGTTAAGAGACGGCAAGAATATATGAATCTATTTTCTCCAGAGGTGCCTTACATGACTAAAGATGAAATTATTGGTATTGGTTTTGGTATAGATTGTCTTTGGGTTCCATTGATGATTTTTTTCAACAAGATCGGGTAACAAAGGAAATATAATACATCATTTCTTTTGAGAGGCACATTCTTTAGTCCATTTCTATAGTAACTACCAAATGGTTAAAAGAATACTTGTAGGTTCCTTTGAAGGATATCATGAGAAGCACATTGAAAAATAAAAAAGGAACCTCACTCTTCTCAAAGTTCCACTTGATCAACATCAGTTTCATTAAACTGATTATGTTAATGACACTTTCAAATATTGGAGGGCCTACAATGATAAGGAGAAGGACAAAATATAGACGTCGATTAATCAGATAGGAATCCCCAAGAAATTGAAAAAATGAATCAATTCAGTTTCTTTTGATACTTACTTTTGTACAAATAAGATGGACGTGATTTGGAAAGGGATGTTTCGGACTTGACTATATGGAACTATTTTCATGTTATTAGTCCCTATCGAAGGCGTAGAGGGAATATAGCGATCGATAATTCGTTGACTTCATATTAGTTTTTCCTTTGACTAAAAATATTTGCATAATATCTATTGTTGGAACTAGGTAACTAAAAACATTGATTTTTATATAATAAAAAATACCATATATGTCATGATCTAATTGGATAACAGATTGGAGGTCTTATTGCCAGCTTCGCTATTCCAAATTTTTGATATGTTAGCATATCCAAAGTTTTTGATCATATACGGTCTTTCTGAGTTTTTACTTTTTCTTGAAATGTTTGGATATCCAAAGTTTTGAAGATAGAGATTCAGTTTTTTATTAGTTGACTTCATATTAGTTTGTCCTTTGAATAAATTTATTTTTTACATAGCCTCTAGTGTTCGAACTATTGTTACTAAAAAAAAATTATTGTTATAAAATAATATAATAAATATTTTTTCGTACGTAAGAGACCTGCCACACTACATTCTTTCTTAAATGTTTACAGAGAAGTTCTGACAGACTTAAATGTTTACCTAACATGCCTCACAACCTTAAATGTTTACTTAACATGCCTGTTAAAATACATTTTCTTCTGGGTTTTTTTTTATATGCAATGTTCTTTGTAGTGAATATGGGAAATATTGTTCTTCAGTGACATTGTTGGTTCACTGGTTCATGCTTGCTTCTTTCTTGTTCACTGATTTCTTATTTTCCTGTTGTTGTTCTTGTTTTCATGTTGGTCTTGTTGCAGTTTGCATGCTTGGGATTCTGCAACCGCAATTGGAACTGCCCTTCTGTCATTCCCCATTGACGGGCGGGTTTGGGTGCTATTTGCAGTTTGCAAGTGGGAAATTTGACTACTGGGGATGCCTGAGTCGAAATCCTCTTGCAGAACATCTTTGCATGTGAGGAGAAAATACAATTTCCTTTCCCTATGCGTCACTATGGTTGTGTTGGAGGTAGGTTCTGTGTCAAACATTGGCCTTCTGTCATTCCCCTTTGACGGGTGGGTTTGGGTGTTGTTTTTAGCTTCGCTTTCTATTTGCAGTTTGCAGGTGGGAAATTTGACTGTTGGGGATGCTTGAGTCGAAATCCTCTTGCAAAACATCTTTGTATGTGAGGATAAAATACAATTTACTTTTCCTATGCGTCACTGTGGTTTTGATGGAGGTAGGTTTTGTGTCGAACATTGGCGATCAGGAACGAGATGAAGACAACATTACAGTCATGCTTCTCTGGTCGTACTAATCACATACAAAGATGGACTGCAAGAGGATTTTGATCGCTCCCAATATTGAAAAATACCAGCCGTGAAAACCGTACCTTTATTAATTACTTGCACAGTGGCAGGCCTTTGGATGGTCCTGGCAGCGTTGAATGTTTACCTGACAGGTCTCACATCCTGAAATATTTGGTTAACAGATGTGTTACAATACATTTTCCTCCGAATTTTTTGATACAATCTTGTGTGCAGTGAATTTGGCCAATATTTTTCTTCACCGGCATTATGGGTCGGCTGGTTGGTGCTTGCTTCTTGGTTCATTGGATGATTCTTATTCTTGTTTGATTCAACTTTGCAAGGTTGAGGTCCTGCGGCTGTAGTTGGGCCTTTTGGTGCTTCTTAACTGGGTTGTTATTTGCTTCTTGCTCTTCTTTGATTCAACTTTGCGATGTTGGGGTCTTGCATTAAATAGTTTTACAGTTGGCTCCCCAAAAAATACTATTAAAATAAAATAATATGAAAATTTTTGCAATGGATGTAAACAACATCTCTTATGGCTTGAACCAGAGTTTGTCAAGCTACAATGATATTTCATAGTTGACGATGTTTTCCCATAGTTAATGTCTTTCTATGGATTCATAGTTATGAGACTAAGTGTTGATGTGTGAGCGATAAAGTTCTTCTCTCCCTTTCTTTTTCCTCTTGTAAACTTGCATGTTTTTCCCTTTTGTTCTTCCCCTCTATTATGTGTTTCTGGTTCTATACTTTGTCACGTTTCTGTGGTCGCGGGTTCCCGGGGTGGCCAATTGACAAATCGTCATCTCCATCTATATCTTTACATCACGAGTCCGATCGACCATCGTTCGTTTGCATACTTAGCCGATTTCTTCTAAACTTGCATGTTTTTCCCTTTTGTTCTTACCCTCTATTATGCGTTTTCGGTTCTATACTTTGTCACGTTTATGTGCTTGCAAGTTCTCGGTGTGGCGAACTGACAAATCGAGTCTGACCGACCGTCGTTCGTTTGCATAATTAGCCAATTTTATGAACGCAGGTTCACGGATAGGTGCTATAGAACTTTGGTAACCCATGTTCGGGGTATACATCTTGTACCCAAAACTTTCGTGCTCTATAATTCGACCTTGGACTCCTCGAACTTGCAAGCCTGCCTCTACCTATGTTATTCCCCTCTATTATGCGTTTTTGGTTCTATACTTTGTCACATTTATGTGGTTGCGGGTTCCTGGGGTGGCCAATTGACAAATTGTCATCTCCATCTATATCTTTACATCACGAGTCCGACCGACTGTCATTTGTTTGCATACTTAGCCAATTTCTTCTAAACTTGCTTGTTTTTCCCTTTTGTTCTTACCCTCTATTATGTGTTTCTCGTTCTATACTTTGTCACGTTTATGTGCTCGAGGGTTCCCGGTGTGGCGAATTGACAAATCGAGTCTGACCAACCACCGTTCGTTTTCATACTTAGCCAATTTTATGAAAGCGGGTTCGCGGATAGGTGTTATGGAACTCTGGTAACCCGTGTTCGGGGTATACATATTCCACCCAAAACTTTTGTGCTCTGCAATTCGACGCCAAACTCCTTGAAATCGCAAGCCTGCCTCTACCTACGATGACTTCGTCTGTTTGACCTTCCTTTCCATACTTAGTCGAGTCTTCAAAGTTTCACGGGGCCATATGGCATCATTTTTCGCTCCCCTCCATCCTCGATACCTTCTGCCCTTCCCAGTGCACATTAATTATGCTTTTACTAGTGACAACCGACTAGACAAGTTCGAAAAGATTGGATTTAATAAGTGGAAAGCTCAAGGACATCTCCCATTAAAATGCATAAATAGGAGAATATTATGGGATCTGATAATGTTTTTTGCGTCCATTTTGAATTTGCAAAAAGTGTTGGATATTTTTTTTTTTTAAAGGCATAATCATAGTAACAGCGAAATATTGTACTACCACACTGTCATCCATGAATGTGTCATCCACGGAGGTCTTGACGTCATGTCCCTCTTTAATACTGTGCATATGTTACAGGTTGTCATATTTGAGAATCTGCTTGCATATGGGAATGTTAACTCGTGCTATTGGTGACTATTCAACACACATATTCGAAAATATTGGCATTAATAAGCGTAAAGATCGAGGGCATCTGTCGTTAAAATGAATTAAACCAAAATCTAAAGAAGATTATACTATCATCCTCCAACGTTGATTTTAAATACTTATCCCCATTTCTCTTTATCATCGAAGATTTGGGATTTAAGGATCCTTCGTTGTAATGTTCCTGGTCATGGACATGTGAGACAACTTAGAAATGTCATTCAGGCCCAATTGAAAGATGAGGGAATGTTTTTATGTGACGTCAACTTTGAGCGAAAAAAAACTCCGTTAGCCAACAGAAACTCAGACACACAAAAAAAAAAATCAAGTGTCTTGTGATTGGTGTTGTCCCTGTATTTGATGCTTTGGATGGTTGAAAGGCCTTCTTGAATATTTGTGTGTTGATCTTCTTTGTTTTCTTACTGGGAGTTGGAAGAGACTTTCAGGTCACCTACAAAATTCTCCTTCGTTGAAGTATATAGCTTCTTCCAACAACACATATTTGGAAAGTGTGTCAAATTCTGCAGACCACACAAGAATTTATCTTTCGTCGGAGGAGTCACACATACCGTGGCTTGCAAAATGGTCTGTAATTTTCGGAAATGACGCGAAATATTGCTCCATTCGTGAATATACTCAGAAGTAAATTATAAATTTGGATCATCGTGAGTATGAGAAACTGTATGGGTGGTTGAATCGACATCCTAAAATTACAGAAGTTTCTATTTCAAAGTTTGTTGAGCTACTTCTGGGTATGGTAACAGACTTGATAGAAGGTCATATTATTTGTCAAAGTTTGTTCATTGTCCTCTGGATGTAGTAACAGACTCCACATACAATCAAATTTCTATCGCCACTGCATAATGTTTTTTACTATTCCTATGCATATGATTGCATCTGGGTTGATGAGTTTGCCCCTCTTTGCACGAATATTCTCTTCCTACGTGAAGGTGGGTATATAACCAGGGAACAATAGTCTCAAAACTTTATAATTCCTGCATCGACATGTAACTGGGAAAAGTTAATGGGAAGGAATTATGGATTATGGACTTTGCAACACTTTATGAGGATTACTTTATACTACCACCTTCTGCAAGAAGTTTCGCGTGTTCAGGTAATGATTTAGTTTCTGAAAATCACCTTTTACTACCACCTTCATGTAATCATTTTATTTCATTCTTTAGAAGAGACATTAATGTAGTGGTGTATTCCAGAGTTGTTTCCACCTACAATTTATTCTCTTTTAAAATATAGAACAATGTTTTTTTTTAACACATGGTTGTTCAAAAGGTTTTAAGCATTGTTTGGGATTCAATTCCTTCAAGGATGTTAATTAATCATGCAATTAATATTGCTTGTGCCATTGCAATTGAATCGCCGTCCACTATGGAAATTGAATTAACACTACAATGTTAGATAATAGATGTCTGACATGTACCTAATGTCAAGGTCATTATCGCACAGGACACCCAACATCCAAAGATTTATGGACTCAAAGAAACATTGTAGTTGTCGTGACAAAGAAACACTAAATTCGATGTTCTTTGCAGGTCTAACACTCATGCAGTCTAAGTTCTTTGATAATTACAGCCCTGCTTGTTCATTGCATTGACGCACTGCAGTCAATAGCATTGTTCCCATTGCTACCGCCAATATCAATGTCCGAAGCCGAAGCTATCTGGAGCCTGGGGTCACCACCAGTGTGGATGCCTAAAGGTGAAACTACCTAGAGCCTATGATCATGACTTCTTGCAATTGACATTAGTATCAGTAGTGATCAAAAGTTGATTGTATGTTGAGTCTGTTACTGCATCTAGAGGTCGCTCAACACTCTTTGACATAGAAATCGGTTGTTTTTCAAGTCTGTTACAACTTTGGCATAAAACATTCTGTAATTTTATAACGTTGATTCAAATGCACATATAGTTTCTCACGTTCGTGGTTATCCAATTTTATAATTTCCTTCTGAGTGTATCCGGGCATGGAGTAATATTTGGCGTCACTTCCGAACATTCCAGACCATTTTGTGGGCCGCCATGTCTGCCACCCCTACGACGAAAGATATATTCTGATGTGATATGCAACATTTGATAAACTTGTCAGATTTGTGTTGTTGAAAGAAGTTGTGTACTTCAACAGAGGAACATTTTACAGCTGACTTGGACGTCCCTTCCAATTTATAGTAATAAAACAAAGAAGTTCAACATACAAATCTTCAGGCAAGATTTTCAACCAAACAGATGATCGAATACAGGGAGAATAGCAGTCACAACATACTTGAATAAAAAAAATTGTGTCATCTTTTGTTGGCTAACAAGATTTGTTTCCCCCAAAGATGACATCACATAAAATCACTCCCTCGCCTTTGAATTGGGTCTGAATCGCATCTCTAAGTTGTCTCAGATGTCAATGATCAGGAACATTACAAGGAAGGCACCTTAAACCCCAAGTTTTCGATGACAGAGAGAAATTAACACTTAGCAAAGTATGGAATGTTGAGTAACCAGCCAATGCAGGCAGGCCATAACTAGAAGAGACAAGCTATTCAAAAAGTTGGGATAGATCTAGTTGGCAGAACCAATGAAGTCCAAGACCCAAAATTGATATTCAACTCATTATTTTTTACGAATTAAGAATTTGATGATCAAGTTGAAATCTATAAAATATTGTCCACAAGCTTCATTATTGTACATATTTTCATTTTTTTTGTCGGCGGCAGGCCCAATCACAGTCATTATCGAAAATAATATTAGTTGTATTTTGTAACTCAGTTTATTTGAATATAGAATATTTTAGTTTTTTGTATGGTGTTTTCCAATCTCCAGTGTTTTATTTTATTTTTTTTTGTACTTTTTTTTTGTGTCTCGTTAAACATGGATGACAAGCTTTTCTTTATGTTGCCCAACACTTCGATTTAAATAAAGGCCACTCTGTTCGCTCCTTACATTTTACATGGAAGAATAATTTGTCATAGTCCATACTTATGTGGCGCCCGCCCCATACTTAAAGAAATAAATGGGAGGAACCGTCCTTCTTTCATTCTTCGGGGTCCCGTAAATAGAATGAATTAATGACTCTATTACAACAAGGCAACTCAAGTGTTGATGTCATGTTCAATATTTTGCATATGTTGCAGCTTCTTCTATATGATAATATATGTGCATATAAAAAATGTTGCGTCATATGTATATATATATATTATTTTTCTTTCTATTGCTTATGGGTTTCAACGAAATTTGTGAACCGAACAACATCCTGCAAATTGGAAGATGATTTGCATTTGGACCAGAAATAATCTATTAATATATATTAATATGAATACTATTGGAATAAATATAAACACTTTCTCTTTAAATTTTTCATGTTTTCTCCCCCTCTATTATCCCTTTGTGGTTCTATATTTAGTCGCATCTCTATGATCATGGCCTCCTGGATTCGCAGATTAGCAGATGTTTATCTTTATCTATATCCTAAAACCATGAGCCTGATCGACCGAGGTCCCTTTCAATACTTATCCAATTATCTAACCACTGGGTCTCGGGTTTGCGGTATCCAACACTTATGTCCCATGTTCTGTCATATATATATTGCACCCAAAGAACTTCTATGATCTGCAACTTATGCTTTTACTAGTGAGGACTGACCGGGGTTCGAAAATATTGGCATTAATAGACGAACAGTAGATGTTGTTCTATGAGATACTTATACATTTTTCCCTTTTCT
Organism: Picea engelmannii; assembly: GCA_009831015.1. NCBI lineage: Eukaryota > Viridiplantae > Streptophyta > Pinopsida > Pinales > Pinaceae > Picea > Picea engelmannii. The sequence goes on from ML789456.1 coordinate 19,306, forward strand.
TCTTCCCGTATATTATCGCTTTCTGGTTATATACTTAGTCTCCTTTCTATGATCATGGGTTCCAAGGTTGGCAGACTGACATATCTTCATCTCCATCTATATCCTCACATGACGAATCCGACTGACCATTGTTCCTTTCCATACTTAGCCAATTTTATGGTCGCGGTTGTCAAGTTGGCCCTTTCGAACTCTGTTGCTTCTTGTTTTGTGATATACATCTTGCACTCAAAACTTCTGTGACCTACAATTCCATCGCGGACTCCTCGAATTCGCAAGATTCACTCTACTAGGGTTCACAAACGTTTCAAAGTATCTATCGCTACCTTCCATCCCCACTAACTTTGCGCTCTTTCAAAAATACATTGATTATGGTATTACTAGTGACAACTGAACACACTAGTACAAAACAATTGGCACCCAGACCTCTGCCATATAAAAAATGACTGCTGAAATATGACATCGTCCCCTTTTCCATGTTACACAGTATGCATTCAAATGTTCTGAGCGCTACAATTTAACCGTCGGGGCCTCACGTCTTCTGGGGAGACCTTGTCACACTATTTTGGATCCTTGCGTTGGTGGGTTCACAAAATCTCCAATTCCTAGTCATTGTTTCTTGTTCCGACCATCCTCGTACTTTCCAAATATGAAACACCAAAGGTTTAATGCTAAGACGCCATCATGAAAAAACCATAAAGATCATCATTAATAAGCAAAATCCTTGAGGACTAACCATCCCTACAGAACTTGTCCAGAAATATGCAAAAAAGATCTTGCCAGGTAATGGGAAAGCTATAACAAATTTCAATATATTAGCGAAAATAAGTCCAGGCCAGTGTTTCCTTATTCCATACTTGGACATTTTTTCGATTGCGGGTTCCCGGATTGACGGCCTCAAAATTGTGTTTTGAATCTTCCACGACTTGCAAACAGTGCCCGAAGTTCCCCAATATACAATTTTTCCGCTGGAATGCCTTGTCACGAGCCCGACCATTCGTCATTCCTTTCAATACTTAGCCCCAAGTTGAATGTATCTCCATGACGTTGTAAATTTACTGTGTATCGAGTTTGGCCTATCATTTCCTTTTTCCATACTTAGACACTTTTTCGATTGTGGGTTCCCGGACTAGCGGGCTCAGGATTGTGTTTCCAATGTTTTGGGACTAGCAAACAGTACCCGAAGTTCCACGATATACAATTTGTCCACAGGAATGCACCATCATGCCCTCTTCTGTGTTACACATTCTGCAGTTAACACTCCCGAGAGATACAATTTGACCCTCGGGCCCTCACCTCTGCTAGTTGTATCTTCTAGCCCTATTTTGAAGCATCACCAACCGCTTTCGATAATTATCCATTCCTTAATTGTTGTTCCCTATCCCCACCACCTTCCTACTTTTCTCTGAATATGAAATTGGCAAGCTTCGTCATGCATGAACCTTAAACATGTCATTAATGAGCGAAACGCTCGAGGAGATCTCCCACACTTCTGCCATATACAAATTGACCGTCGGACTCCCATATCATCCCCTCTTCTGTGGTATGCATTTTTCACTCAAATTCCGAGACAGACAATTTGTCCCTCGGGAAGTCACGTCTCCTAGGGAACCATTGTGACCCTAGATATGAAGCCCGTCTGACCTCTTTCCATACTTGCCCATTTAATGGAATCTCTTTCGTGGTTCCTCAGGTTGGCAGGTTCAAGAAATCTCCAATTCTTAGTCACTGTTTACTGTGCCCGACCAAGGTTTAATGATAACAGTTCATCATGCAACAAGCGTACAGACTGTCATTAAAAATAAAAAGCGTCGATGAGACAGTGAAATTTAAATGAAGCTAGACTCCTCGAATTTAAATTAATTTATCTTCTCTTATTTTCTCTTTTCTTCCCAGAGACATGTAGAAAAGATATTTCCACTCAATGGGATATATATTACAAGTTTCAATATATTAGCGAAAACAAATCCACCCAGTCGTTTCTCTATTCCATACTTGAGCCACTTTTTCGATTGTGGGTTCCCAGATAGGCGGGCTCACATTTGCACTTCCATTGTTCCATGTCCTACAAACATTACTCAGACTTCCGTGATATACAAATTTCCCTCTGGACTGTCCCATCATGCCCTCTTTCGTGTTATGCGTTTTGCACTCAAAACATTCTGATACATACAATTTGACCCTCGGGCCCTCATCTCCAATGGTTGTACCTTGGAACCCTATTTTGAAGCACGCCTGACCGCTTTTGATAATTAGACACTCCTTAATTTCTCTTTCTCGTCCCCGCGACCTTCGTACTTCTTTCTTAATATGCAATTAGTAACCTTTCATGCTAACAACTCACCATGTAGGAACCTTCAACATTGTCATTAAACCAATATCTACAGAGAGTTGTATTATCCCTTCTGATTGTTCATCTCAAACACGGGTCATCGCATTGGCCCATTCAAGAAATATCTAATCCTTAATTGCTCATTTTCGTATCTGCCATGTTCGCACTTCTATGTATGCAATTACTAGTCTTTAATGCTAACAGTGCATCATGCAACAGCCGTCTAAATTGTCATTAATGAGCGAAAGTCTCGAGGATATCTCCCATTCACACGCATTTGGACCAAGATTTGCGCAGGGTTGTATTATCCCTTCCAACTCTTCATTACAGACATCGTCTAGAGCAAACAAACATTCTTGTAAACTTATGGAAGCATCTCGACAACAGTTCTATGGAGATACAATGAATATCTTCAGACGTGAGGACCAAAATTCCAGTGGTCCAGGGCATACTCTTACTATTCATCCCGTTCCGCCCATAACGAAGTGATTTGGACCTCTAGAATAGCTCGTACAGGCTGCGTCCCTGAGGTTTTTGACTATAAGGAGGTGGTCTCTTGGTGCCCTGCAAAATATATTTCAAGCCAAAGAATTATTCCACTGTGCGACCATTCTCCTGTTTCTTTGTCACCTCAGGTCTTCCGCAAGAAGTTAAGATTGTGGGAGCCAACATTGACCTTCAGAGGACAAGACTGCAAGCAGTTCCTAGAAAAACATGATAATGAGTTGGACCTCTTACCCGAGTTCCTCGAAGACCTGATAGCAGCTCCTGAAGATATCACAAAGTTGCAGGTCAGTTACTTTAGAAATCCATTCTGGGAAATTGCTTGGTTGTTTACAATAATAACAGGACAGGAATCCACGGCAAGATTTTCCAGTATAGTTATTTATATTTTGTACTTCACAGTCAAGGAACAATTCATTTTCGATTGGGGGAAGCTAATTTCCATTGAAATTTGTTCCCAGTTGTCACGATTAAAAGAATCGAATAAATTTTATATGTCATCCTACTTGATTTTCGCAATAGTGCATTGGTGTTTGTTTCCAAAACTGTCTTTGTCCAAGAAAATAAACTATGAATTCGACCCAGTAACATTTTGGTACCATGCCTTGTGGAGGCACAAGGCCTCCCATTGTTTTTATGAGGTTTTTAATGACTTTGTCTTAGTTTTCAAAGATTTATTGTTAGGAAAGGATGCTCCCCGGATGTCTGGTCAGGAAACCAAGTTTTTGGACAGGAAGGGGACACTTGAACAAAAGGAAAATTACAGTGTACTAATGGTCTTTGGCTCCAAGGAAAATCTTGCTTTCCTTCCATGCCACATCACGAACAAGATGTTTGTTATAGAAATAGAAAGGAAATACAACTACTGGTTGCATTTTTTCCATGACAAGAGAAAAAAATAGTTCCTTCCTCTTCCCTAGAAATTCAGGGACTTCGTGTGCAAAAACGTCAACAAGATTGATGAATTTGCAGGCCATTTCAATAACTTGAACCTAACATATGTTGAAAGGATAAAAGGGTTCGACACGAATGGGATTTATCAAGAACATTTACTATCAGTGGGATTTAGTAGCTCTTTTATCCATAGACGCCTAATCGAAGACAAAGACAGTGATGACAACATTCTTGCTTCTGATGATTGCGACGTAGAGACATTACAAAGCGCGACTGAATTGTACAAACAACAGGGAAGAGTATCTGGTGAGAAGAGTGTCCAGTCCCCGACCAACACTCCCAAGAGCACGACATCACAAAGCATCGCTTCAACGACCCACCCCAGTAAGAAAGAAATCCAGAAATCTTCAAACGAAGGAGGATATAAGAACCCTCCTTGCGCAAAAATTGATAGTTCTCACAAGATTCCCCTGAGGAAGAAGAAAAAAAAAATTGTAGGGCAGGCGAAAGAACCCGAAATTGAAAGTGAGCACATGCAGCTTGAAACTGAAATTGAGCGCATGCACAAAGTTCACCCGTCCACGGGCGCGATGCACCATAGTTCCACAATGGAAATAGTTGAGACCGACATTTTTTACGAAGATGAATCCTTCGTATTCCAGAGCACTGTTTTTTACAGACAATCTAAAAATTTAATCATTGAAAAGAGAGATGTAAAAAATAAGAAAGGAAAATCTCATACAGATATTAACTTTAGGAAAATGCAGTCGTCCCAAATCTCCTGATTTCACCGTGTAACCAGTGATGCTCTTGATGATTCCATTGGAGGAATTGAAGCAGAGAATGCGAGACTGAACAACCGGGTCAAGGAATTGGAGGAGGCTTTCATTGCTACCCCTGAGTTTTCTATTCCTTTATAAAAAACCGTGCCTTCTACCCTTGCAGCCAATTTAAAATGATCCTCCAGCCTCCTCACATCATGTAGAGCCGTTGTAGAGAAGAACATCAAGAAAATAATGCAGCTAATTACTGAAGCCTAGGAAACATCACAAAATATAGCTTTCTTTCGAAAGAGGGAAAATTATTTGCACGGACATTTGCAAACGAATTTAAAAAATGAAGAATGTTTCTATGAACAGATGGTGACCCCTTTTTCCAACCATGCCATCAACAGTCCAGATATGAAAAGAAGACAAGAGGATCTCCCCTCCCCAAAGTGGATCAAACAATTAAAATCATGCTGGGAAAAGAAAGATAAGAACCTGCAACTCATTGTCGAATCATGTGAACAAGCCATATCAAAAAAAGAAGAATTATTCAGAAACCTGACCCAAATAGACTTAGCCGGAAGTACCAATGAGGTTCAATATCCAAACTCAATCCTCAAATCCTTGTCCTTGACCAAAGAAGCCTTCAATGAACAACTTGATATTTTAAAGGGGTTGTCTTTAGAAAAGTTTTACGACATCCTTGAATATGGTGTATATGAGGTCTAGAACTAGCTAGTGGACTATTCGGCACAGAATGAATAAATTGAACAGGATCTGCATAATATTTCTATGGATCTAAGGAAATTAGAAAATGAGATTTTTGACATAGAAATCCGGGATGAAATCAACGTGGCCCCCATGAGAATCTATATTGAAGAATGGTTCCAACGGAGAATGGACAAGCTCATTGACGAAGGGCAACAGTCGATTGGCACGATTCTAGTGGTCGTCGACGACAACAACAAAAACGTGTTGGCTTCATAGTAAGTCTATACTGATCACATATTTTTTTCTTTATCAATCTAGTTATTCTACATCTTTAAATAGAAATCTCTAACCAAAGACTCATAACTTCCAATTTATTCTTTTCAGGTCTTCCTCTCTACCGTCGCGCACTTCTTCTTTCTACAATCCTATTTCTTTTACTTATTTCTTTTATGGTCCGTGGGAGCCCCAATCCCAGTATATATGACAAATGCATTTAAATTTTCAGAAAATATGTAACAAACATTATTGTTTTTTGATAAATTTCAAATAAAACTAATTCGGGAATGCAAATTGTTTTTTCCTTCAACTATGTTGGATATCAGGAAATTGTGTTTATTATATTTGAATGTTTAATGTGTGTGATTCCTGGTCCTCTTTTCCAGGAACCTTTGTTGCAAGGCATTATTAATTTTTGATAAATTTCAAAGAAAACTAATTCGGAAATGCTAAATTTGTTTTCCTTCAACTATGTTGGATGTCAAGAAATTGTGTTTATTATATTTGAATGTTTAATGTGTATGCTTCATGGTCCTCTTTTCTAGGAACCTTTATGGCAATTCATTGAGACATAAATTTTCTAAGTCCCATGTTTGAACTATACACACCCCAGGAAAAAACTGACTCGTTCGCATATTAACCTTGGGGGTCATCTACAAGCCAAATGTCGTGTGGCTGGCATGTGACACGCTGCCACAAGTAATCCTCTGCATGGATACCACATGTACTTCAAGTTACTTCCCACGTGTCTATGCTCGGTCCCACCGTAGCATTGCATTTATTCCCATTCCAACCTGGTAGGGACTACGCTGCCATGTAGCACTTGTTAATATGAAAAGCTTGTTGGCCAGATTTTGAAGAAATCGATTATGTTGTATGTATGACTTGCTTAGACTTTACTTGCTTTCATTTATCTTGGAATTCTTGTGAGATTAGATTTATGATACATAGACTAATCTTATGCTTTTAATATTATCTTACTTATTCTATGAAATGGTTCCAATAAATGGATATGAGATTATAGTTTGTTGTTTAAATGATAGGTTATTTTTCATTTACATTGAGCTATTTGAAACTTTTATATGTATAATTCAGTGAACTATTTTTTGGTTATTAATGCATTTATTTCACTTAATTTTGTGTCCATTACTCTCCTAACCTAAATCTATAGCTTAGAAATGCATTTTCATATTGCATATTTAGTTTTAGAATTTAATTTAAGTTTTTTTCATTTCATCTATTACTAAAGGTAGTCGGGATAGAATCTGAAGAGTTCCATATCTTAAACAAAGAAAAGTCTAATTGGGACTTTTCTTCAGGGTGAACTCTTATAGTTGACAAAGTGCACTCACCTGGGTCAACATTTTGGTGCTAGAAGTAGGGCCCATGCCCTTGTATGGATGAACCTGGTAGTAATTCTCTACCACAAAGTTACTATCAAAAGAAAAAAAAATACCCAAGTTGTCATCCAATTAGTTGCAATTGGAAGGTGAAAAAAGACCTAGTCCTGAACCAAATTTCAAGGACATTGAAGTTGAAAAATCTAGAAGTACCCCATTTTGAATCACATTTTGAAAGTGAGGTAGAACACCATTATGTTGTTCCTAAACTAGAAGTTTACACTTTAATATGCATTACTCAAATATTCACTCATGGGATTGGAAAAAAATTACCTCTTACAACAATTACTTAAGAGCACTAAAGCTCGTAGAAAAAGTATATTTTTCCCTCAATCTAGATGATCTGGTTTCTATTCCTGGGATAAAATTTCTACCTTTATACTAGACTCCCCCTCTCACTCTAGCTACTAGTCCTAAGAATTTATACATTGACTTTGAACCTGAAGTTGGAAAACCTTGTGACTTAACTAAACGTCCCAAGAGATTGTACATAAATTTGATCCAGATAAGTTTGGACCATTTGAAGACCATATTAAAAACTTTATGTGATAATTTAGATTAATGAATGTCCAACATGAGGATCTCATTTGTCATATTTGCCCATATACTTTTGAGAATAAAGCTTCTACATAGTATTTCAATTTAGCTAGAATGTCCATCACTGGTTGGTATCAATTTGAAACAACATTCTTTTCAAGTTTGGAGATGAAATAATCATAACTACCTTAGTATTAAAGTTGTCTAGAATGACAATGGATAAGAAAAAAAGGATTAAGGATTTTAATCAAAGATTCATTACGATCTTTAATAAAATATCTGATGATTCTAGACTTGTTGTTGATGTTTAGTTTGAATTTTACGCTTTTTCTTTACATGTTTCCATTGCTATGTTTGTTAAAGGAGTGTGAAAAAAATACTTTGGATGAAACTTTTAAAGAAGCAATTAATGTAGAAAAAGAGATGATAAGTCTTAAAGGGAATTTGGGATTAGATGAAAAGAAAACTATACCCACTACCAAGAAATTAGTCCAATCAACTAAGTCGAATGCATAAGCTAAAGAGAAAGACTCCACTAACTTGGAGAGCCTACAACGAATTGTAGAGAAAATTTCCAATGAAATAATTGTTTTAAATAAGAATTCTGAGAGAAATTCAACAAAGAAATTGTTTAAGCCACTCTTAAAAAAAATCTAACACCTCCTAAAGCTCCTCTTTCTGATTCAAATTTAGATTTTGGAAATTTTTCTATGGATAATTTTTGCAAAGCACATATGGCTAACCATCAGAGAAAACTCGTCCATATTTTGTAAATATGATCATAATTTTTGTTTCTTCACCCCATAGTCTAATTCTTTGACCAAAGAAACTAAAGAGATTAAGGAATAAGTAGAACAAGAATAGAGCATTGAACAAACACAAGAACAACAATGTTGTTATGGGTTGTTTTACCTAATAAAGATATTGAAGAAAGATATTGAAGATGAAGTAGTTGAATAAATGCATGCACTACAAACTTCACCAAATGATTATAATTTAATAAGTAGGGAGTTCCTTCTCAGTCAACCACACCTTCTACTTCCACTACCCCTAAGAAAGTAGTTGCTAATCCTACAGAAAATATAGTTATGTTTCCTCTTATTTATGAATTGGAATATCATATTGTGGAAGACTTTAAAAAGAAGAAAGCTAATATAACAATATATGATCTCCACAATATAACTCAATAGAAGAAATTTATACTTAAAGCTTTGAATGAACCTACTAAAAATAAACAGATATCACCTATTGTTTCTGAAAAAACAAAATCCACACCTAACACCACAATGTTAAGTAAAAGTCATTGGTAATTGCTGCAATAATTGGAAAGAAGCATGTTTCTCAAACTCCACCTTTTATGTTGACTTTTGATCTTTTCAATTGGAATGTTCATAATTGCTTGGTTGATTTTGGGGTGCTTCATATGTAATGTTATATTTTGTTTGTAGAAAACTAAATGCTAAACCAAGTAAATGCTCTATTCATATAATTTAATTAGACAAAAAAAAAAATTAAAGTGATTGGTGAATTGAAAAATGTGTTGATCATATTAGTTGTAAATCCTAAACTTCACTTTTTGTTTTTACTTTTGAGATTTTCAATTGGAATGTTCATAATTTCTTGGTTGATTTTGGGGATTCTTCAATTGTAATGTTATTATTTGTTTGTAGAAAATTACATGTAGAAGCAAGTAAATGCTTTACTCATATAATTCAATTAGACAAATCAGAATTTAAAGTGATTGATGAATTGAAGGATATGTTGATCAAATTAGTTTCAAATCCTAAAGTTCACCAAGTGATTGATATTATTGTTGTTGACATTCCAAATGCATATAGTTTGTTTCTAAGTAGGGATTGGCCTCAAAATCTAAAAGGTTATTTTGCAATAGATTGGCCACATTTGTGGTTACCATGGAAGGGTGAGCAAAATCAAATAAAAGTAGATCAAGAAAAATAAATGAAACTCGTAGTTACTAACATTGAAGGTGAAAGTGAACCAGTTTTGTTCTCAAATTATGTTCTTGGGAGTTATTTATTGGAATTTGATTTTGGAATTTTTTTGTAGAAATCTCACCTTTCAAATCTAAATGGTAATTTGAACTCCTTCATTGCACTCACACTAACAAGCCCCACTATAAATTATTAGAAGTAGATAAAAGTAACCTATAAGTATCTTCTAACCTTTCGAAACTTTATTTTGACACTTCTAAGTCATAAGAGGAGTAGGAGTTGGTTGCATCATAACTGATGTAACAAGCAATTTTTTTTAATTTCTTGTAGACTAGAATTTGAATGCACTAATAATACAACCAAGTATGAAGCCTTAGAATAGTGACTCATAAAAGATATAGATTTTAAATATTAAATCTATTAAGGTTTTTGGTGATTCTGAAATTATAGTGATATAAATAAGAAATGGAATTTATATGAAATGGAATTATGGTGATTTTAAACTACCATCATGAGGTATGGAATTTCATTAACAAATTTGAAGCATTTACCATATTTTCTATTCCTTGAATTCAAAATTCAGAAGCGGATGCCTCATCAAATGTTTCTTCTTGTTTGGGTCCTATAGATGATTTCATCACTAATATTTTTTTTGTTAAATCAATTTATAGGCTCTTTGTTCTAGATAATGTTACCAATTTTAGGGTCTTCAATGATGATCAATAGGTTATCGGTTTCCTGACTTGATATGGTACATTTTGAGGTGTTTTTATTGATAATAAAGAACATTAAAGTACACTTCCACCTTCGCGCTCCGCAATGACTCCCCACCCTCGATCTTCATTCATAGATTGACAGTCGTAACAATTAGACATCTCATAGCTTCAAGCTCCAAGGTTCCTAGACCCAGGTCACCTGGATCCTCCGATAATTCTTGGGCTATGATTCCCACTCTTATTCGGGTCTTCAGTTAAGGACATAGGCGTAAGTTCAAAGTCTCCTAGACTACTGGTTTGAAGGAAACACCTTTCCAACTTGCAGGGATTTAAGCTCTAAGTCAAGGCAAGGTAACTTGTGAGTTTACCAAGACGGTAGTTATGCCAAGAGGCTTGCTCCAACTCTGGAACAACGATGTAGCTCCCTGGGAGAGTGTCTTCGAGTAACTAAATAGGGACGTATGGAAAATCAAGCAGACATATAGGTTCTTAATGGAATTAACGCATATTCATAACTTAATCATTTAATACAAATAAAACACTCTTTATAGACATATAAATACTCCCATAAATCCGTTATTTACAATTTAAAGCATAAGGCAAGAAAACACTTATCAGAACCATATAGTGTGATGCAACTGCTGAAAGGGGTGCTCATTTCCACTCAACCATAGGCTCAGTCAATCCCAATGGATTTATCACTCCCCCCCCACCCCCCCCACCCCCCCCGAGCTTAAGCCATGATGCTTTGAGATTCAATCTCTTAGTTCCAACTCAATGGAAGTTAGGGACAAAGGTTACTCTTCTTCTCCCAATACAGAAATAGATAAGGACGAAGGTTACTCTCCTTCTCCTGACTCAATCTCTATTTTTCTGTGATTAGAACTCATTGTTCCTCTTTCAATCCTTCCTTGGACTCGAGATCTTCCTCTCTCGTCTCTTCATTTTCTTCGCAAGTCTCCCTCTGCCCACCACACTTCCTTTCTTTCCTTCCTCAGAAATATTGTGTGTGGCTTAAATTTCTAGTCTTTGGTCAGGTCTGGAAGCCTTACAGATGGGCAGTCTTCCCCATCCCCTCATTAACTCTTGAGGAGGCCTTCCCGCCTACCAGCTCGGTTGTAATTCATTCCTGGGTCAGGGGGTTGTTCTGATCTAAGAAAATTAATTCCATCATGGTACTGGTTCGATGGAGGTTAACGCAACCATTCCTGGTCTCCTCCACCACCTTTCACGGCATTTTGTGGTCTCTCTTATCACATCCCTTATTTCATCATTCATGCAACGCGTAACCATTTTCTATTAAAATAACAAAATTTACATTCATCGACCTTCTACACAAGGTCCATCAAATAAAAAATTCACACTTTAAAGTTTTCCATAGTTCCTTGGCCCATATAGTTATATTTACAAACTGGGGGAAACAAGGTATTACAATTCCCTCCTCCTTAAAGGAACATCGTCCTCGATTTTCTATCTGTCATCATGAAATGTATGTACAGGAGTAAACAAAATCGGATATGCCTGTCTCATGGAATCCTCCATTTCCCACATAGCCTCATATGGGCCAAAGTGTTTCCACTGCACCTTGACTTGTGCAATGGTTCAGTTCCTGAGTGAGGTTTCCTTCCTGTCTAATATGCATTGGGGTTCTGGCAGGAATTCTCCCCCCAACTCCACCTGGATCACAGACCAGTCAATTATATGATTAGCATCATGTACATATTTCTTCAATAATGAAACATGAAAGACATTATGTGATTTTACAGTGGGAGGAAGTGCTAGCCTATAGGCTACAGGTCCCACTCTATCTAAGACTTCAAAGGTTCCAAAATACCGAGGTGCCAACTTGGCACAGGCTCCCATTCTCAGGGAACTCTTCCTGGGTCTAACTCTGAGATAAACATGGTCTCCGGTTTTGAACTCTATGGGAGTTCTCTTTCTGTCGGTGTAACTTTTTTGTCTATCCCGAGCAATCTTCAGATTTTGTCTTATCTTAACCACTTGGTGTTCCATTTCTTTGAGCATGTCAGGTCTGATTGTAATTCTGTCCACTGGGTTACTCCAGCTGATTGGAATCTTGCACTTTCTACCATAGAGGGCTTCAAAAGGGCTCATCTTCAAGGATTCCTGATAATCGTTGTTGTAAGAAAACTCTACCAATGGTAGGTAGTCTTCCCACTTCTTAGGGTGATGCATTGCATGCATCCTTAGCATGTCTTCTACTATTTGTTTCACTCTTTCTGTATGTCCATCGGTTTGAGGGTGATAAGTTGTGATGAACAACAATTTTGTCTCAAAACCAGCCATTAGGTATTTCCAAAAGCTTGAAGTGAATTTGGTATCTCGGTCGGATACAATTTCCTTGGGCATGCCATGCAGTCTAAATATCTCCTTCATGAAGATATTTGCAATATTTATGGCCTTGCAAGTTGATTTGACAGGAACGAAATGAGAAGACTTACTCAGTTTTTCCACCACGACCATGATGGCATAATTTTGCTTTGTCGAATTTGGTAATCCGGTGATGAAATCCATGGAGATGGTTTCCCATTTCCATTATGGGATTGGTAGGGGTTGTAACAATCCTGCTGGATGTCGGTGTTTTGCCTTAACTTGCTGGCATTCTAGGCACTTAGCTAGATAGTTAGCTATGTCTTTCTTCAACCCAGACCAATAGAATTCTTTCCTAGTGGACGTGATCATCTTCTGATATCCTGGGTGACCAGTATATGGTCTCTAATGTAGTTCATCCATTATGATCCTCTTCAAGTCGTCAGAGTTTGGAATGCACAATCTGGTTCTGTAAGTCAGCAGCCCTTCCTTGAGCATCTGGTAGCCTTCATACTTCATCCCTGTAGGCTCTTGTCTTAGGTATAAGGTCACAGTCTTGAAGGATGCATCTATCTCTTGTGCATTTCTGACTCTTTCCCTAACATTCGTTTCATAGGTGCTTATTGTTTCCAGATGAATCATTTTTATACTTCTGCTAAGGGTGTCGACCACCCTATTTTCCTTTCCTTTTATTTGTTTGATTTCAAAATCAAATTCACTTAGGAGATCCATCCACCTACATTGTCTGGCATTTAGCTTCGGTTGATCAAACAGGTGCCTCAACCCACAATGGTCTGTCATAAGCACAAATATCCTTCCCAGGAGGTAGTGCCTCCACATTTTTAAATCATGTACTATGGCAGCCAACTCTAGGTCATGGGTCACATAATTGATCTCATGCTCATTTAATTTCCAGGACGCGTAGGAAATTACACGTCCCTCTTGCATAAGGACTCTTCCGATTCCTTTCTTGCAGGCATATGTACACACGAGGAAATTATTATTCGGGTCTGCAATATTTAGCACGGGTGCATGGGTCAGGAGGTATTTCAGTTCCTGAAATCTTACTTCACATTTTGATGTCCAAATGAATTTGATCCCCTTTTTCTGAAGGGCAGTGATTGGACAACCAATCTTGGAAAATCCTTTTATGAACCTTCTATAGTATCCTTCTAGGACCATGAAGGATCTGATATCTGATACATCCTTTGGGGTAGGCCATTCCATAATAGATCTGATCTTATCAGGGTCCACTACCACCCCTTCCTTAGAAATGACATGGCCTAAGTAATGGACTTGCTTCTGAAAGAAGTCACACTTGCTAAACTTAGCGTAGAGTTGATGCTCTCTTAGTACTTGAAGTATGAGTCTAATATGTTCTTTGTGCTCCTCCCTATTCTTGGAGTATATTAGGATATCATCAATGAAAACCAATAAAAATTTGTCCAGAAATTTGTTGAGTACATTATTCATCAAGCACATAAAAGTGGTGGGGGAATTGGTTAACCCAAATGGAACCACCATGAATTCATAGTGACCATACCTCATTCTGAAGGTTGTTTCGTGGATGTATTCATCCTTAATCCAGACTTGGTAGTATCCAGACCTTAAGTCAATCTTCAAGAAGATGGAAGCACCTCCCAATCGGTCGAACAAGTCATCAATTCTTGGTAAGGGGTACTTTTTCTTTATGGTTGTCTTATTGAGTTGTTTGTAATCTATGCACAGTCGGAGTGTGCCATCTTTCTTTTTCACAAAAAAGACAGGCTCTCCCCATGAAGATACAATGGGTCAGATGCAGCCTTTGTCCATCATCTCCTTTAGCTATATCTTGAGCTCAACCAACTCTGGTGTGCTCATCCTATATGGGGTTCTAGATGTTGGTATCGCTCCCGGTGTAAGTTTTATCGATAATTCAATATCCCTTCTCCGAGGTAGACCCGGTACTTCCTCTGGGAACACATCCTTGTATTCTCTTAATATGGGGTGGTCCTCTCGGTTTGGTTTGTCATCCTCAACAGATTCCAATACCTGAATGGAATATAAGGAACACCCCTTTCTGCAATACTTTTTCATTTGAAGGGTTGATATTTGCCTCATTGAGAGAGGCTTCTGAATCCCTTGGAGGGTCATCTTTCTCCCTTCTTCATTTACACATTCTAAAGTTCTATGATAACCGTCCAATTTAGTTTTGTAATAATACAACCAATCCATACCAATTAACAAGTCATAAGATCCCAAGGGAAGTATCTTAAGGTTCACTTGGGTGGGTAATCCACCCATGATGAATTGATAGGCTCGTATGACCTCTGCCACTTTTCTTTTGGTCCCAGTGGATAATTGCACCAACCATGGTTTAACATGTCTAATTGGTTGCATTTTACACTTATCAACAGTCTGAGGGGCCACATAACTCAAATTAGAACCTGGGTCAATTAAAATAGAAACTAGATGGTCGGCGATCATACCTTCCATCTCCACTACTGAAGCTTGGTGGTCGGCTTGATTATTGTCCAAGGATGCATAGATTTGTGGCATGCTCCTAGCCACATCATTGGCGGTGGTCGCTTCTTGGATGTTGTATACTTTCTTATTGTTCTATTGTCTGTGTGGGTAGTCCCACAATTTATGATCCTCTCCACAACCCCAACATTTTAAGGGTTCCTTCTTTAGGTTGTCAGTCTTTCCTAGGGCTATCTTAAAAGTTTTATTTCCACTTTGAGAGGGGAAATTTTGTTGATATACACTTCTAGTAGGAAGGCTCCTTCTAGAATATTTTCTATAGTTCTTGAATCTTGAAGATTTAAACCCCTTCTTCTGGAATCCCAACTACTCCTCTTCTTCCAGTCCTTGTGAGGTCTTATCTTATTCCCAAACTGTTCATAACAATACCTCGCCTTCCAGATAGTTTCTTTTAAGGTCTTTGGTTCGTCAAACTCAATTATGTCACAATAGGTCTGAGGTAACCCACTGATGAACCATTTCATTTTTACCTTTTCATCTTTTATGTAGGGTACATACCTCAGTAGCTCAAGGAATTTATTGACAAATTCATCTATGGTGAGTTTCCCCAGTCGGATCTCATAGAATTCCTTAGTCTTCCCATCCATGTATTTCTCTAACGGATACTGCTTCCTGAAGTATTTCTCGAACCGTTTCCATGACAAGTTATTCCCATGGACTCCTTTCACATTTCTAAGGTCTTCCCACCATATGGAAGCCTTTCCATTCAGGTTGAATATGGCTATTTGAACCTTCAAGTTTTTAGAGTATTCATGGAATCTGAAGTACTTCTTTAAACCAAGTAGCCAAGCTTCCGCCTCTTCTCCTTTCTTAATTTCTCCATCGAAAGAGGGTGGTTTGGATTTCTTGAATTCCTCAGGATCATGGTGTTTGGAACGCTTCCACTTCCTTCCTTTCCTCTGAGAATGTGAGTTGGATTTTCTACTAGAAGATCCTTCGGAGTTGCCAACATCCTTTCCCGAGGAATCTACCGATGGGTGTCCCCTACCTCCAGGTTGGGCCTTCTTCGAGGTACTTATCCCAATGTGGTCACTTATGGAGTCATGTTTTCAGATCTTAGGTGTAATTTTACTTCTCTTATTATGTCATCGGTCCACATGACCAGTTGCGGGTTCATGTTGTAGTTGCCTCTGTATGTCGGATAAGCTCTGCAGCAAGACTGCATTAATTTATGTTTGTTTTTCTTTCTCTTTTATCAATCTCTCATTGTCAGCCTTTCAACTCTGTAATTCGTCCCTAAGGCCCCTCACAGTTTCATCCAGGTCTGGAGCAGTTTCCACCACCCTCCTTTTGTCATATTCTTCGTCTCTATTGTGGGAGCCATCCCCCACTTCATGACACATCACCATCCTTTAGTCTTGGATTTTTCCCGCGATTTACTGACTAGTCGAGTGTTGACAAAAACACTTATTTTTAGCTAACATTTTATTAGTTCATGAACAATACATGGTTCAATTTTCTTAAATGCATACACACAGTAGAAAGTTTCATTCTTTTCTTTAATAACATTTTTAACCAGACTTTTAAGAAAGAAGTAAGGTAGGGTGTCACTCTTTTAAAAGTACTCCAGATAGAGTTTTTAAGTGACTCGTCCGTAATCCCAAGCAGGCCAAGTGTTGTAACCATGCTCTGATACCAATTTGTAACACACCCACAACGGGCTAAAAAATAAAAAATAAAAATCATCCTCTTTACAGGAACAAATCCTATCTCTTTACGGGTTCTAATTTGGACCGTCAGGGAATCATCCCGGTCTTCCAATCAAGGATCTCTGATTCTGAAGCCAAACGAATCTCTGAGACCTTTATGGTCTTGTTCTATAATTAAACACAGAACCTTTCGGCTCCTTGGTGCAGGTTTAATGGCACCTGTGACCTTCCCTTTCACTCCCCTGCGAAATCTCTGAGTACTGGGCGTTAGCTCCTTTTCTGGACAAGCCCCCTCTTGATGTGACCTTGGAAAATGACCTTATGGGATTGAACGATTGCGGACATGACCAAAGGCGGTTTGAATCAAACTATTTTTCAGCTTGGAATTCTCCTCGAGCCTCCACGTGTCCTCTTTTCAAAACCAAAGTTTGAATTGCGGCCCGCCCTCAACTTTTTAACGTCCACGAAACTCCTATCCCTGCAATGCTACGGGATCGTCCATATCCCGATCTTGATGGTACTTCTAAAATTGGTGGTTCAGATATGCCCCTCTCAAACCTACGGATCAGATCTGACCTCTTGCAAAATCAACCGACGAGATATCCTTCGTGGTTTCGGGTTTCGGGAGTTTCAACTCTCAAACCTTACTCTCTTTCGTACTTCAGTCTTCCGAGTTGAGGATCTGCGGACACTTTTCCTCCTAATCAATGGCCCTGTCTTTACTTTGGGTGGTTGACCTTTCAGCTGGATCGACGGTCCTATGGACCTCTTCTCGATCAACGGTCAAGATCTCCTTTGGGTTTCGGAATTCTGAGATCTCAAATCTCAAACTTCACCATTTTTTTTCCCAATGGATTTTATCCAAAGGCTATAATCCACTGGTGCGTCTCCTCTTGATATGACGATCGAGGATTACTTTGGGTCTTTACCCGGAGTCCACAGATTTGCTCCATGTCTCCCTTAGATTTGATGGCTATGAATTACTTCGGATATTTATACAGAGTTCTCATATCTACACCACACCTCCTCTAAATCTGATGGCTCGGATCCACTTCCTATGATCTGACGCTTGATATTCACTTTGGATGATCTGACGACTCAGCTTCACTTCGATTGATCGGATGGTTTAGATTTACTTTGGATTTCCAAAATTTCAAACTTCGGAAATCTCAACTCTCAAACCTTGCCTTCTCCTGAATAGATGGTATCTCACGACTTAGATTCACCTTGGCGATCCAACGCTTTAGATTTACTTTCGGGTGATCTGACAGCTCAGATCTTCTTCGACTGATCGGACTAGTGGGATTCATTTTGGATTTCCGTGACTTCGGAGTTCGCGAATCTCAAATCTCAACTGAGAAACTCTCGAATGGATCTCCCGAAGTTGTTGATCTGACGGCTCATATTCACTTTGGAAATCCAATGCTTGAGGCTTACTTCGGATGATCTAACGGCTCAGATCTTCTTCAGATGATCGAACGATTGAGATTCACTTCAGATTTCCAGAATTTCGGACTTCACGAATCTCAAATCTCAACTAAGAAAATCTCGAATGGATTTCCCGAAGCTGTTGATCTAACGACTCAGATTCACTTTGGCAATCCAACACTTGAGGTTTACTTCGGATGATCTAACTGTCAACGTTTACTTCAGGTCATCACCCAGAATCCACAGATTCAGGCCACCTGTCCTCTAGATCTAACGGTTCATATCTACTTCGGACGATGTGACGAATGACATTTACTTCGGGTCTTTACCCAGAATCCATAGATTCACACCACCTGTCCTCTGTATTTGACAGTTCAGATCTACTTCGGACGATCCAATGGTCGACATTTACTTCGGGTCTTTACCTGGAATCCATAGATTCACGCCACCTCTCCTCGAGATTTGATGGTTCAAATCTACTTCGGACGATCCGACGCCTGATATTTGCTTCGGACGATCTGATGACTTAGATTCACCTCAGTTGATCGGACGACTAGGATTCACTTCAGGTTCTGGCTCTCTAGATATCGGAAATCTCATACCTCAAACTTTGGTAAGTTCTCTCTCTTGCATGTGAGAAGCGCTAAGGCTCGTGCACCTTTCTCTGATCAGACGGTTGTTGATCCTTTGCATTGTGATCTAATGGCCACTATCGCTCCTCCTCCTGAGCTTATGATCTCTTCTAACTTAGAAGATTTCTCAGTCTTCAAAGGTCTCAACCTTTGTTCCCCCTACAAGTCCAAATCTTGGATCTTGTCAATACTTATGAAAATTTATATCCCTTCTGAGCTTGATCCTTAAAGGATTTCGATTTCCCACGCACTCCTTGCGTTCGGGGATTTCGATAACTCAGTTCGAAGGATTTCTTGAAAATAAATTCTTCTCTCCCTCCTGGCGTTCCTCTATTATGGTTCTTCGACGCTTGGTCGCTTCTTGACGTCAATCAATGGCTCATGGTAATTATAGGGAACCAACGTGCATGCTCTTTATCAGAGAGCTCAACCTCCGCAATCTGTAAGTACTCAGCAAACTTGGTCAAATCGGAGTCGTTGATATCCCAACCGACGATATCAACGGCAATGGTGAATTGCGGGCCGCAAACTAGTGCATCCTCTACTTCCACCTTTGTGCTCTGAAATGACTCCCCACCCTCGATCTTCATTCATAGATCGATGGTCATAACAATTAGACGTCTCAGAGCTTCAATCTCTAAGGTTCCTAGACCCAGGTCGCCTAGATTCTCTGATAATTCTTGGGCTATGATCCCCGCTCTTATTCGGGTCTTCAGTTAAGGACATAGGTGTAATTTCAAAGTCTCCTAGACTACTGATCTGAAGGAAACACCTTCCCAACTTGCAGGGCTTTAATCTCTAAGTCAAGGCAAGGTAACTTGTGAGTTTACCAAGATGGTAGTTATGCCAAGAGGGTTGCTCCGACTCTGGAACAGTGATGTAGCTCCCTGGGAGAGTGTCTTCGAGTGACTAAACATGGACGTATGGAAAATCAATCAGACATATAATTTCTCAATGGAATGAATGCATATTCATAACTTAATCATTTAATACAGAGAAAGAACCCTTTATAGACATATAAATACTCGCATACATCCATTATTTACAATTCAAAGAATAAGGCAAGAAAACACTTATCAAAACCATATAGTGTGATGCAACTACTGAAAGGGGTGCTCATTTCCACCCAACCATAGGCTCAGTCACTCCTAATGGATTTATCATTGGCCACCCCCGAGCTTAAGCCATGATGCTTTGAGATTCAATCTCTTACTTCCAGCTCAACGAAAGTTAGGGACGAAGGTTATTCTCCTTCTCCCAATACAAAAATAGATAAGGACAAAGGTTACTCTCCTTCTCCTGGCTCAATCTCTATTTTTCTATGATCAGAACTCATTGTTCCTCTTTCATTCCTTCCTCGGGCCCGAGATCTTCCTCTCTCGTCTCTGCATTTTCTTCGCAGGCCTCCCTCTTCCCACCACACTTCCTTTCTTTCCTTCCTCAGCAAGATTGCCTGTGGTTCAAATTTCCAGTCTGTGGTCAGGTCTGGAAGCCTTACGGATGAGAGGTCTACCCCATCCCCTCATTAACTCTTGAGGAAGCCTTCTCACCTACCATCCCGGCTATAATTAATTTCTGGGTCAGGGGGTTGTTCTGATCTGAGAAAATTAATTCCAGCATGGTACTGGTTCGGTGGAGGTTAACTCAACCATTCCTGGTCTCCTCCACCACCTTTCACAGCATTTCGTGGTCTCTCTTAGCATATCCCCTCTTTCAACAGTCATGCAACACGTAACCATTTTCTATTAAAATAACAGAATTTACATTCATCGAACTTCTACACAAGGTCCATCAAATCAAACATTCACACTTTTAAGTTTTCCATAGTTCCTTGGCCCATATAGTTATATTTACAAATTGGGGGAAACAGGGTGTTACAGTAGGGCTTTGGTTTGAAGGAGTAATCTAGTTGAGCCAATCGGATATGAACGATTGAGTTAGGAAGAAATTCAACATGGAAGGAGCAGGGTCGGGAGTAAGATAGAGAAGGGATCTAGTTGTGGTGGTGGCCAGGATTTTTCCTCTGAAGAGAACATTGTTTGGTAGCAGGTGGGCATGGAAAACTCTGAGGATGGCAAGGAACTATGGCAAGAAGGGGAGAGAAAGTTGTAGGGATGGAAGTATAAGGAAGAGTCTTCATCCCAGGGGTCGGTAGCCAATACGAGGGAAGCAATGAGGCATCAGAGGAAGGTAATCAGTTCCCGGGACTATATTCGAAGGCTATAAAAAGAAAGCAACAGAGATAGAAGAGGAATTTTGGGCACAATGACTTGCCACTTTTGGCAAGGATATCCTTGAGGAGCTGCAGGACTATATGGATGACCCCTTCTACTCAAGGATGAGGGAGACCAAGTATTTTAAAATTGTGGACACCTATTGGATCGTCAAGGAAATGGTTGGGAAGGCTCTGCATAGAACTAGGACAGAAAAAGGAGTCCTTCTACATGTAATTCACATTTTAGAAGGTAAATTTGAACCCTTTTTTTCAGTCTTAGTATGGCATTCGCTTCAAGGTCTCTCCAACCAATCAAAAACCTTAGCAATAGAAGGAGCGTGATGGTACACCAAGTCCACTAGGCTCCAAAAACTATCCAATTGAGGTGGATGTGATTGAGACAGATATTGAACCCATGTTCGAGACCCAAAAATTGGATACCCTAGCTTATGTGCAGGACTGACTGGTTCGTTTCAGTTATTTTCATCTATATTTTTATTATTATTATGTTTCCAGACTTGTTAGAGATATAGCTACAGACAGGATTTATATAGATATAGCTACGATAGACAAATATAAGAAGTTTATGAAAAGTTTTTAGACATATAGTGTAATGTAGTATCTAAAAATTGATGACATAGACTTGAACACATGGTTAAATTTTGTCGGGTTACAACTCTGTTTTCCTTTTTGGCATATTCCCCCTAGATGTGGTATAATTTTTTTGTATACAATAGATAAATCTATGTGGTTTTTAACTTAAAATAATAATAATAATGTAAAACTAATTTCAATTGGTTTAGCCCGAGTGGTTTGTGTTGAGGGGTGTTTTCCCCCCACCCAGGTTCAATTCTCAAAAGTGACATGTTGAGGTCTTAAATGAGCAAGCTATCGAAAAAGACTCGGCTTTCTACAAAATCTGGTTTACCCCGAGTACCATCCTCAAAATGAGGGGAAGTTCTAGTGGGTTTCCCTGGGCTCTATTCCAAAGTAAAATAATAATAATAATAATAATAATAAAAATAATGTAAAACGAAAATTTAAAATAAATTAAAAACAAAAAACATTTAGAAAAGAAATTGATAAAAGAAAAGACAAATACAAATTATTTAAAATAATAATAATACAATTAAAAAAGAAATTAACAACAACAACAACACATCATAAAACAAAAAATTTAATTTCGAAAACAATTTTATAAAAAAGTAAAACTAAAATATAAAACCAAAAAAAAAACTTTAAAGAAAATTCAAATTCCTTGGGGATGATTCCCAAAATGCTCCCCACCTTGCATTTGCTTGGTGCTTGCATCCATCCCATCCCTCCCTCCCCTTCCCTCCTCATCAATCACCCCTCCCAACCCGCTCGCCTATTGCTCCTTTAAGTGGCAAGGCTAGGTGGGTGTTGGGAGGGGTGGGAAAGGAGGGGGAGGGGGGTGGGCACAAACACAAGGAAACTTGGGGGGAATCATCCCCCAATGAATTTGAATTTTTTTTCAAGTTTATATTTTATTTTTTGATGTGTGTGTGTGTGTGTGTGTGTGTGTGATGATGATGATGATGACGACGACGACGACGATGATGATGATGATGACGAAAAAAATGACGACGATGATGATGATGATGGTTAACGTCAACTAATACCAAATTGAATTGTCGTACCTTAAGAAGGTAAGGGATTACTTGGAATTCTATAGAATTTTGTTTATGTACTCGAAAAGCATTAAGAGAAATTCTCCAATATCACCATAGTTTTGTTGAGTTAAAAGGTTAGGAAGGTTGGTAGTGTGACAAAAATTTTGGAATTGAGATATAATATGGGTATATGTTGGACATTCTAAGAGAAAATGATTTTCATATTCAACCCTCTTAGTGTCACAACGGTGACATACTCTTTCATCCCATTGTATTTTAGCAACCCTCAACTCAAAAGGCACGTTTATCTCTTCCAACCTATCCCAAACATTTGTCTTGGGTATTGTGTCAAAATATTTTCTAAATTCAACGAAACAACACAGGAGATTGGTTTTATTATTGTGGCACTCCTCTACCATGATCCTAAGTGTAAAAGGTGGTCCACAATTGAATGATATCTCATAAATCTGGCCTAGCATTTATCTCTTTTTCCATGGATTTCTAGCCATAGGCTAATCTTATTTTCCAAAATAATGCCATACAACTTGGCTAAAATGGGGATAATCATAATGGTCCTACAATTATAGGAAATGTTTTTATTCCCACTTTCAAAAATAGGTACAATGAGGCTTTGAGTCCAGGGTTTATGGAATCCCTGCTTAACTACTAAATTGAAGAACTTGTGTATGTGATGGATGAGGATAGGCCCTCCGATTTTAAATTTTTTAGCTTGGTAGCATTCAATATCCTTAGCTTTCCCATTTGTGAGTTGCTTAACCCCGAAATCTATGTCTTCCATAGAAAAAAATGCATCCTCTGTAGGAACATTTGGAATGTTGTTCATGGCATTAGGGAATTCGTAAAGACTTTTAAGGTAGGAATTTCAGTCCTTCAAGGGGATCATATTATTTTCTTTAGCTTTACAAATTAGAATGTGCCTTTAGAACTTCTTATGATCAAGCTTAGATAGGTGTAAAAGAATCTTTTGCTTTATATTTATACAATACCTTTTTTTTCTTTTAATTAGGAATTTGTATGTATTTATCTTATTGAGTTTTAAGGACTCATTAGAAGCATCTCTAATAGCTTTCCTAACAATTTTAAATTCATGATCATACCAAGGGTTGATTGTTCTCATATTCGTTTTGCATGACACCTTGAAAGAGAACTTTTTAATCGAAGTGGAAAGGGTGTTGGGAAAAGATAAAAATTACTTTTGTCAAAAAGTTGCCTTTGATTATGTTGTAACTAGAGATGAATTCTGGTTGTTTTAGAAACCATGCCAAGACATCTTTAAGCCAATTTTAGGCCACAAGTTGGCTCTTCAACCAGAGAGGGTTCTCTCATATCATTTAAGAACACTTGTTTCCCACTATCATTAAGCAACAGTTCTAACAATTAAGCACAGGTGCCAGATTTTAAAAGATAAATGATAGGGCGGATTGGGTGAGGACAGAAAAGGTAGAAAATTGGAATGGAAACAATGTATAAATCTCATATAATCAAAGGATCATCCATTGGGCATGGAGTCTTGAAGAACTGAGCACGATACTTAATAACGAAAGGTAGAAGAAAATAGGAAACAAAAATCTCAGAGAATATATTGGGAAACAACAGTCTCTATAATCCTGAGATGAAGAAAATGGATTTGTTGGGCATTTAAATGAATACAAAAAAATAAAAGAGTGGTTGGGTTGAGCATAACAATGAATTCAGCAAAAAAACACTCACAAAAGAACGTGCAATCAATCTCTGATGAATAGTAGTGGTGGTTGTACCAAATTGTTGTGTTAAACACATATAAGTCCGACTACAAATTGCAGATTAAATAAGAAGAATAGAGATGGAAATTTAAAGAATCTTAACACTATAAATGATGTGGAAAACAGGGTTCTATTTCTTTCAAGATATGAATCCAAGGAACTATCGTTTGGATCTGAGAAGTTTACAACATAAATGGCCCATCAGGCTTACAAAAAATGAACACAACTTTGTCGCCAAAATTATCCTAATCTGCATCCCCCTCCCCCAAGTCATCTTCAGCTACTCCTTTATAATATTCCACATGCTCAACTACTGCCTAGAAAATTGGATCTGATTTTCTCAAAATAGAATATTGGTTGAAGAAGATTTTTGAATTCTCACCACCTCAAGCCAATGTTGTCCCTTTTTTCTAAAGAATAGGATTTATGTTGTTATACATCATCCACTTGTTTCTTTATTACCATTTGTGCTCATCAAATGCCTTCAAACTAGAGATAACTGCTAAAAATAGATTAATGATAAGACTTGAAAGAAAGATTTGTTGTTTCATCTATCCAAAATGATTGGGCGTTCTAATTGGCATTGGGCGTTTTTGGGAAAATCGATCGTTCACGAAATCTAAGAAAATCATGTTTAGTAATTTGGTCCATTCTGCAAAAAACCCATGTTTTATTTTTTTTCAGATTCATCTCCATTTAGTCAGAAATCGAGCCCAAAGTTCCTTGCTTGAAAAATGTCATATGTCGGCTTCATGTCCATTACGGGGGGGTCTCTTGGTGTTTTGTTAACCATGAGGGTCCCTAACTCAACCCATGGGTAACTTTAACTTTACTCAAGACCATAGTTACCCTTTTCTTTTAATCAACCATGGGGTCCCTAAACATGATTAACCCTGTAAAACACAATTGATTAGTATTAATAATAAATCAATACTATATAAAGCTTATTAAGACCTAACATAAAGTTTATTTAAACATATTAAAAAGAACAAAAAGTAAAATTAAATTATATTGCATTTTAAAATAAAAGAAAATGTTTTAGAACCAAATTAAGTAAAGCTAATTAAAATAAATAAAAAGAAACTAAATTATTATATTTATGTTTTATTTATGTTTTTGGCAAAGACTATAGGCTTTTTAAATACTCATTCAGTTTATTTCTCGTAATGCAATCTACTTTTTAATAGTTTGGTTTAGTTTAGAAATAATATGGATTTTAACTTTATTATTTTCGTAATTTCAATGCATTAATTTTCCAATTGAAATCGAATTAAGATAAAGCATGAAAATAATTCATAATTTTGAAAACCAAAAGGCATTGTATTCAATGAACGGGTAAAAAATGATACTTCGCTTAATTTGAAAATCATATGCTCATTTCACATAATCTTTAAGACGCAAATTAAACTTTTAAAGATCTAACTTTTAATCAAATTTAATTTAATGCGCCAGAATGTCTAATTGATTTCTTAATGTATTGAAAACCAAACCATTTCTAAATTGTCGAAACCATCATGAGAACTCAAGTTTAAGTAAATAGTGACATGAAACCATCTTGAGTAAATCTAGATGAACATAAAAACAATATCAAATGATTAGAATAAAAATAACTCAAAAGGTGCAACCATCACGTGTGTGAAGAAAGTGTGACGAAACGACATGACGCAACAACTCCATGATCAAAATCATAATGGTGGAAACAAAATAACAAAAGGAAAATCATCCCACCAAATTCTTAAATCAAGCAAGAACAAAATGAAATGTGAACGAAGGAAGTACTTCCAAAAATTAAAGGGAGTTGTTGAAGCCTCAAATGGAAATACATTGAGCGAAGCGGTTAAAAGGTCGAGATTTTCTTATTTAATTTTATTAATTTTGGTTTGACGTTTTTACTTAATAGTTTAGGAGTACATTTCTTAATATCTAAAAATGATTAGTTATTCATTCAACGATACTCTTTACTTATCATAACAGATCAAAAAGAGAAGGGAGATGGAGTTCATTAGTTATAATAAGACATTGTTTCTAATCAGTTATGAAATCAAGCAAAGGCCCAAATCTTTATTCAAACCAAATCTTTGAACATATGTGTTCCTCGTCTCTCTTTAAAACTATCATTGCATCACTATTTGTGAGTGTTTGTATCCCCTTTAATGTGAATCACAAACATTGACCCGTTGTTAGTGAGCGTCCATAGCCTCGATGGCTTTGCTTGTTCTTCTTTAAGTACTTTCAACTTCCTTATTTGTAAATTTCACCCTTTAGATTTGATTTATAGAGAATTGTGATATGCAATTGGGTGACATACGCAGGGTATTATGAGAGTTGTTTTGATAGAAAAAAAATTGGTGAATAAAAATCGAGCCTACAATTTTATCCCATTTCCAATTATCCCTAATGTCAGTTTTATGTTATGAAATGGATGATGCTCTTGAATACGATGTTAGATAATTATTTTATTTTTTAATGAACACTGAAATTATATTGGATAAGAAAGAACTTTCTCCATAACTAAAAAGATTATTTAATTGTATGGTAAAAATAAGACATTCCCTTATAATGTAAGACATGCTTCCCAGTATGTTAACCAAATGAAGAGAAAATAACATCAAAATCAAAGGAAAAGAAAATCGAAAATAAATCAAAAGTGACCTAAACTAAATGTAGAGTTAAGCTAAGAAAAGGATTTGAGGCATGGGGAAATAAGCAAATTTAGTGAAACATAAGAAAATTTAGCAAAACTTTTATATGTTATAACATCTGGCTCCAATTAGGGATGGTGTCTCCTTACGAAGCACCAAAGAAAATGTGGACCTTGTGCCTAATCCTTTTAGAATATGAAAATGAACTATTGTCAATCTCTAAAACCAAGCTAATCAGAAAGAAAACATGAAATGACACACATACTCACTTGTAGACTTTATAAAAACTGAAAATAAATGCTCGAATGTGAGGTTATTTATATAGAGTGTTTCCTACTTTTAAGATGCTTAATAAAGTAACATCATGTTTTCAATGCAACCAGGAAAGCATTGCATTAATTAAATTATAAACTCTCTCTGCAAATGATTAAGAAAACGAGAATAAGGATTGCAGTAGAAGATTGATAGGAAACTTACCCTACAATTTATATCCATACTTACAACGTACTAATGTCGGAAAACTCATTCCACTTGATGAATCCAAGCAAGTTGCAATAGTATATTCCCTTTCCTTTCACTATTAGCAAGATTTATATTTTCAGACTCAATGGATAACAGTGCCTCTATCTGAAATTCTTCATTCAAATCATCATATATATCATACACTGGCTCAACATCAAAAAACTTTAAAGATGGTGCCTTAGAAATATGCTCATCCTCAATATAAAACTCTAACTCTGAATCATATCTATCATATAGGGATTGATGGTTATTCAAGTTTTCTAAATATAAGGATAAGGAAATATGTCCTTGATCTTCTTGAAATTTTTTGTGAATATGTTCATAGCGGCTATCTTGTTCAAATTCATAACTAGTAAATTCATTTTTTTCGCTATCAAAATCACTTAAGAAGTTTATGCAAAAATCAGTTTCCCATTCGTCTAAATATTGTCGATCTAGAATAGTTAAAGGCTCTTTTTTGTTTTTCAGCCATATAAATTAAAGAAATATACATAGTTTATTTTTCTTGTTCATCTTCTTCTCTCTGCTCCTTTTCTTTCATATCCTCATCCTTTGTTTGACCAGGTAGCTTCCCACAAGCCCATAGATTTTTTTCAATCTCCTTGGCATCTATAAACATATGCTGTAAAGTCAGAGACTTCCTTTCTCTGAGATAAAAATCCAAATCAGGATGATGTGTCATTGCATAGTACACTTTGGCAGCGGCTTCGGAAGGTCGTATATCAACATGCAAATTGTGATATGCATTTTCAAATATTTTGTTAAATTTTGTAACAGTTTCATCATTCCTTCTTCTTATAGCATAAAACTCAGATAGGTATTGATGATGGGATTTCCTCTTGGCCCATTTACAAAAGAAAACATCATAAAAATCAGTCCAATAACTAATAGAATCAGCTGCTAAGTCTCTAAACCATATTTTGACTTCTCCTTCTAAAGACATAGTGAACATTCTCATAAAAATATCCTCATGTTGAATATCTAAGCAATTTGTGAAATGTTCAAAGGTTGTCATGTGTTGTTCTTCTGAAACATCATTTTCTCCATTGAATTTAGGAAGATATTTGAAAATTTTAGGAGGTAAATCATGAAGCACAAATGGTAGCTTAAGCGGTTTATATATATTTAAATCCCATGAATGAATCTTTGTAGAATTATCACAAGGTATACTAATGACTACAGAGGCTGGTATATTATTATCATCTTCAATTGGTTTACAGGACTGACTATGCTTTGGAAGAATAGGGATTTTTACTTTTTGATCAAGAAGACTTTCAAAGGGCATTGGTGCAAGAGGCTCATCTATTTGAGGAACATAAAAAGACGTTGGAATTTATTTTTCTAAGAAAAGAGGTGAGACTTTGAATGTATGATCCTTTGAATGTACAAAATAATATAAAACTCTTTTCATATCTATAAGAAAGAGCAATAAAGGACCAATCAATGGATCTAAAATTTCTTGAAATAAACTTTCCATTTGGTACCTGATCATTTTACAATGATTCTTCATTTCTTTTTTAATAGGGATCACTTCCCAATGGAGTCTTGAAATTTAGATTGGAATCAAAATGGAGTCTCCAGTGAAGTTACACTAGAATCATAGTGGAGTCGTCAGGTGAATAACCACATAGCCTTTGTTTGATCCCCATTCACCTTCAAGAAACAAATCTGATCTTAATAAAACCCGGGGGAAAATATCAAACCTTCGTCCTCGGCAACGATGCCAAAAAGAATGTTGTAACTTGAGATGGTTTCCAATTGTTTTAGAAACCATGCCAAGACATATTTAAACCAACTTTAGGCCACAAGTTGGCTCTTGGATTAGAGAGGACTCTCTCATATCATTTAAGAACACTAGTTGCCCACTGTCACTAAGCAACAATTATAATAATTAATCACAGATGCCAGATTTTAAAAGATAAAGGATAGGGAGGATTGGGTGAGGACAGAAAAGACAGAAAACTAGAATGAAAACAATGTATAAATATCACATAATCAAAAGAACATCCATTGGGCATGGAGTCTTGAAGAATTGAGCACAACACTTAATAACGGAAGGTAGAAGAAAATAGGAAATAGAAATCTCAAAGAATATAGAGGGGAACAATAGTCTCTATAAACCTGAGATGAAGAAAATGGATCTATTGGGCATTTAAATGAATCCAACAAAATAAAAGAGTGTCTGGTTTGAGCATAACAATGAATTGAGCAGCAAAACACTCACAACATAATCTACAATCAATCTTTGATGAACAGTAGTGGTGGTTGTACCAAATTGTTGTGTTAAACACATATAAGTCTAATTGTAAATTGCAGATTAAATAAAAAGAACAGAGATGGAAATTTAAAGAAGCTTAACACTATAGATGGCGAGGAAAACATGGTTCTATTTCATTCAAGATATGAATCCAAGGAAATATCCTTTGGATCTTAGAAGTTTACAGCATAAATGGACCATCAAGCTTACAAAAAATGAACACAACTTTGCAACCAAAATTCTCCTAATCTACAACCCCCTCCCCCGAGTCATTTTCAGTTGCTCCTTTATAATATTTCACATGCTCAATTACTTCCTGGAAAATTGGATCTGATTTTCTCAAAATAGAGTATTGGTTGAATAATATTTTTGAATTCTCACCACCTCAAGTCAATGGTGTCCCTTTTTCCTAAAGAATAGGATTTTTGTTGCTATACATCATCCACTAATTTCCTTATTTCCATTTACACTTATCAAATTCCTTCAAACTGGAGCTAACTGCTAAAAATAGATTGATTATAAGTTTTATGGAGAAGTATTTGGTGTTTCTTCTATCCAAAATGATTGGGCGTTCTAATTGGCATTGGACATTTTTGGGAAAATCGACCGTTCACGAAATCTGGGAAATCGTGTTTAGAAAAATGCCCAAATATCCCAAATCCTTCATAATTTTCAAAAACTCCCTAATTTTACTCTAATTTAGACCATTCTACAAAAAAAACATGTTTTATTTTTTTCAGATTCATCTTCATTTAGTCAAAAATTGAGCCTAAAGTTCGATGCTTGAAAACTACCACATGTCAACTTCATATGCATTGCGGGGGGGGTGTCTCTTGTTGTTTTTTAACCATGGGGTCCCTAACTCAACCCATGGGTAACTTTAACTTTACTCAAGATCATAGTTATCACTCCCCACCTATTTTGGTAATCAAACATGGGGATGCCCTAAACATGACTAATCCTGCAAAACACACTTTATTAGTATTAATAATAAATCAAAACTATATAAAACTTATTAAAAATTAACATAAAGTTTATTAACTAATATAAAGTTTATTAAAACATATGAATAAGAACAAAAAATAAAATTAAATTATATTGCATTTTATTTAAATGTTTTATAACCAATAGGCAAAACTAATTTAAAAAAAAAAAATCTAAATTATTATATTAATGTTTTTTTTTTTTTAAAGACTGTATGCTTTTGTTTTCTTATACTATGTTGTTAATTTAAATACTCATTCAATTTATTTCTTATAATGTGATATTTTTTTAATAATTTGGTTTAGAAATAATATGGATTTTAACTTTATTATTTTCCAATTATATTTTGTAATTTCAATGCATTAATTTTCCAATTGAAATCGAATTAAGCTAAAGCAAGGATAATGATCCATAATTTTGAAAACAAAAAAGCATTGTATTCAGTGAACGGGTAAAAATTGATACTTCACTTAATTTGAAAATCATATGCTAATTTCACATAATATTTCAAGACATTGATTAAACTTTTAAAGATCTAACTTTTAATCAAATTAATTTAACTTTTAAAGATCTAACTTTTAATCAAATTAATTTAATGTGTGAGAATGCCCAATTGATTTCTTAATCCATTGAAAACCAAATCATTTCGAAAGTGTCGAAACCACCATGAGAAGTCAAGTTTCATCAAATAGTGACATGAAACCATTTTGAGTAAATCAAGATGAGCATAAAAACAATATCAAATGATTAGAAAAAAAATAACTCGAAAAATGCCACCATCATGTGTGTGAAGAAAGTGTGACAAAACGACATGACGCAACAACTCTATGATCAAAATCATAATGGTGGAAACCAAATAACAAAAGGAAAATCATCAAACCAAGCCCTTAAATAAAGCAAGAACAAAATGAAATGTGAACAAAGGCAGTGCTTCCAAAAATTAAAGGGAGTTATTGAAGCTTTAAATGGCAACACACTGAGCGAAGCGGTTAAAAGGTCAGGATTTTCTTATTTATTTTTATTAATCTTGGTTTGATGTTTTTACTTAATAGTTTATGAGTACATATCTTAATATCTAAAAATGATAGTTATTCATTCAGTGATACTCTTTACTTATCATAACAGGTCAAAAATAGCATGAAGATGGATTTCATTAGTTATAATAAGACAAAGCTTCTAATCAGTTATGAAATCAAACAAAGGCTTAAATATTTATTCATACCAAATATTTCCACACATGTGTTGCTCATCTCTTTTTAAAACTATCATTGTGTCGCTATTTGTGAGTGTTTATATCCCCTTTAATGTGAATCACAAACATTGACCCACTGCCAGCGAGCATCCACAGCCTTGTCAGGTTTGCTTGTTCTTCTTTAAGTACTTTCAACTTCCTTATTTTTAAATTTCACCCTTTAGATTTGATTTATAGAGTATTATGATATGCAATTGGGTGATGGAAGCAGGGTATTATGAGAGTTGTGTTGATTGGCAAAAATTTTGGTGAATAAAAATCGAGCCTACAATTTTTTTCCATTTCCAATTATCACTAATGTCAGTTTTATGTTATGAAATGGATGGTTCTCTCGAAGATGATGTTATATTAGCATTTTCTTTTTGAATGAACATTGAAATTATATTAGATAAGAAAGAACTTTCTCCATAACTAAAATTATTTTTTAATTGTGTAGTAAAAATAAGAAATCCCTTATAATGTAAGACATGCTTCCCAGTATGTTAACCAAATGAAGAGAAAATAACATCAAAATCAAAGGAAAAGAAAATAAAAAATAAATCAAAATTGACCTAAACTAAATGTATAGTTAAGCTAAGAAAAGGATTTGAGGCATGGAGAAATAAGAAAATGTAGCAAAAAAATTCTATGTTACAACAGATTATTGGAATTTTCTTCAATGGGGATTTTTTTCATGGAAACGTTTAGAGTTAGGGTTAAAGGTCTATGATTGGAGTCGGGTTCATGGTTCTCTAAAAGGTCAAAAATTATTATTTTGTTGGATATAGGGTTATAAGAAATCACATAATCCATGACACTTCTACCTAGCCTATGAATAAAATTCATCTTGTTGGATTTCAACCACTTCATTAGACCATTGTAAATTATTAGGCCTTGAGAACTACAAAGGTTTACTAGCTCGGTACCAAACAAATTCTCAATAATACCTTTAGAGTTTCTTTTGTATCGACTAGCCAAAACAAGGTTCTCATCTAGCCATAAAGGATTAGGGTTGGAATCATTACTTAAAAAAAAGTTTTGTTAGTTGTAGTTCTAGCATTAAATTCTCATAGTATGAGGTTATTACCTTCATTTCTCAGACTGCAAATATCTTTTTATAGAGTATTATAGGGACAATTTTTATCTAGATTGTTTTTCTTATAAAAATTAGACTTAATATGTGTGAAATAACAAATCGCTATATAAATCGTCTTAGCATTGGTGTCTGATATTTCTATTCAAATGCATTGATTGAGAGGGTCTATTTTATTTTTCCCAAAAAGAAAAAAAATCTATTTCAGTCAAAATTGAGAGTACATTCCTTAGGTGCATAGAACTTACATCGAGAACTAGCAAGCAATATATCCACTAATGTATCTTTTATTGGCCTATCCAGGCCAACAAAAAAAAACTAAATAGGAAACCAAAGAGGAGAGGTCTATTACATATCCAAAAACTTATATTCTCTTTTAGAGATTTGGTGTCCATCAAAAAATTCTTCAATAACCAGCTTCTTTAAATATAGAAGCAAAGCATATTTTGAAAAGAATTAACAATATTATTTAGTTCCCCGAATACATGTGTAAAAATTATTTAACGGAATTGTTCTAATATAATTTTCAATTGATGAGCAATTTGTTGAAGGCCCAAGTTAGTCACCTAGACCTGACTATTCATCCAATTGATGGTTAGCTCTAAATATCCAAATACCTATAAATCAAGATAATTCTTATCCATCTCACTTTTAAGGAGTGAAAATAAAGCTCTATATTCACCCTAGTTGTTGGATCCATGTCTTGGGTTTTCTTTGCCTATAAAGAAATGTGAGTATGAGATATACAAGATAAATTCCAAGCCACAGCTAGATGCAGGACCTTGGTAGACACCATCAAAAAAAACCCACGGGACTTCCTTAGTGATAAATACCACACTTACCACATAAGTCTTTTTTAAAGACAAAGAGGGATTGTACATGGAGAGTAAAGCCACTACTTATTGAGATACCTTGATAGATGGGTAGTGATTGTCTTCAAAAATATTGGTGTTGCGAGCCAGCGAGACTCCCCAAGCAATTAGAATAGGTAAGACTATGTATGGATTCAACAATATTCAAACAAAATACTCACAAAAAAAATCCACCAAAGAGTACTTATCCCATAAATGATCCAAGTTCAATTGACCTTCGATCTCATGCCATACCTAGTAAGTAAAAGGACAATCCAAAAAAAACCAGGCCCCTTTTTGTTTTACAATTGTAATCTATCCCAGATCAAGACCCTTCCATTGAGAACAAGCCATAAAATAAGAATACCTTTCATTGGGTCTTTTAGCTTCCATGGCTTCTTGAACCACCATTGAATTCTTGTAACCTCCAGATTCTGCATCGCCGAATATCCTAGTTTGTAAAAATAGTGTCCCCCTGAAGTGTTGTAGGGCCATACAAGTTCATCATCAGGAACTGATAATCAAATGTGATCATTTTTTAACTCATTGATGTACTGAGTCTAGTTTTGATCCCAAACTCCTTCAAAACATAAGTATTTTTCATTTAGCCACCCGTGTCTCCATCTCATTGAGCAAGAAGCATCTCCAATACTATAAGAGTGCAATGACCTATCTCTCGTAGATTAGCAATGAGGGCCTCTAGGAGGATGTTCTTTCTATAGAGAAATAATACTCACACTAAACCAACCATGAAATAGAAGATACATTTAAAGTGGAATTAATCAATGAAAAATGCATAATACACAGAGATTTTACCCTGGAAACCCTTAACCAGGAAAACCAACATTCCTTGAGCGTCTCCTACTCTCTTGTTGTATTATTAATTCATACAATAAAGAGTTACATGACTAACCTTGGTCTGTACCTAAGACACAATTGTCATCCTACTCTTTTTCTTTATACAAGAACAACCCTTCAACCAAATCGACTTACATCTACATTACCATTATATACCTTTCATCTAAGAGTTTGAATCACTAAGAGTTCTGAGCATTAACCTTTTACAGTATTACATGATGTCATATTTATAGGATTTACTGTATGCAAAACCCTAATTTGTGGCACCCAAAAATGGTTACAGATCCATGTATATGATTGGTTTCAATCCCACAAATCTCAAGATTTTGTTACAATCCACTACATGTCGAACTTTGATCAGCTATGAACCAGTCAATCTCTAGTCGAATGCCACTCAACCTCCCATTTACCTATTGTCAGATGATCTCTCAACCTTATAGTTGATCACTTTGACTTTTGACTTAACCATCGACTTGACTCATTCGTTCAGTCGAACATTCACCTAGTCAATCCACTTCAACTAGCTAGTCAATTTGAATGAGCTTCCACTGCAAAAAATATAAAAACCCAACATTCTCCCACTTGTTGTCTTTTTTTCTTATACATGAGAACCTGAACCTCTGATCACTGACCTGGGGAAGAAATTACCATTTCCTCTCTATACCAAGAGAACTTTACAACACTCATACATTGTAACACCCATGTTTTCCCCGGCCTATAATTAATCATAATTTATGATTATCATGCAATGGATTGCAAATATTGTAAATGTATTAGTGTTTAATTGTAAACATCGACATTTGACTTATGGGTGAAGCCTTAAAGTATTGGCCATGATATCACTAGAGGAATGAGGGGAGATTCTATTAATTTAAAGGACCCCAAGCCACCTTACAGAATCATTAATTGGAAACATTCATATTATTTCCCTTAGCCTGGATATCAAGACAAGTCAGTTAATGAGGAGGGGTTGGTAGTTGAACAACCAACCACCCCCATGAA
This sequence comes from Picea engelmannii, assembly GCA_009831015.1. NCBI lineage: Eukaryota > Viridiplantae > Streptophyta > Pinopsida > Pinales > Pinaceae > Picea > Picea engelmannii. The sequence goes on from ML789456.1 coordinate 55,007, forward strand.
TGAAGGTATGGTAAATATAGCCATTCGAAGGTACAAAAGAGTACCATTTTCTGCATCTAGATTGACCCACGAGTTCCAGGGGGGAGAGAGAGAGAGAAAGGGCAGTTGGAGAGCCTTCAGAAGAAAAGGGGAGTGTTATATGTATATGCACAAGGAGAGAACTAGAGAAGAGTTCGGGCATTGGAGGAAGGGATTTGTTGAAAGGAATGCATGAGTGCATGCAATAGAAGAATCAGATAACTTGTAGAATGGTTTGGATCTGGAGCATAGAAAACCCAGAAAACCTGACCTGATCTAAGAGGAGGTACATAATTGTATGTCTACGAGCCCATGAGTCCATGTAGGTGGAAAAATGGTTAAGTGTCGATACTTCTTGGATGGACCTATGGAAGGATGCTTATAGATTTATGCATCCACAAGACCACGAGTCTGTGAAGATGAAAAATGGCTAAGTGTCGAGACTTCTCAGACGAAACTATGAAAGGATGCTTATAGAATTATGCATCCACGATTTTGTAAGTCCACGAAGATGAAAAATGGCTAAGTAACAAGACTTCTTAGGTGGACTGATGAAATGAAGCTACAAAATTATGATTATGTGAGTCTTTCACCCGCAAAAATGCATCAGAAGAAAGTCGGAGCGACGATGGTTGTAGGCCTATGTGGACTGAAGTTCCACCATGGCAGACTAGGATAATGCCACTTTAGGAACTGGGCATCTCCACGTCAGTTGGCACGATCAATGACATGTCACGTAGATTCCACGTGGCAATAAGAGATATGTTTCCTATGTGAAACCAAGAAATTTGGGAGGTCATTTCTTTTGTTCCAGAGATAAATTCTGAGTGATATTACTGACCTTGGAAATCTCTTGACGAGTAGAAGAGGAGGGAGTTATGATAGAGAATATTCAAGGTTGTTAAGAGAAGCAAAAATTTAATACCCCATCCCTTAAAAGGTACTTAGGGGGTCGGGTCTATTACATACATGGTCAAAGAGTCTATTATGTTTTCCAAAGTGCCTACCTTCTCCAACAACACCTTCTTGTTTTCCACCATGTCTCTTACAAAATGGTATTGTACATCAATATGCTTCATCATGGAATGGTAAACTGCGATCTTTGCCAAGAAAATTTCACTTTTACTATCACAATTTATCTTCACATCTTGTTGCTCAAACCCAATTCCTAAACATAATAGATGCAACCATAATTCCTCTGTGCTTGCATGAGTGGCTACCATGTATTCAAATTCCTTTATCGACAAGGCTACAACCACCTATCTTCTTACTCATCCAATCGATTGCTCCATTGAACATATTGAACACATATCCATTGGTCGACCTTCATCAATCTAGATATCCATCCCAATCGGCATCAACAAAGCCTTGTCCATTTACTTCCTTGTTGGTTTCAAGTTTCCCTTGGTAACAAATCGCATACTTTGTTGTGTTACGCAAGTACCTGAACACTCATTTGACAATAGTCCAATGCTCTTTCCCAAGTGTTGACATGTACCTTCTCAATACTCCCACTGAATGAATATATAGTCAAGTGAAAACCATTGCATGCATTAAACTACTAACAACACTAGCATAGGGAACACGTGCCATGTCCTATATGTTGGACATATTGTCATTGATGTCAACAATCTATGTGATTATTTGTTGTTATGATGAATTATCATTGTGATTTACCAAATATGAGATTGTCATTGATGTCAAGAGTATATCAGTTAGCATAAAATGTCAAATAGTATGTTGAGATCGAAAGCGTAAGCTTGGGAGGAGGAGTGAATAGTATGCAAAGATCAAAGCTCAGAATCAAAAGCATAAGCTTAGGAAGAGGATCGAACAGTATGCAGAGATCAAAGCTCAGAATCAAAAGCGTAAGCTCGGGAGGAGAATCAAACAGTATGCAGAGATCAAAGCTCGGAAGGAAAATCATAAGTTCAGGGTGAGAAGCCTCAACAATCGTCTGATCAAGAAAGTGACTGTGGGCTTGAGGACCATTGGAGGATCATGACCGTTGGATCTGCAAGCCAGATCAACGGAAGGGATGAATTGTAGAAAGTGAAAGGAGAATTAAATGACTCATTATTTCCAATCCCACAATTAGTCAGGACCATCTGATCTTATAGCTTCGAATATCGACGATTTTGGTTGATCTAACAAATGATCAGATTAAGTCGGATTAAGTCGTGACCGTTGGATGCACAATCTCCATATCAATGGCAGGGATAGATTGCGAAGATCGAAAGGAGAATTAAATATCATGTTATTTCCAATCCCACAATTATTTAGTACCGTCAGATCTTATAGCCTCGAAGATCGATGATTGTGGTTAACTCACCACAAATGCACAACTTAAAATTGTGGAGCTTGGGTGACAAGTTAAACCACTCGCAAGTTGTGGTTCCGCAATCATCCTTGCACGTTGATATTCTTCAAGAATCTTCATGACCATTGGATCACTTTAAGTGGAAGGATAGGATAAGCAGGGCAAAAGGCTTGAGAATTCGATTATCTAAATTTCTTTCAGTCGTTGGATCATTCTAAGCATAAGGATAGGATAAGCTAGAAGAGAAACACCATAGATAGATCGAGCCATCTATCTAAGAACATGATCGACAAACAACATTTGGTTCAGGTCAAAAGTTGTGAGGAGGTTACTGTTCGAGGAATCTCACTTCAGAAGAATTGGGAACTTGAAAGTCGAATTACCCGAAGCCTGAAATCCAAAATGAATAAGGACCATCGGATCTAGAGAAAATGAGATGACCATTAGATCAGGCAGACCACATCAACAGACCATGTCAGCATGGACATGTGACAGACCATTTTAGCAGACCACGTCATCATGGACATGTGGAAGACCACATCAACAGACCATGACAACATGGACATGTGGCAGACCACATTAGAATGTGCCACATGAGGAGATCCACATCAGCAAGACTACGTCAGCAAGGACACATGGCGCAATCAGACAATGATAAGTGTCAAGTTGAAGCAGCATTTCAGGTACGTGCAAATCACGAATATGAGTGACACATGGAAGCTACTCAGATCATGACACATCATCAAGTGATGTAAGTAAGTTACATCACTCCGTGAGTTTTACTTTAGGATTTTTACCACCAGCACTTGCCCAAAGTCCCGAAGTCTCGAATGTTGAAGCCCCGAAATGGACACGAAACGTCTGATATGAAGATCACTTCGGGAGAATTCTCGACCATCGATCTACTATAGTGGAAGGATAGTGTAAGTGGAAGTATTAACCAACAGCAAGCGGTCTCTACCACTTATGACTTACTCATCAGGTGATCACTCCGGAGGAAAATGGAGCAACGATTAGCCGAACATCAAAGTCTCGAAGTGGACATAAGTCGTTCGATATGAAGATCACTTCGATATTATTTTCAACCGTTGATCATACTACAGTGAAATTTGAGACTTGAGAATTCTGAAGTCCAGAGACGTGAAAGGATTGCAGTCGTTGATCCGCAAGGGACATGCATCAGTGGATTGTCAACTCTGGAATACTGACGTACAGAGGAAAGAAGGGGTTGAGATTTGAAATCTCTGAAGTCCGGAGACCCGAAGGAGATCTCGACTATTGATCGAGAAAGGATCAAATCTGACCATTGATCTGGTTCCTCGAAATAAACCGTCCGATCTGATTCATAAGATTTAAAAAGTTGAAGTCCCGAAGTTCCGACAGTTGTCCATCTCATCAGGAGATTGAATAGTGACCGTTGATTTGATAAGTGCTCATTTGGCTTAGCCCTTGGCCACCACATATGGTCATATGGAATAAGAAAAAAAAAAAGGTAAAGCTTAAATTAATAATCCCGTTGTTCTATGCCTATGGTCATATGAAAATGGTTTGGAGGGAGCGCCTCATACAAATTTCATTCGACAGAGAGTTACACCAAAATAATACAGAGAATCGATAAATAATTGAATATGATATGTTGGTGAATCTAGAACACAACAAAATCACGAGTACAATCTATTGATTCGATCCATGTCTGTTATCAACTCATAAGGAAAGATGAATCAATACACATCCATGATTAAAAGAGAGTTAAATCATGAAAACATGAATAAATAATAAAAAGGAAAAATGATATTAAATAAAGATTAATATTATCATTTAAATGAAAATGTACAATGGTTCAAATGTCAAAAGACACAATGATTCAAATTCACACCAGTTGGAAGACTATATAAACAAGAAGGAATGGTGAGAAGAAGTGTAGTTGAATTTGTTGAAGTATATATATTTATATATAATGGATTGAATGAAAGTTCATTCTATCAGGTTGGTGCTTGTTTACAAGTTGGGTCTTGTATGAGGATTGGATTCCTCTCATCTTAGTTGGATCTGAGATCAACAAGTCAAGACTTGTTATGAGGGTTGGATTCCTCATTTCTCAGTTGGATCTGAGAACTACAAGCTGGGTCTTGTAACAGAGAGTTGGGTCTCTCATAATTGTATGAAGATGAAATTCAAATATTGATCTTATGTATTCATTCAAGTTATTTAAATAAATAAAATATTTATTCTTTTATATATATTGTTTGAGAAAATGGAATAAATATTTCTTGTTCAGTTAATTTGTGAAAAGTGGAAAATTGTCCAAAGTTTTGTGACACTGATTCACCCCCCCCCCTCTCAGTGTCAAGTACCCACTTCAACACTATATTTCTTCTTGTGTCTTCAACCATTGTTTAGCAGTTAGTTTTTATCCTATAGGAATTGGTATCTTGACTAGTTTTCAATCCTGCAGGTTGAAATTATTCAAGATTGTTTCAATGTACTTTATCTAATTTAATCAAATATTTCTAACTACCTGATCTCTCTTAATCTCCATTCCCATAATAAATTTAGCAGTACCGAGATCCTTCATGTCGAACTTGGAGGATAGCTACAGATTCACCTCCTTTATAGCATCCATGTTATTTCCGACCAGCAACATGTCATCGACACACAATGCTACATATTTGAAATGATCACCTTGTTCCTTGGAATATACACAATGTTTATCATTGCTTCTCACAAATACAAAACTAAGTATGTATATGTCAAAATTTTAGTACCACATCCTTGGTGATTGATTTAGACCATAAAGGGGTCTCTTCAATTTGCACACCATCTCTTTCTTTCCCTTTATTGAAAATCCTTCAGGATATTTAATGTATATTTCTTCTTTAAGGTCCCCATGTAGGGGCGTTGTCTTCACATCCATTTTATTTATCCCAAGATAAAATTTTGCAGTCAGAGACATTAGTACTCTAATAGAGGTTAATTTCACAACAAGAGAGAAAATCTCACCAAATTTGATTCCCTTGACTTGGTAATACCCTTTCTCTACCAAACGAGCTTTGTTCTTCTCGACTTGACTTTTTGCATTCATTTTTTTCTTGAATGACCACTTTCTACCGATAGGTTTCCTTCCATTAGGTAGTTCAACCAAATCCCATGTCTCATTGTTGTGCAAGGATTCAATTTCTTTGACCATGGAATCCTTCCATAGTTTACCCTTTGTCGAGTCGATTGTCTCCCCAACCGACTTGGGCTCATCATCAGTGGTAGATAACATAAATGCAGAACAAAAATCATGTGGAATGTACCTCTCAATTGGTTTCCTTACTCATTCATACCTCATTATAACCAGAGTTGGATTTTCCACCTCTTCATCTAATACAATCAACCCACTTGAATCGTGTTCTTTGTTCCTCAGCTCAAACACCATCTTCTCTAGTTCTTTATCCATTTGAGACTCTTTGATCCTTGAAGTTCCTCTGACTTCCCTGAATATCACATCTTGACTATAAACTGTTTTTATCAACATTGGATCCCATAGCTTATATCCTTTCATTACATCCTTTTATCTGATGAAAATACACTTGATTTCCTTATTGTCCAGCTTGTTCCTCTTCTCCTTGGGAGCATGCACAAATGCATCACAACAAAAGAATCTAAGATGTGAAATAGAAGTATTCTTAGCAAACCATACCTCATGTGGAGTCGAGTCATCTAGTATTGATGAAGGAGACCTATTTACCAAATATTTTGCAATGTCGATTGCCTCTACCCAAAAATATTGTGTGATCCCAGCACCACTAAGCATGCTCCTTGCCTTTTCCATCGTCTTGTTCATTATTTCAGAAACTACATTTTACGATGGGGTATATGGTGTAGTATTTTGGCATGTTATTCCACATTGCTTGCAAAACTGCTCAAAATATTTTACACATAACTCACCTCCATTATTATTTCTCGACACCTTGATATTCTTGTCTATCTAGTTTTCCACAACAGATTAAAATTCTTTGAACTTCTAGAAAACCTCTAATTTATTCCTTAATAAATACAACCATGTCTTCCTAGAGAAATCATCTATGAAGGAGACATAATATAGATATCCTCCTAGTGAAGGGAATTGTACAGGCCCAAACACGTCACCATGCATTAATTTCAAAATCCTTTTTTCCCTTGTAGCTCTAGATGGGAATCTAACACGATTATGTTTTCCATAGATGCAATGTTCATAGAAATCGAATTCTAAATTACAGTCAGGAAAACCTTTGACCATACCTTTATTGTGCATAGATCAAATTCCTTTTTCACCAATATGTCCCATCCTCTATTGCCATAGCATGGTCAAGTCGAGTTGACGAAGAACAGTCGAGACTATTGGAGTCGAGTCAACTCAAGTCAAGAAATAGTCGAGTTGAATTTAGGAACAACAATGTTGTTACATCCAGTCGAGCTGACACTTCCTGATAACTTGTAAAGGGTTCCAATCTGAACTCATCTCATTAAGACCATTTCACACCTGCATGACTCACTTTTTCGATAGATATCATATTTATTTCCAAACTTGGAATATGTAGCACACCTAGAAGGGTTCTACTCCTCCCATCCCACAACATCATTCAAACTCTTCCTCATCCAAAAATTTTGGTTTTTGAGTCGTCCCCCAAGAATACATCTCCTCCTTCATATCTCTCATAGTCATAGAACCATTCCTTGTGAGGTATCATATTAAAATATGCACCTAAGTCGATCAAACAAACATCATGGTACGTATGTGTATTGGTCGACACAAAATACGCATCTCCTAATTTTTCTGGAGTATTCTTTCTCTCAGTCGACTGCTTCTCATCAAATCCTAGATTGATATTAGTCACTTTCGACTTGTAGTCTCTCTTGTAATGCCCAACTTTACCTCATTTCCAACATCTTCTTGTCGGGGGGATCGAGGATTTAGATCTACCCTTTGACTTAGAATTTGAATCGAAGAATTTTCCTTTTCCTCTGTCGATCAATTGGCCTCTCACCATCAATGCATCCTTGGTTGATCCTTAGATGTTCTTCTACATAATTTCCTCTTATATTAGAGATGAAACCACATCTTTAAGTGTTAATGTGGTCGAGTTACTCCTGATAGCCACAACTAAGCTATCCCATGAATCTGGAAAATAAAACAATAGACTAATACATTTCTCCTCCCCAATTATTTTAATGTCCATATGCAATAATTGACTTATTACAATATTGAATGCATTTAGGTGTTTTTTTATTGATCTCCCATCACTCATCCTCAATAGATACAATTTCTTCCAAAGAAACAACTTGTTTACCGGGATTTTGAATGATGCAAACTTCCCAACTTGTCCCACAGTTTCTTTGCAAAGTCTTTACCTGAGACATTCAATAATATTTAATCTGCAAGATGGAGTTGAATCATACTCATTTCCCTCCTCTCAAGTTTCTCCCGTTCTACCTTCAACATACCCGTAGGATTTTTTCCAAGACTCACAAGTACCCATTGTTCTTAATTTACAAGGAGATCTTCCATTTTAAGCTTCTAAAGCTCAAAAATTTTGCCATTAAATTTTTCAATCTCTATCCTTAAATTTCTTGCCATTTTTTTAAGAACAAAAAAAAAGATAATTGTCTTACAACTCCCACGGGATCTAGGTTTAGATCAGATCCAATATTTGTTTAACCTTTCTCTAATATGACTTTTACAGAGAAATAAATGAGCTTTGATACCACTTGTAGAGAAATAATACTCACATTAAACCAACTAGGAAAGAGAAGATGGATTTAAATCGGAATTGATCAATGATAAATACATAGTACACAGATATTTTAAACCGAAAACCCTTAACTTGGAAAAATAACATTCCTTGAGTGTCTCCTTCTCTCTTGTTTTTTTATTCATTCATAGAATAAAGAGTTACATGACTAACCTTGGTCTACACCTAAGACATAATCTTCATTCAAATATCTTGCTTTACATAAGAAAAACCCTGCAACCAATTCGGCCTACATCTACATGACCATTACATACCTCTCAACTGAGAGTTTGAATCACTAAGAGTTTTAAGCATTAACATTTTATAGTATTACATGTTGTCATATTTATAAGTTGTACTATATGAAAAACCCTAGTTCATGGTGCCCAAAAACAGTTATAGATCCATGTAGATGATTGGTTGCAATCCCGTGAATCTTGAGATTCTATTACAGATGAATACTCATCAAACTTCTATCAGTTATGAATCAGTCGACCTTCAATCCCTCTCCATTCAGTTACCACTTGAACTCTTATTGGATGGCCTCTTGACCTTCCAGACGATCACTTCGAATTTTGAATTAGCCATTGACTCGACTCATTCATCCAATGGAAACATTCACCCAGTCAATCCACCTCGACTATCCAATCGATTTGAATGAGTTTCCACTACAAATACTATAAAAACCCAACACTTTCCCCACACCCCACTATTGCATCTGTACTGATTCTAACCTGAGAGCTCGTTCCCACCTTCTAGGCCAGAAAATGACCAATTATAGGAAAAGAAAGAGCAATTGTCTTCCATTGATTAGAAACATTGTGAATTGTATTTTGGCCCCTTTGAATCCAATCCAAGATTGTTCCAAGTGAAATGTACTTTTCAATTAAAATCCTCCACCATAAACTATCCCTACTCAAGAAAACCCAAAGATATTTTGCATCCAAATATTTTTGGAAAATGAAAACATCCTTTAATCCCCATCATCCAAACCCCTTAGGATTTGAAAATTGTTTACAGTTGACCAAATGAGATCCAAAATATTCAGTGCTACCCTTCCAAACATAATTGAAACACAATTTTTTTATCTTGTTGAGTACTCCTTTTAGGATATGGGCTAGGATATTGTAACACCCCTATTGTCCCTAGCCTGTAATTAATCATAATTTATTATTTCCATGCAATGGCTTGCAAATATTATAAATGTATTATTATTTAACTGTAAAGGTTGAAAGTTGCTTGATGGATGAATCCTTAAAGTATTGTCCATGATATCACTAGAGGAATGAGGGGAGCTTCTATTAAGTTAAAGGACCCCAAGCCACCTTACGGAATCATTAATTGGAAATATTAAAATTATTTCCCTTAGTCCAGATAACAAGACAACTCAGTTAATGAGGATGGGTTTGTAGTTGAACAACCAACTGCCCCCATGAATGCGAGTATGGGAAATATAGCTAGGACGACAAAAGCTATCATCTGAAGGTACAACAAAGTACCATTTTCTGTAACTACATTGACCCACGAGTTTTGGGGTTGACAGAGAGAGAAAAAGGGAAATTGGAGAGCCTTCGGAAGAAAAGGGGCATGCAGCCTGGATATGCACATGGAGAGAATTGGAGAAGAGTTCAAGCCTAGGAGGAAGGGAGCTACTGAAAGGAATGCACGAGTGTGTGCAATAGAAGAATCAGAGAACCCATAGAAGGGTTTGGAGATGGAGCATAGAAAACCCAGAAAACCCAACCTGAGCTAAGAAGTTCATGAGCTTGATGCTGGGAAGGCATCTGATAAACCTCAAAGAGGCATGGGCTAGATCGGTGTAAGGAAAATCTCTACCTATAGTAGAGTGAAGGAGAGTAATCTTCAAACCTTACTGAGAACTTGACATAGATTCCTTAATGGTATCATGACTTGGCATGGGGGTGACCAGAATGATAAAATTGAATTCATCTAAGCCTATGGTTGGGTGGAAAGGCAAACACCCATAGTTAGTTGGTCGGCTATCAAATGTAATAGATAAGTATTTCATAGACTTTGTGTAATTAAATTGAAACGCGTGATGGAATGCTTGTACTTGCGCTATACATATACATACTTGATTTATAAGGATGATTCTTATTTTATTTGCAAACTCCTGCGTTTAAGTGATAGTAGGATGGAAAGAATGGTGCACCAGGATTATAAGTTAATAGATGAATGTAAGGGAAAGATCCCAAAGAAAAATCATTGAATTGGATAAGTCCTGAATCGAAAGAAAAACCATATTTTGAGCTCAAAGGAATCAGAACCATTGGATCGGTGGAGTGAATAGATCCAGACCCTCCATCGGGGCAAGTTGCCCTGCCTATAGAGAATGTACCCAAGTTAATTTGAATCATTAATCGGGGATTAATATCTGTTATAGATCATGGTGGTCTTATTTAAGAAATATTTGAAGGAGAGGTAACATCATCATGATGTACCATACTGACCTAGAACGCCAATGTGTCTAGAAGTTGATATGTGTCATTGTGTGAATGGAAATAGGTAATTTTTCAGTGGGCCATAGAGCAAGCCCCTTGGGACAACTATGTCTTAGACCTCTATTTTAGCCTTTAACGTCAGATCAAAAGTTTGAAATATCTCGACCGTTGATCAAAGTACATCTGGTATGTGATCTCAGTCGTTGATCAATGTGGAAACCCTTAGACATTGATGAGAGGAGGGATTACATCATGCTAATGTTATGATGATATCACAAGACCTTGTGTATGAGGAAGCCATGCTGAGGCCTGTAATTGGTCTAGGTAATAGGGAGTGGGTCCATGTAGAGTTTAAGCATTAGAAAGGGGATATGAATGGGTGTGTGAGTCTACCAACCTGCCAACCGGACAAACTCACAAAGTGGCTAAGTGTTGAGATTCTTCAGATGGACTTATGAAGGGATGAATTATGCATTTGTGATTCCACGTAGATGGAAAAATAATATAAGTGTTGAGACTTTTCAGGCTGACTTATGAAAGGAAGAATTGGGCATTCATGAGTCTGCGAGTTCATGATTTTGTGAGTCTAAGTAGATGGAAAAATAATCTAAGTGTTGAGACTTTTCAGCATGACTTATGAAAGGAATAATTATGAATTCGTGAGTTTGTGAGTCCGTGAACCCGCGCAGATGGAAAAATGACTAAGTGTTGAGACTTTCGGACAATCTTATGAAGAGGAGGTACAAAATTGTTCGTCCATGGGCCCATGAGTCCGCGTAGGTGGAAAAACGGTTAAGTGTCGATACTTCTCAGACGGACCTATGGAAGGATGCTTATAGATTTATGCATCCACAAGTCTGAGAGTCCACGAAGATGAAAAATGGATAAGTTTTGAAAATTCTTGGATGGACCTATGAAATGATTCTTATATAATTATGCATCCACGAGTCCGCCACCTGTGAAAATGTGTCAGAAGAAGCTTCAAACGATAATGGTTGTAGTCCTACGTGTACTAAAGTTCCACCATGGCAGGCTAGGCTAGTGCCACTTCACAACCTAGTGTTGCCACATTAGTTGGCACGGTCAATGACACGTCACGTAGGTTCCACATGGAAGTAAGAGAGATGTTTCCTATGTAAAACCAAGAACTTTGGGAGGTCATAGATTTTGGTCCAGAGATCAATTCTAAGCAATATTACCGACCTTGGAAATCTCTTGACGAGTAGAAGAGGAGGGAGCTATGATAGAGAATATTCAAGGTTGTTAAGAGAAGAAAAAATTTAATACCCCATCCCTTAAAAGGTACGTAGGGGGTTGGGTTTGTTACAAAGTGGTATCAGAGCTGTAAATAAGAAGAGTTTTGTGTGACTTGGCCCAACTTGGGTGTTGGGTACATTACAATGTGGTATCAGAGGAGGTTACAACACTAGGCATGGATGGGCTAGAGATTATTCATAAGACTGGTATATCAGAATTTAGAGGAGCATGTTGAAAGGTGTTTCTACCTTTAAAGGATTGTTCCTTATCTGCATGAGTCCCTTGAGGATGGAGGAAATCATATTGAAATTTCACCTTGGAAACCCTGGCCAAATTATAGCAAGGGGAATTATTTTTCCCCTTTGTCAAATTGATAACTACTCTTACACATGTAGGAATGTGTCGATAGGCATTATTGGTAAAACCTGAATGAAAATGGCAGTGGGGGCATAAATTTTTCTATGAAGCTACCTGAGTCTAGACAAGGGACATGAGATGGGTTATGTTGATAAGTATAATAATGTCTATCTGCTAGGGCAGGTAGAGTATCTTGTAATTAAATATAGTTGATTATATAAGGGTTAAGACCCTTATGGAAAATTCCTTATGCTTAAAGGAAATTGGTATGGAATGATAGAATCTGTAGCAGTAATAATTATTGCTTTAATAAATATTAAACTGTGTATATTTGTATGACCCCTCACGATAAGAGGAATAATGGAAATTGTGTAAGGTCAGTTTTGTTTGACCTATAGTGAATGAAGAAAATTGTTGTTGGAGAATAACTGAGTTGAGAAAATAAAAAGGAGTCCTTTGGATTGTTTCTAGACCGCCTAGAAGAGGTAAGGAGATATGAACACATGAGCGAGCTTATGATGCTCATGGCTATAATAAGAGAAAGTATATACTTATTAATATAAGTACATGTTTGTGCATGCGAATATAAATGGAAGATAATTGGAATACATATGCACTGTAATCATGGGTAAAGTGCTTGGGGCACGAGGATATATCGGAATGCATATGGAAAATATTGAGCATGCATATAACATGCATATAGGCTTAGTATAGTATGTTATTGGATGTAAAATATGGTGATGTCATGGATCATATGGCTAATGATGATCTGAGTATAGTAGCATAAGTAATATGTTGATGACAATGATTACATATTACCTTATGAGAATGAGGTAGAATGGTTAATGAACTCGTTGATTTTGTATGTAGTAAAGGAAGTGTCGGGACATCTCTAGATGACCAATGGGTCAGACTGATATCCATAGGTGGATGGTAGCCATAAGAATATGGCTTGGTGTGCTTAATTTGTAGTGAGAGGGAATCTGGAAAAAGGATTCCCTTGATAAAAAGGTTTGTTGACCAAGAATGGGCTGAGACATGAAGTGAAGCTTGAGAAGTTGTCATGTTGCTTGGGGCACTGTTGAATTTCCCCATATTGTATTTCTAGGTCGTTGCATACTTCTATCGTAGTTTAGGAAAGAGTGTTATCTTGCTAGCTGTCGTCATATGAAAAGGGAAACATAGTTATGAATATGTCTGCGAGTCTTCCCATGTGAATATCATGTATATGACTGTAAACTCTCAACAGAGAGGGAAACATGGTGTTGAGTATTCCTATGAGACTTGTCATAAGAATGGTTGTAAGATCTCTAGGAAGAAGGATATGGAAGTTTGAAATGCCCATGTGTAAGAATGACATGCAAAAATGTGCAAGAGTGAGCTTGCATGCTAAAAATACATAGATGTAAATGGATGATTGAGTGCATGAATGGAATGCATTATAAGTTTGCCTAGTATGAAGGAAAAAATGAATAGGTTTGTGAGACTAGCCATGAGGATGGTTGTAAATTCTCTTTAAGGAAGAACGATAATAAGACCCAATAAATAGGAATGAATGAGGTAAAAAAAGGTGCAAGTGATGCACCTACATATATGTAAATGTACATATACATACTTAAAGGTATGATATGAATGTCAGAATGCGTGAAATACGAGGAAAGATTTGTACTTTCCAGATTTGAATAATTCCATGGATGCATGGATGACCCTATGTGGAAGGGTCTGATTTGTCTTGCTGAAGTAATAGATTGAGGGGGATGTGTTCCCTTTTTCCTCAGGAACAGCTAGTATACATTGATGAAAAGGTAAATGAGCAGAGATGTTATGTTGCCATTATAAAAGGCAACATGAGTATGCTTTTAAATACTGCATATGAATGGTTGTGAATAATCATTAACCAATTAATTTCCAATAGATAAGGAAATGAAACAATAAAGTGTTCCTATGGTGGACACCCACACCACATGCTAAGGTATGTGATTAAAGTACAGTGAATGCAAATTGATGGAATAAATGTGCATGTGTGAGTGCACAATCTAAATGCATAATAAAGATGCACGATGATAATTCCTCATGGAATATTGGGTAATAATATGAGATGAAAAAGATGAGGCTAACTCAAGAATTGAGGTCATGTCAGACCATTTGGATATGCAACAAGAGATTTGCATGTTGAAGAAGTTTCTGTGAAGGAACTATGTAAAGAGATTTTCCAGGGGAACATAGCTATAACCTTAATGATTGTTGAGAATCGAACAACGGGCTTTAAAACCTATTTATATAAGAATCCTGGATTACATTTTAAATTATATAGCATGCAAAGGAGACACACAAACGAATGGTGACAAATCTAATTTATGCTTGGGAAATGTGCAGAAGACATTGGTTCATAATTAAATTATTAATGAGCCTTGATATTGTGACAATGTTGATTTAACTGAGAAAGTCAAGATGAAACTTGACTGAAATTGCCAAAGGAATAAAGTAGGAAAATACCAAAAGGGATAGATGGTAGAAGTAAGGAACGAGAAAGTGACTAATAATCCTCTCACTATGAAACTCTGAATAATAAGACAGAGTTGTACACTTAAAGGGATAACTATGAAAATAAGTACAGCTAGTAACTGAAAGATACAATATTGAATGTGTTTAAATGAATGAGCTTGGTTAACCTATAGTGTGTGAAGGCAATGAGGCCTCGAAATTAATTCATCTAGGATGAAAGTTTCCTGATGGGAGAATCCTTTAACCCCTTTCTTGTTGTCTATTATATTTCTCTAGGATGAGAAAATGATATAATGATGAAGGTAGATATTTTGGCATGAGAATGTTGAGAGTTGTAGCTGAAATTTGATTGTGGTTGCACTCATGAAAACATTGAGGACAATGTGATGGGGTGCATATAGATATGCTAAGGCATACATGAAAATGTTTTACTAAAATAAATGTTATGGTACATGCATTTGATTTTACATGAAAGCTAATGTGAAATGTGAATGTGGTGATGTATGTCATGTGTAGAAAATATTGGAATTGTTAGGGAAGGACAACTGCCAATAGTAAACAACCTCAAACAAAGGTGAATGCAAGAAGTTTGTTGATAACAAAAAACTATAAAAGGGATTTTAGAAGTCCCCAAGGAGCACCACTGAAGAGGTAATATCATATAAGGTGCTAGCAACTAGAATAGGTATAAATATTTTGTGCACATGTGGCATGAGAGGTGAAAGGGGTTTGGGTAATAATCCCTTTTAAAATAGTATATGTTTTGATGACATGCATGTGGTGTGAATGGTTGTTGAATTCCATTGAGACCCAATAGGGTATGATCCAGGGAGAAGAACTTGCATGATAGAGGTGTGAACCTCTGACAGCCGAGGATGATTGAAATCCTTGGAAAAATGCATGAACAAATATATGTCATGAATACATTGGCAATTCAAGGAGTGATTGAGGAGAAAAAAAGTGCTCAAAGGTAGCACGAAGATGTAACATAGTAAGGAGATGCATGTGATCAGAGAGAGAATATATATAGTACTTCCCATTATGGAAGCAATATCTTCTAGTGCTCTTTGGAATTGAAAAATGGTAAAGGGAGAAATTAGGTGGCCATAAACGTCGACACCCTAGTTACCAATGAAGAAAGAATGATTTACTGCATTCATGAGAAATCATTTAGTTTCATGTATATTGATTTGAGTTCATGATCAATTGAAGCAGGAAAACACATCCCTCTTGTAAAAATAAATGTGTATAAAGAAACCATGTGGTAAAAGGTTGGTTGGGTTCCAACCCACCAAAGCAAAGTGCCTAATATGAAAAGTAATAATCTGAAAATCAATATAAGGGTGCATTGTGTGTGAATGTGTCAAGAAACAAATATCAAAATAGCACAAAAAAACCTCAGAATAAGTACTCAACGCCTTGAAAAAGAGAGAATTTCAAATAATAAGCCTCTTAGAGGGGGAAACCTCCTTATACACCACATAAATTTACAAATACAAGATGATTCCAAATGAAAAGGTCTCCTTGGTATATATATGAGACTAGGAGGTACAATTACAACTAATGGACCCAAGAAGACATAAATAAAATAAAAATACTAATGTAATATGCCCCAATTAAGGGGTAATGTGCCACTATTTAGGGCTTAACATGCTCCTCCCCTTCATACAAGTGGTTTTTGCAACGCTTGAGTAATTATGGATACTTCTATGTAAAGACTCATATTCTCAAGTGGAATCTTCAGCAGGTAGTTTCCTCCACTTAATGAGATACTCTCAAATGGATCTATTCCTCAGCTAGCGAATTATTGTGTCAGTGATAGCTTTAGAATCCAATATGATTTAGCCTTCCTTGTCAAGTTCTGGAAATATAGTTTGAATTGGGATCTTGTCACCTATAACCTTCTTTAAGCATGAAACATGTAAAATTGGTTGTACTCGCGAAGATGCATGAAACTCCAATTTGTATGCCATAGTACCAATCTTTTGCAACACCTTATAAAGGCCATAGTACTTTGGTGATAATTTATTATCCTTATTATCTTGATTGAGGGACATATGTTTGTATGGTTGTAGTCTTAAAAATACCCAATCCCCTACTTCAAAATTTATTTCACTACGATGTTGATTTGCTTGTTGTTTCATGCAATTTTGTGTCATGGTCAGGTTGTCCTTTAAGAGTTGGAGAACTTATTTTTTATGCTCGATGTGATCTTCCACTGCTTGAACCTTAGATTTTTATTTTAGAGAAGAAGTGATGGAAGGTGGGTGATATCCATAGAGTGTCATAAATGGTGTCATTTTTGTTGCAGTATGAAAGTGTTATACCACCATTATGCCAAGGGTAACCACTTGAACCATTGTGTTTGTTTATCAGAGACAAAGCAACGAAGGTAGCCTTCCACACATTTGTTCACTATCTTGGTTTGTCCATCATATTGAGGATGATAAGATGATCTATGATCCAATTGAGTACCCAAACAAGAAAATAATTTTGTCCAAAAATGTCCAGTGAAGATGGGATCTTTGTCACTTACAATAATCTTTGGGCTTCCATGTAGCTTTTTAAATATCTCCATGAATGCAGTAGCAACTGTACTAGATTTGAAAGGATGAGATAGTGCAAAAAAGTGTGTGTACTTGGTTATTCTATCAACAATCACCATGATGACACCCTTTCCTTCAGACTTCGGTAACCCTGTGATGAAATCCATGGAAACCTCCTCCCAGCACTGACTTGGGATGGATAATGGTTGTAAAATACCTTGGGTCTTAATTGTTTCCACCTTATTTTGTTGGAAAACCAAACATTCTGCCACAAACCTTTGAACATAGTTTTAATGCATCCCAAAAAAATTCCTTCTTGACCCTATGGTAGGTTTTCAAAAAATTTGAGTACCCTCCTACCAAAGAGGTGTGCAATTCCAAGAGTACCTTTTGTTTGAGTTGGGAGTTCTTACATAAATATAAGCGATATTTGTACCATAGTGAATCATTTTTCCATGTAAATGTATATGATGCACTGGAATCTTATTTCAAACTTTGAATGAGATTCCACAGGCTTTCATCATTCTTCCATTCATCCCTCGCTTATATTATCCAATTGGGTTGGATGATACATATAACACAGAGAAAGGCCTCAACGTATTCATGTTAGAATTAATAGGTGTGCTCGTTTAACCATAGACAATATAACAATATCGTCACCCAACCATAGGTCGAAGCCACCCTCGAGCACCATAACCTTGACAGAGAGAATAATTCTGGAAGCAAACCCTAGGTCCAAAATCCAATCAAGGTAGTGTACCACTCTCCATAGCTAGCATACCAAGTAGAAATTCCAAACCATAACCAAGAGAAAGTCCAAGCCTAAAACCAAAAATACTAGTTGCAGTAGTTGCAAATGCAGCTAATCTCCAAACTTGTGCACTTACTGAATTTCTGCAGTTGCGAGCTATGTGTGCCAAAATGAGCTTTGGCATCCTGTATTTATACTACTCTTCCTTAGCTGTCTAGGCCGACTTATCTTTCTAGAGGTTAGAAACTCGATATTAATTATTTTCTTTAGCCGACTTGTCTTCTAGGGTTATGTCCAAGGCTTTTAGGGTTTCTCTTGATTCCCAGAATATTCTAGTCTTATCAAGGTTACACTTGGAGGTTAATACCTCCCGCAGCTACCAAAAATATCAACACTCCCTCCTAGCTATGGAGGTATTGAAAGCAATGGTCTTGATAACAAACATACCATTCGACCAGTAACATCATCATAGCCACATAGGTTATCTCATGATTAAATAACGAGCAACATAATCACTATCAGTATCATCTGATAGCATCAACTACATCATCTCTCGAAGCCATACTCCATCTGAGTAATCAGGAATGATGATGAATAAGTCACTCACTCCAAAGAGTGATATAAGAACTATTCTTCTAATCTGTACATATGTCCTAGAAGAATAATTGTTCCAACAGATGATGGAAGCCACACCATGGGCTACAAGGACTATTCTTCTAGCCTGGACATACGTCGTAGAAGAATAACTACCCTGGACCATTTTTCGCCTAGAAAATATCTATCCACCAGCACACTGACTATCCATCTAGCTGGTAAATAGTTGGTAATCATTTCCAACACTATTGATAGTCCTCATGGAAATTAGAACAATGTCATTCAATAGAACACAATTGTGTTTATCCATAGTAGTACACAACTATTATCCAGTGGTACACAACCACACCAAGTAGCACATGGTTATTTAACCAGTGACACATAGTCACAACCAATGGAACACATCCACCAGAGTGGCATACAACTACTGTCCAAAGACATTCAGTCTTCATAGTAATCATATCATTTGATATGAACATGCATAACAATATCATGATACAAAATGAGTCATCTAGGCCATTCTTCCACTCACATATGTGATATCTGGAAGAGCATCTGCTCTCAAGAGGTAAAATATCAGTGATGGGCTATCTAGACTATTCTTCTCAAGAATAGAAGAATAATTGTCCCTGATTTCTAATCCTAGACCATTCACCTAATTGGGTCATTCCTCCAGCACTAATCATAGTGCAACCTGGAGAGAATGAGTCTTCCCTAAAGAATGTTTGTCCCTGATTGATGAACCTGGACCATTCCCCTAACTGGGCCATTCCTCTGGCACTAATCATAATGCAACCTAGATAGAATGAGTCTTCCCTAGGTAATGACTATACAAACCATTTCCTAATGGAAATGGTTGTCCTGCACCAACCTCCAAAACGAACCATTCTTAGAAACTTCTCACAACTGTGAACTTCGAAAGAATGACTGCCCGACAAGGTAGACCATTCTACTTGACCACTACTCAGAGTGACTGCCAAGAAGAATGACTATCCTATACCATTACCCCACACTGGCCACAAGGGGGATCGTTGTCTATGGTACATCAACAATCTATCAGACCATTTTCATTACGAAATTGATTGTCCGATCTAGACCATTTTCTGAACTGGAAAGGAACTTCTCATCGTGGACCATTTTTCAAACTGAAAAATGATTGTCCATAAATCAATAACATATTAGTGCTCCCTCCCAACCTGGGAGTAATCTCTTCATTTTTCAATAAGGAATTTGTCTCCACAAGCCCCATCTTGTTTCTTAAGTATGCAAACTTTTCATCTTGGACAGAGGCTTTACCAAAATATCTACTATCTTCTCATATGGGGAGATATATTGGAGAACCACTTCTCTTTTCTAGACTTCATCATGGAGAATATAATGCTTGATATCAGTGTACTTCGGTCTATCATGGAACACTAGTTTTCTCTTAAGGCTTCATATAGCTCTGATCATTACAATATATCATGGTCAAATTCAACACTTTTGTTTCCTACTGGCTCATGATATCGTGGCAAGGCTCAAATTGAAACATATCCAAGTAGCAATTCTTCTTTCATCAAGATATTTTACCGTGGATTAGCAATCCATCTTCCCAGACTTCTGAGTAACTATTCTGATACTCTATCTCTGTCATAGAAAGTTTTCACCATACTTCTATTGTATATGAGATACTTTGCATCAAGTTGTTTGAATCCATACAAGGTGTTCTTATATTTGCATACATGGGTCTCTTTCTAGTATAAGCTTCTTTCTCACTTGCTTTATTGGGAAGAACAATATATTACATGCAAATTCCAATACATGGATACTACAAGAGGTATATCCGGTTTACTGGAACAAGTTGTTGTCATAGTCTTCTCCCTCCTTCTGGAAGAACCTCTAAATATTGCAATGCCTCATAAGTCTTTTTCATATTTTCTTGCATACATTGTTCTTTATCATGACTTCCATTTCTTATGATCGATTACTTCTAGTGGGTTCAAACCAAGATGGTATTCTTTGTGATTCTCGATATAATAACTGGTTGTTTTGAATTTTCTTTATTTCTTGGAATCTTCGTGTTCCTCCTCATGTTTCTCTTTAGCTCTTGGGTCCATGGAGTCTTCTATAGATTCCATGCCCTAGAGATTCCAAATTACTCCTTTCATCATGGGATCATGGATGTAGATGGAAAACCAAGGAATCTTTAAGGATTCTTTTCGAAGAAGACTTCTTCTGAACACATGTTGCTTATCATGGTTTCTACTTTTAATGGGAACATGGAAATATACTTCATAATCCTCAATGGATCATATCATTTAGGATTATATCCCTCCTAATCCTTGCTTCATGCATGAATGCATGCTCTTCTTTTGGAATTCTGTAAGCAACTCCCTCCAACTAAGAGAGTCCATGCTTCCGTCTGCATCCTTATTGACTTCTGCAAAGTGTCACAAGTCTTTTTCTAATTTCCTCTTGATTTTTGACTTCTTTCTATTTTGACTTGTTTTGGGTCTCTTCAAGTTTGATTATGATTTCGGATTATCTGGCAGTTGTTACTTATATAATAGCTTCCACAGGAATTTTTACCAAGGATTGTCAACATACTTCATCTTTTCATGTGTGTTGCTTGACTTGTTGTCATTGTGATAACAATCCTTATCTTGTTATTCTTCCATAGGTATTGTTTCACTTGAACATCTTATCTTCTAAGAAATTGATATGCATGATATGTACAGAAACTATGTAAACATGGTATGTACAAGAACTTTGAAGAATATTGTTACCTTGACTTAAAAGAAGAAATATTGCTTCATCTTGTTTGACTTTCTTTGAGGGTTCCTTTTCTTCGGCAATTGTTGCTTTGTGTGTTTCCTTCATTTTCTTTAACTCGGGATAGTGATTCTTGTAGTGACCATATTTTTGACAATTGAAGCATTGTATTTTTGACATATCCTTTTCTTGATTTGGTTTCTTCCTTGAGTCAAATTTATTTTTATTCTTGAATTTCTTGAACTTTGTTGTGAGGTTTGATCATCATCTTTCCTTTGGAATTTCTCTTTTACATTAATCCCCTATTCTTCTTGTGCATGGCAAGTCCAAAGTTCTTCAAATGTGGGATACTCCTTTCGTTTGTTCATTCTTGCGGCAAATGCAACCCATGCCTTGGGAAGGCCATTGAGTACTATATTTATCAGATCCTTTTCTGAAATGATTTCTTCAATAGCTTGTAGTTGATATCTTAACTGAGAGATTCTTACCAAGTATGATGTTATGTTTTCATCATCATTCACTTTCATGTCATGGAGCTCATTCTTCAGACTCATTACTTGTCCAATGTTTCTGACTGAGAAGAGGTTAGTTAGGGAATCGTACATCTTCTTAGATGAGTCAAGATGAGAGATGTAGGGTATCAAGTGGTCTTTTACAGAGTCCACTATGATACTCATGTAATTGATGTCATTGTTCTTGAACTTCTCCATAACTATGACATTCTGAGGTTCCTTCTTTTTTTCTTTTTCAAACTGTGGTTCCATGATCTTTCCTTTCACGATATCTAACACTTTATTCTTGGAAAGGATGAGATCAATCCTTGTCTTCCATGCTCTGAAGTTAGAATCCCCTTCTAACTTGTTTTCTGACTTCATAGAGTAAGTCATGACTGCTTTGACTTGTTCAACCTTTGACTTTGACCAAAAACTCAAACTTGATGTCTTATCTTGCTAAGAGTACCAAGAGGTGCGCTAGGCTAGGGCACACTAGGATATCCAGGGATTAGGTCAAGTTCTTCACTTACGGTGTCTTAACAAGAGGGTTAGGGTTTCGTTGTTGCAGCAAAAACTTTGACTGCAACTACAACTGTAACTGAGAAAATCCTCCCAATCTATCTTCCAGTGATTAGACTGTCTGAAGATAGTGTGGGCCCATAACATGTTAGAAATAATAGGTGTGCTCATTTAACCATAGACAATATAGCAATATTGTCACCCAACCATAGGCCGAAGCCACTCCTAAGCACCTTAACCTTGACAGAGAGAATAATTTTGGAAGCAAACCCTAGGTCCAAAATCCAATCAAGGTAGCATTCCACTCTCCAGAGCTAGTGTACCAAGCAGAAAGTCCAAACCATAACCAAGAGAAATTCCAATCCTAAAACCAAAAAATACTAGTTGTATTAGCTACAACTCCAGCTACTCTCCAAACTAGCGCACTTACTGAATTTCTGCAGTTGCAAGTTGTGTGTGTCCAAATGAGCTCTAACATCATGTATTTATACTTCTCTTCCTTAGCTGTCTAGGTCGACTTCTCTTTCTGGAGGCTAGAAACTCAATATTAATTATTCTCTTTAATTGACTTGTGTTCTAGGGTTATATCCAAGGATTTTAGGGTTTCTCTTGCTTCCCAGAATATTCTAGCCTTGTCAAGGTTACACGTGGAGGTTAATACCTCCCGCAGCTACCAAAAATATCAACACTTCATCCTTTCTTAAGAGTGCATCTGCCACAACATTTCTCTTCCCTTTTTTGTAGATTATTTCAAAATCATAATCCAACATCTTGGTCACCCATTTTTGTTGTTCTTATGAAGGTAGTCTTTGTTCCAAGAAGTATTTAAGACTATCATGATTTGTTTTGACCTGTAAGTGCCTACCTATTAGGTAAGGGAACCATGTATTCAATGCATGTAGTATTGCC
This sequence comes from Picea engelmannii, assembly GCA_009831015.1. Lineage (NCBI taxonomy): Eukaryota > Viridiplantae > Streptophyta > Pinopsida > Pinales > Pinaceae > Picea > Picea engelmannii. Next base: position 78,246 of record ML789456.1, read on the forward strand.
ATCATTTCCTTCTCATAAATGGGTTTGTTTAAGTCTTTTCCCTTAAGTGGCCAACTTCCAAAATCAATGGGCCTTCCTTCTTGCATTAGAAATACACCAATGCCATTTCCTGAGGCATCGCATTCCACAATAAAGGTTTTTTTGAAGTCTAATGTGGTGAAGACAGGAGATTTTCACATCGCCTATTTAAGTTGTTCAAAAGCTTGAGTTGCCTCTGGAGTCCATGAAAATGAATCCTTCTTAGTTAATGTCGTTAAAGGTGCTTCTATTCTTCCATAGTTCCAAAAACACTTTCAGTAGTAACCTGTCAAACCTAAAAATCCTCTAATATTCTTCAATGTTTTGGGAATCGACCATTAATCCATCATGGCCTTAATCTTGTTAGGGTCTACCTTGACACCTTCATGAGATACAATATGACCCAAATACTCTACCTCCTTCACCCCAAAGAAACATTTGGATGGTTTGGCATATAGTTGTTGCTCCTTTAATAGTTGTAGCACCTTGTCAACATGTTGAACATGATCCTCCCAAGACTTGTTATAGATTAGTATATCATCAAAAAATGCTAACACAAATTTTCGAAGGAAGGGCTTGAAAATGGAATTCATCAACCCTTGGAATGTGGAAGGTGCATTCGTAAGGACAAAATGCATGACCTAAAATTCATAATGGCCTTCATGAGTTCGAAATGTTGTTTTTGGGATATATGCTTCCTTCATTCTAATCTAATGATACCTTGTATGGAGATCCAACTTTGTGAAGTAGATTGATCCATGTAGTTCATCTAACAATTCATTAATGACGAGAATGGGAAACTTATCTTTAATAGTGATCTTGTTGAGCTCTCTATAATCTGGACACATGTGCCATGAGCCCTCTTTATTGAGTACCATTACCACCGATGCAAAGTAAGAACTTTGGCTAGGTATAATAATGATAGCCTCTAACATTTCTTCAACCATACGCTCAATTTCACTCTTTTGAGCATAAGGGTATCTGTAAGGCCTGATGTTAGGAGGAACACTCCTAGGAATTAGGTGAATACCATGATCATGATTTCGAGTGGGTGGAAGACCTCTGGGATTATCTTCAAATACTTTGGAATGATTATCAATGATCCCTTGGAGATCTAGAGGAATAGATGGCTTAGATGTTTGAACATATAGTGAGCATAGTTGTACAATTACACCATGATGCCCCTTTTTCAATAATTTTTTCATGCCATTAGAGCTTATGGCCTTACTTGGTTTCCTGGGATACCCCTTAACTCAATTTCCTTTCCTTCCAATGAAAATTTCATGAAAAGTTCTTGAAAATTAAAGCCCATTGTTTCCAATGATTATAATCATTTGAATCCTAGTACGACATCAGCACCACCCATGGGTATATAAATCATTGGACTATTCATTACATATTCCCATACAGTAAGATTGATCTTATGGAATTTTTCTGAGCAATTGATAGTTCCTCCATTTGCAATCATTACTTGAAACTCTGGCGCTAGATGTACAAAGCAATTGAGAGCTTTGTCTATTTATAGTGAATGAAATTATGAGTACTACCAGAATCAATTAGGACTATTGCCTTTTTATTTTTGATATATCCTTCTATCTTGAGGGTTTGAGGAGTGCTAATTATAGCCAATGCATTACATGATATCATGGGAGTCAACTCTTCAAAAGAAATCTCTTCTACGTTTTCATATTGAGATGGTTCTTGTTCTTCTTCCTCTTCACAATCTATGTAGAATAATTTCTTCTCACCACACTTATGTCCCTTGCTGTACTTGTTGTCACAATTAAAGCATAAACCTTTTGGTTTTCTTTCCTCCAGTTGTTGAGGTATCAACCTTGTAGGTTGAGGTGTTTTATAAGAAGGAACATCGTTCTCTCGATAGATGTTAGGAGTGGTATTTCTAGTAGCCATAGCCATATTTTTACTTTCAACATTTCTCGCCACCTTGAATGCATTCTCCAATTATTTGAGTTCCCAAAGGTGAACCTTATGTTGAATTTTATCCTTTAAAGTTCCTATGAATACATCAATCAGGTTCTCATCTGGAATATGTGTTACCTTTATATTCCATCTTTGGAATTTCTCAATGTGCTCTGCAACGGAACCCTTTTTCTTGAGATTTATCAATTGACTAAAGAAGGTATTGCTCCTTGTATCTTCATAGTGTGCTATCATTAATTCCATGAAAATTGTCCAAGTGACGAGTGATTTGCGAGAACAAATCCATCGATACCACACAAATTTATTGGGTTCTAAATATAAAGAAGCAAATTGTTCCTTTTGTGTGTGTGGAACATCATGCAGATCAAAGAAATTATCCATTTGAAGTATCCATGTGATTGGATCCTTGTCATCAAACTTCCTCATATTGATCTTAGGAAAGTGGTTGGTCTTCAACCCAAAGTTGGAGTTTCTCCAGTCTTAATTCATCTTCCTTGTGTCCTCATCATGAATTTCATGGGATACATTTTCACTTTCAGGTGGCCTCTCTATTAGGAAATTTTTCAATCCTTCCATGATCTCCCTTTTTAAACCATCCATATTAGTATCCATTATTGCTTCCAACTTAGCTTCAGTTGAATCCATCATCCCTTTTAGTTCATCTTTTCTTACTGTCTTCTTTTGTAAATCATTTATGTCCCTATGCATTTCTTCACCTTCATCAAGAGTCCAAGTAGGACTGTCTGAAGGCTTATTTGGTGTAGAATTTCCCTTTTTTGTTGTCATGTTGGCCAAGTATCACTTTTAAACCTTGATTTCGAGGTGGTTCTGCTAGATGATCTTTCTTCTACTGTATCTCCAAAATTTCGACCCTTTTGGGTCTGAAAATTTTGTTATGTAGTTCTCTAATATGTCTTCTCTGCAATGCCACAAGTCTGATCAAAATTAGATGTGCCAAGTGGAATTTATGGTAACTTCCCCACACCTTGCTTATTTTTTTCCCTTCCAGGAGAGTGTACTTGTAAAGCATGCCAATATCACAATATATGATATTTGATTCTGAAAATTGCACCAAAAATACTGCAGACTGTCCACTATCCAATGGAACTAGTCTCACTTAATTTGGATACTCATTGAAGAAGATATCATTTTTTAAACTGGAACACATGTTTGAGACTAGTTAATATGAATAGTCATCTACCCTATCTTACATAGGGTGTATCTACAATATTACGATGACCTGGAAGCTAAATTTTTTATCACAACTACCTTGATTATTTATCTGAAGAGCCTCCAAGTTTCAGGGCCTGAAACGTCACATAAAAATTTTTATAGAAAAAATTATGCGATGAATAAATTAAGGATGATTCCATAACCCTATCTTACACAGGATATAGCTCTGAAATTATAATCCTATCCCACTTAAACAATGTTTCAAGGTAGTATCTCATAATACAAAATTCAGCTTCTTCACAAATTGTTCAAAAGGTGAATAGAAGGACACTGCAACCACTACAGCCTCGGCCCAAGCACCTTCTATCCAACAAAAGCAAGTAGAAAAGAATGCAACAAAGCGCAAATATTCCTTCTGCACCCAGACATCTCATGTAGCCCAACTGGTTGAACAGATTCAACCCATCCATCAATAGGTTCATGACAGCCTTCCACAGCGCAATGTCTCCAGCAAGGCAAGCAACGCACCAAGATTCAATCACTTTCCCCTCTCCCCTGGAACTCAATGCAATGTAGAACATTGCTTCCTTAGGATGTAGGATTGATATAGGTATATATCAGTGTCCACCCACCTCTTCCAATTGGCTCAAAACAATTTTCTGACAATTTTGACATTTTACTCTTTTTAGCAGTTTTTAGTAGTTTTTAACTTTTGGGGCCATTTTGAGAGCCTAAATGAATTTTTTCCATGATAGATCTTCTCAATGATATACAAAGTCTCTAATTGATCCCCTAAAATGAATCTCCTTGATGATACCTTTTCAATGAGCTACCATGCGCCCCAAACGGAGATCATATGCCAAATTTACGCCCCCGGGAAGTTGATACACCAAACTACCCAAAACGGGGTCCACAAAATTGTTGGCTTTTCATATTTCGGGCATAAGCTTTTGCATTTTATTTATGATAAAAATTCCTTTGGAGCCTCATTGTAAAATCATCTTCTTGCGAATGCAAGTATCGGACACATCTCTTCTCAGAGATAAGTTGCCACCATTCTAGCGAGTCTTTCACTCTGTATTTTTACAGTCTTTGTACATTTTCGCTCATTAATAGAAAATTGTGTATTATTGTATCTCTTTGTTTATGGTTGAATATCTGATATTTTTTTTTATATTATTGGATACCTGATATATCTTTGTACATTTCTTTATTATTCTCCACTCTCATTTCGTGCTGAAAATAATCTAGATCAATGGTATCAGAGTAGGCTGCTCTTGATCATTTTTCTGTGCATGTCCCCGAAAAGTTCTGAGAATAGAAAGTTGGGTCTAGAGATTGTCTCTCTTGAATACAATCTCTCTCACATGCCCAAGAAACCCTCCATGGCAGAAGAAAATAAAAATGACAGAGCAGATGATTCTATTAATATGTTGCTTGAGCAAGCTCTCACGCGATAGAGGGACGAAATGATGGAGAATTTTTCCCACATCCTTCAACGCCTGCCAATAACAATGGGAATGTCTTCATCAAGAGACCACTTTGGAGGCACCTATCCTTTCGGGGTACAAGTTAATTTTGATATTCCCATATTTGAAAGACAGATAGATGCAGATGCCTTAGAAAAACGGTTAAATATGCTAGAAGGTTATTTCTTTGTTCATAATTTCTTTGACAGGAAAAATATCACCTTCCCACTCCTTAAGGCTCTCCCCCATGTCAAACATTGGTGGGAAACTTACTGGAAGCAAAGTTCCATAGAGGATTCTAGAATATATGGGGTTGAGCCCACTTGGGATTTTTTTGTGGATGCAGTAAAGGAACAATATTATCATGTTGGAAACTATGAGGACCAGTACATGAGATGGACCACACTGCGACAAGAGAGGGGCCAAGAAGTTATAGAGTTCACCAATACCTTCCATACCATGTGCACCAAGCTAGGTATCAAAGACTACGAACGACATTTGGTTCTGAAATATCGTGGGGCTCTACACATATATGTTGTTAAAATTGAGCAGAAATTTAAGCACCAGAACAAATGAGTGTTCAGGTCCGCAAATTTGCAACTACCAAAGTATTATAAAGACGACCCTAACAAACAGTCTCCAAAAAACCATTTCAAGCCACCGAAAAAAGAAGGGTCACGAAAAGACGAAGAAGGACACCAAAAAATGGTGTGAATTCCATAAAATCCCTTGGCACAACACCGATGAATGTCGTTCAAAACATTCATTGGTGTTCGATATCAAAGACAAGGAGTTGAACCCTGATTTAGAATATGATTCAGAAAATATTGATAGAAGACAGATCATCGACGTAGACCCAACTTTTATTTTCACGACCGCGACAATTCAACCAGAAGAACCCACAGATACTAAAGAGGGGGAGCACATTTTTCATTAATAGATGTGGGTGAAGGGGACCCCACTGCATTTTGTTGTTGATAGCGGAAGCCAAAAGAACCTCATCTCAGCAGAGGTCATCAAACAGTTGGGATTTTCGACAACACCACACCCACAACCATACAACATTGGGTGGCTTCGCCATGGACGAGATCTTCATGTCAGTCAGCAGTGTCGATTGTCATATGGAATCCAACCCTTCAAGGATGAGGTATTATGTGATTTTTCCCCGTTGGATGTCTTTGATGTTCTCTTGGGCTAGCCATATATGTGGAAGTGCAATGTTATCTATAAGTCTCGACCCCATAGTGTCATTATTACTCTGGGGGGTCATCTCTACAGGATACCAAAGGTAGTTCCAACTACTATCCCACCTAAACAATGCTTCAAGGTAGTATCTCATACTACAAAATTCAGCTTCTTCACAATCTGTTCAAAAGGTGAACAGAAGGATACTACAACCTTGACCCAAGCACCTTCTATCCAACAGAAGTAGGTTGACAAGAATGAAGCCAAGTGAAAATATTCCTTCTGCACCCAAACATCTCATGTAGCCCGATTGGTTGAACAGATTCAACCCCGCCAAGAACAAGTTCATGACAGCCTTCCAAAACGCAACGTCTCCAGCAAGGCAAGCAACGCACCAAGATTCAATATCTTTCCCCTCTCCACCGAGAAATCAACAAAATGGAGACCATTGCTTCCTAAGGAGGGAGGAATGATCCAAGTGGATATTGGTGGCCACCCACCTCTTCCAACTGGCTCAAAACAATTTTCTGACAATTTTGGAAATTTACTATTTTTAGCAGTTTTTAACTTCTAGGGCCATTTTGAGGGCCTAAATGAAGGTTTTTTGGGATTTATATTCTCAATGATAGTCGAAGGCTCTAATTGAGCCCCCAAAATGAATATCCTCGATGATACCTTTCCAACGAGCTATCATGCACCCCAAATGGAGATCGTAGTCCAAAGTTACGCCCCTGTGAAGTTGATACACCAAACTACTGAAACCGGGTCCACAAAACTGTTGGCTTTTCATCTTATGGGGTTAGAGTTTTAGATTTTCTCTATGATAAAAAGGCCTTTGGAGACTCATTTCTAAAATCATCTTCATGCAAATGCGAGTAGTGGACACATCTCTTCTCAAAGATAAGTTGCCACCATTCTAGCAAGTCTTTCACTCTGTATTTTTACAGTATTTGTACATTTTCTCTCATTAATAGAAAATTGTGTATTATTGTAACTCTGTGTTTATGGTTTCATCTTTGATACATTTCTGTTATATTATTGGATATCCAAGATATCTCTGTACATGTATTTATTATATCTCCTCTCTCATTTCGTGCCGAAAATAATCTGGATTAGTGGCACATTGATTAGATTCATTTTAATGTTTGATTGCATTTTGAAAGGAATTGTATTTCCTTTTTGAATAAATGAACTTGATTGTTAGTATGCATAGCTATGAATTTGTTTGTGAACCACTACAAGTGTGCAATGAAAATATAATGTGCATGAGAACTAACAATTTGTTGGTTGATTGAAAGGGAAATTGCAGGAAGAAAGATCTTGGATGTGGAAGTATTGTAAGTCCACGAATAATACCAATGCATGTTGATTATAAAAGAGCCAAACTGCTATGAGAAAGAGTTCTCATACTTGTGAATCTAGTTCTATGTGGAACGGATCTGAAAATGAAAATGTGGAATTAGAAATCTGTGGATAACAAATTTGAAAATTTTGATAAAATTGATGATAGTATCTCATGGATTATTGTATACATGTGATACAGGTGAGATAAAGATCTATCCGAAATGGACAGAGGATGGTTGTCAAATCTGGAAAGCATGGAAATAGGCTATTGTTGTGACTTGAGAACCCTGTGATAAGTTGTGAGCCCCATAGAATGATGTATTTTGGTACCACATGTCAAAGGGACGCTTTTGGCAGAGCAAGCGTGAGGGACACCTCGGCTGTAAGACTCGGGGAGATCTCATAAATTCTTCTTGTACAATAAATCTCTAGCAAAACAAGATGGATCACCTAAGGGACTGTATAGCAGAGAAGGGGATGCATGATCCTAGGCTTGGAGGGTGAGTGAATGCAAGGAAGAGGAGACTCCAATAGTTTTTCTAATATGTTTTTATTTATCATGCACATAATGGGTATGTCAAGGAAAGCAGTGAGCCAAGTTAATCAGATAGCCATATGGATGCAAATACATGAACTGCACAGATAATAATTGTGCTAACTTGTGAATATTTTCACTTGAATTTAAACAACAATAAAATGTTTTGCATGAAATAATAAATAATATGCTTATTCTTGAAAATTATTGTAGGCATGTGCTAAATGCAAAGAGTTTGGGAAAGGACCAGACCAAGAAAAGGAAAATGATGTTGAAGAAGCTGAAATATGAAGTCATGGAAGGTGTTGTTGCGAAGAACACTGAGGATGGTGTTCCTTTAAGGGAGAGGGGATTTTAACACCTATGTTTTCCCTAACATGTAATTAATCATAATTTGTGATTTCCATGCAATGGCTTGCAAATATTGTAAATGTAGTATTGTTTAATTGTAAACATTGAAAGTTGATTGATGGGTGAAGCCTTAAAGTATTGGACATGATATCACTAGAGGAATGAGGGGAGGTTCAATTAAGTTAAAGGACCCCAAGCCACCTTACAAAATCATTAATTGGAAACATTTATATCATTTCCCTTAGCCTGGATATCAATACAACTCAGTTAATGAGGAGGGGTTGGTAGTTGAACAACAAACCACCCCCATGAATGTGGGCATGGGAAATCTAGCTAGGACAACAAAAACTACCATTCAGAGGTACAATAAAGTACCATTTTTTTTAGCTAGATTGACCCACGTGTTTCAAGGAGTACAGAGAGAGAAAAAGGGTAGTTGGAGAGTCTTCGGAAGAAAAAGGGTGTGTGGCCTGGATATGCACAAGGAGAGAACTAGAGAAGAGTTCAAGCCTCGGAGGAAGGGATTTACTTAAAGGAATATAGGAGTGCATGCAATAGAAGAATCAAAGAACCCGTAGAAGGGTTTGGAGTTGGAGCATAGAAAACCTAGAAAACCCATATTGTTAGTCTCATATAAAAGAAAGCACAGTTTCTACCCTACTACTAGCTCGAGGTAAAAATAAAGATGAAGATTTCTAAGATACACTTACCATAGTGCTCGTCAAAAAAGAACCTACCTAAGAACTCAATATTCTTACCAACTTCCAGAAGAGTTCTTAGGGAAAGAAAAATTTGTGTCCCAAGAAAAGATGTTAAAGTTTTGATGAAGCTCAGAACTAGACTTTGTGAGGGAATCGAAACTGGGAGATCTGCTTGTAAGTTCCTTGTGGATTCACACCTGTATCACATGGAGTCACCATGTGATTCAAAGAAAATAAAATAAAAAGTCACCAATGTCATTGTTACCAAGGTTAGCAGTTCCCTGGCAGCAACGCCAATTTGTTAACCCCTAAATTTTCACCCTTGAAATTCTTGAGGGTTAAGAGCCATCATGTATCACTTTGGTTGGCATACTGATATTTTCCCAGGGTTTTAGCACTTATGTTGAGAAGGAGGATGGTTCAAACACGAGGCAAGTGCATGATCAGTACAGGATTACTTACTTCAAGAGTCACAGTCTACTTGGTTTCCATGCATTTGTGAGAGAGATATGTATACATGTGTTTATACTTTTTAGAAGGAATGGTTTGAGTGGGTCTTTTGATAGTTTGGGGAAGTTCAAAGCATACAGTATGATTCCTTGCAAGATTCTAGGCCCGATGACATTTTTCTGGGCGACATGCAGGAACTTGTTATTTTTGGCAGGTTGTGATTCAAGCCCTAGATTCAGATTTTAAGAGCGTAGTATTGATCCTTGAGGCATCCAGGGGCCTTTGGACCTTTTTCTGGATGATGTCACCCGGATTTCTATTTTTAGCAGGTTTAGCATCAAGGCTCGCATGACATTTTTGATGGCATATTCAGATCCCTTGCAGAAAGATGAGATTAATGAGTATAAAGTTAAGGGTATTCGGAAGACTTTCTATTTTTGGTGGTATGTATGTGGACAATTTTTCTAAAAATAGAACCAGGAATCTATTTTTAGAGAACCCTATTTTTAGAGGTTCTATTTTTAGTTTTTATAATTTTAGCTACCTATATATTTAGAAGTTCTAATCATTGTCCATGTAGTGCCAATTGGCATCCTCTGAGGTCAACAGGTGGCAGTGATGGGGCATCCATCTAGGCTAGGGCACATATTTCTAAAATTCGAGCATATGATAATTAATCTATGATGGAAGGAGAGGTTGCATGAGCTTCCTAAAATTATCTCCCCCATGCACTCATGCACTCACTCTAAATTTAGACCCTATTTTTACCCCCTTAATGTGTCCCTCTTTCTCCTTGAGATATGTGCCCCCTCTAGCTATATATTGGAGGCTTGCCTTGGCTTATTTCATTGGTTCTTGCAGTAGCAGCATAGTGTCTCTCTCATTCTCTTCTCTCTTTCTCTAGTCTAGTGGCTCCTCTTTGAGCAAAGTATTCATTCTATCAGTTGTAGGCTTGTCAAATGTGGTGAAATCATCTCTCTTTGAAGATTTATCAATAAAGAAGTGTGTGTTTGTCATGCAAACCTCTTTTCTTGGTGATATTATGGTAAATTTGTAATCTCATATGTCATTTTATGAATTGTTTATCATGGTTAATGTCAATCATTTTGAATAGTTTTCATCTTCTTTCCAGTCTATCTTCATTGTGCTAGCCCTGGAGGTTCCCTCCAAATGTATAAGATTGATTTTCTCATTGTTTTGGACCTCTTTCACACAGTGTCCAAGACAAAACAACTCAGTATTTTTTTAGTTTTAATGCAGAAATCAGAACTTGGATCAGGCAACAAGGAACTTTCATTGTGCCTAGGGATTCCCCCCAGAGGCTAGTGAGAATTATCCCAAATAGAGAGGGGTTTGGTCAGTGACAATTGGGGCCTTACTCCTTTAATTAGCTAAGTTGTTTACCATTTTCATAACAAGTTCATTAGCTCAGATTGGAGGGTAGAAATTTTTGCTAACAAGTTGGAGCATAGAAAACCTAGAAAACTTGACCTGAGCTAAGAAGGTTGCGATCTTGATGTTGGGAAGGCATCTGATAAACCTCGAAGAGGCCTGGGCTAGGTGGGTGTAAGGAAAATCTCTACCTAGAGTAGAGTGAAGGAGAGTAACATTCAAACCTTACTGAAAACCTGAGAGAGATTCCTTAGTGGTATCATGGCTTGGCACGGGGGTGGACAGAATGCTAAAAGTGAATTCATCTGAGCCTATAGTTGAGTGGAAAGGAGAGCACCCATATTCATTTGGTCGGCTATTGACTGTGATAGATAATTATTGCATAGACTTTGTGTAATTGAATTGAAATGCATGATTAAATTCTTGTACTTGCGATATACATATACATACTTGATTTATAGGGATGATGTTTATTGTATTTTTAAACTCCTATGTTTAAGTGACAGTAGGATGGCAAGAATAGTGCATGCCCTGCACACTTGAATACAATCCTTTTGTAATATTCTGAGATAAAAGAATGAACTTAATTTTAAGATTCTCATGTGCTCAATATATATATATATATATATATATATATATATATATATATATATACACATATCCCTCTTTGTGAGGGGAAATCCATGAATGGAACCCAGGATTATAAGTTAATAGATGAATGTAAGGGAAAGAGCCCAAAGAAAAATCCTTGAATTGTCTAAGTCTTGAATCAGAATAAAAACCATGTTTTGAGCTCGAAGGAATCACAGTCATTGGATCAGTGGAGAGAATAGATCTAGACCCTCCATCAGGGTAGGTTACCTTGCCTGTATAGGATGTACCAAAGTTAATTTGGACCATTGATTGGGGATTAACATATGTTATAGATCATGGTGATCTCGTTTAAGCGATATTTGAAGGAGAGGTAATGTCATCATGATGTACCATGCTGACCTAGAATGCCAATGTGTCCAGAAGTTGATATGTGTCAGTTTATGAATGGAAAAAGGTAATTGTCTGGTGGGCCATAGAGTAGGCCCCTTGGAATAACTATGTCTTAGACCTCCATTTCATCCTTAGACGTCAGATTAAAAGTTTGAAAGATCTCAACCATTGATCGAAGTACATATGGGATGTGATCTCAGTCGTTGATCGATGTGGAATCCCTTAGGCATTGATGAGAGCGATGACATCATGATAATGCCATGTTGATGTCACAAGCCCTCGTGTATGAGGAATACACGTGGAGGAATGTAATTGGTCGAGGAAATAGGGAGTGGTTCCCTGCCGAGTTTAAGGGTTGGAAAGGGGAGATGAATGGGTCTGTGAGTCTGCCAACCCATGAACTCGACAAACTCACAAAGTGGCTAAGTGTTGAGACTCTTTGGATAGACTTATTAAGGGAAGAATTATGCATTTGTGATTCGAATCCACCTAGATGGAAAAATAATCTAAGTGTTGATACTTTTCAGGATGAATTATGAAAGGAAGAATTATTCATTTGTGATTCCGCGAGCCCACGTAAATGGAAAATAAATCTAAGTGTTGAGAATTTTAGGGATGACTTATGAAATGAATAATTATGCATTCATGAGTCTGTGAATAAATGAGTCTGCGAGCTTGTGAGTCTATGAGCCCACGTAGATGGAAAAATTATAAAGTGTTGAGACTTTCAGACAATCTTATGAAGAGGAGGTACATAATTATATGTATGTGAGCCCATGAGTCTATGTAGGTGGAAAAATAGTTAAGTGTTGATACTTCTCAAACAGGCCTATGGAAGGATTCTTATAGATTTATGCATCCATGAGTTTGTGAGTCCACGAAGATGAAAAATGGCTAAGTGTCGATACTTCTCGAACAAACCTATGGAAGGACGCTTATAGAATTATGCATCCACAAGTCCACGAAGATGAAAAATGGCTAAGTAATGAGACTTCTCGGGTGAACTAATGAAAGAAAGATACAAAATTATGAGTCTGCGAGTCCGCCACCCGCGAAAATGCGTCGGAAGAAGGTTTGAGCGATGATGATTGTGGGCCTGCATGGACTTAAGTTCCACCATGGAAGGCTAAGCGAGTGCCACTTTAGGACTTGGGTGTTGCCACATTAGTTTGCATGGTTAATGACATGTCCTGTAGATGCCACGTGGTAGTAAGAGAGATGTTTCCTATGTAAAACCAAAAACTTCAGGAGGTCATAGATTTCATTCCAAAGATCAATTTTGAGCGATATTATCGACCTTGGAAATCTCTTGATGAGAAGAAGAGGAGGGAGATATGATAGAGAAGATTCAAAGTTGTTAATAGAAGATAAAATTTAACACCCCATCCCTTAAAAGGTACTTAGGGGGTTGGGTTTGTTACATACATGCCAATAGACCTAAATTGCCTCAATTACTATTTTAATTAGAACTAGTATTCCACCTCAGGATATCCACCTATTTCACCAAAAACTTATTTTCTTTTTAATCCCGGAGATTAACCACTGCCAATCATAGATCCTATATTTATTACATTTGGGCATGTATCCAATATACTTTAATCCATCTGCCAATTCAAAAGAAGGAAAATTGAAAAGAATTATCATGTTGTGCTCAATACCATCCTCCATCTCTGAGAAATAAAGAGAATACTTGTTGACATTTACCATCATACATGTAGCATCACAAAACAAATCTAGAATCTCCTTATATTTCCTACCATCAACTTCCAAACGTCAACAAAATATGAGTACATTGTTCATGGACAACTTTGGGTGAGATGTTTGAACCTTCCAACCCATACACCTGGAATTTTGTTCACCCTCCTAGCCATAGATATAGCCTTGTTGATCCCATCAACAATTAATAAAAAGATATATGGGGACATGGGAAAACCATGTCTAAGCCCCTGATATGATTTAAATAATGGCGAGCCAAAACCATTATTAATGCAGCGAGAGAGATTGTTGTCACACAACTCATGTTCCACTCAAAACCAACATGCATTGAAAGCATACTAAGATAAAGGCATGACACACTATCATAAGATTTGGATAGGTCAAAGTTGATTATCGATGTTGGGCACCTAAGTGTCTTGATGGAGTATATTCCTTCCTATGTCGAGCCTATCACTTCATGTATAAGCATGCCCTTGAGAAACCCAAATTGATCAAGAGAAATTATCTTACACAACATCGGCTTTAATATGATAGAAATCACCTTTACTATAATTTTGTATAAACTGTTACATAAAGATATAGATATAAAATCATTGAAAGTGGATGGACAATCAACTTTAGGAATTACTTCAATGAAAGTTGAATTATAGCTGCCGAGAATTTTTTCATATTGACGAACTTCCTCCACCACCCGAAGTAATTCATCCCCCAATATATCAAAAAAATACTTAAATAATTCAGTCATCCAACCATCCAGACCAAGTATCTTGTCTTTTTAAAGGAGCATGTGACTATAAGAAGTTCCTTTATGGTCACCACACTGTATAATGCACGGTTGTATTCCTCCTCTACAAGTCTCAAAAAATAGGAGATGAGTTTGAGCATTTCCCCAATTTTTACCTGTTTCATCTCCCTTAAAAGACCTTTAAAATGCTCAATCCCCAATGAATCCAGATATGGGAAACCTCAAATATTGTTTCCTTTATTATCATCCAACTCCTAGATGGTTTTGAAATTCTTACTATAATTTGCAATTTTTTGAAAATATTTGTTATTTTGATCCCATGTTGCAATCCACAAGGTACGGATATTTAAATGCCATGTCCTTTATTATTATAATACTAATTTAGCTCAAAGAGACACCAATGAATGAAATTTTTTTAAGGTATGATTGAGGCATTGTACCTACCTTATGAGATTCATAAAGATCCTCCAGGTCATGCTCGGTATCCCTTAGAGTCGGATCCCAATTTATTTATCCTCTCCCTGCGAAATAAACAACCTTATATTTTATCAAGCGAAGAGCAGAAGAAAATTGAGCACTAACCGACACATCTAAATCATCCTATTTTTTTTTTTAAATGTTATGTATCAAATTATGAAACTCCTCCTCCTCAGACCAAGAAGGATTATATTTGAATGGGGTACTTGGTTTCCTATCTTCTTTACCCAAATCCAAAAAAAAATTGGAAATTATCGGAGCAACACACCTTTTCAAACCATGACCTGCAAAATTCAATATTCTCAAGTAGCATATGGTGAGAAATAAAATGATCTAGTCCCTTAGAGACCCCACTTGATCCATTCCTATTGTTACTCCATGTAGGGAAAAATTGAATATGCTCTACATATATCCATCCTTTCATTTCAAATTTGTTGATAAAGTAGTTAACCAGTCTATCTTCACATGCAAATGATCCCCAAATTTCCTCTCTGCTAAGTGTCAGGTTTAAATGCCCCCAAAAAATAATATTAGCTCACCAAATACAGTTTAAAGGAAACATCTTGTCCCGAAATAATTCCTTACCCTTATAGGGCCCATATAAATTGAGAAAAGTCAGAAATGTATCCAACTCCTTACCGTATAATTAAATATAGATCCCTAAAGTACAACAAAACAATTTATAATTGAAGTATTTATCGAGAAACCATTAATGACCCCCCCCCAATGATCCCTTTGAGTCCAAACATGGAATTCCCAACCCAAAAACAATTTTCTCATATATGCAATTATGGGGTCACATGGCCCCATCATTTCTCCAATCAACACCACATATGGATGATCCACTTCTACTAATATTTCCAAGGATCGTTTTTTGGCTCTCTACCCCAAGCCCCTCATTTCTCAAAAATAAACTTCATGAGGTAACTTCTTTAGGTTCATTTCATGCTCTAAGGACCCCAGAAATTAAACATTGTCTACCCTAGTTAATTTCATGGGTAGCCTTCTCTTGGGCATGTTTAAGGGTGAATTATCGACCCACTTTAGAAATACCCAACTCCTTTTTAAATCAAACCCCAAACCTCTCATGCCCCCATGTCCTTGAGGAGGATTCCTAGGTCGCAAAATATAAGGTTCTCTTCTAGTGTAAGTGGAGAGAGAATTAGGATGAGAGGGTTGAAAGGCCTCCTTGGGTTGTGAAGAAAAGGGATCAAAGTCCGTAGAGAGGCCAACAATGAAGGAACCCCCTTCCTTCACTCTTGGTGATTGACACATCAATACAACCCTCGAAGAGAGACTATGAGAAGACCCATCACAATGAGAATGCACACTAGTTGCAGTTCTACCCAAAGTTGAGATAAGATAAAGGTATTGAGAATGTATGAACTTACCTTAGGCATGAGCAGGTGATGAACCCTTACGCCATAATTCCTCCATATTGCACCATTGAGACAATGTGAGATCCACATCATTTTTGAAGCAATTCGGTTGAGTCTGGACATCCTCCCATCATTGAGATCCTGAGAACAATGGGATGGAAATATCTCTTATCAAAAGGTCTTGAATTTTTTTTTACGAGTCTGTCAATTGTGTAGACAATTATTCCTCCCTTGATTCCTCCTTCATATGGAGAGAATCTTACTACACAGTCTGCATTTGTTGTGGGAGAGAAGGATTTGAAACCTTTTCAAGTCACTGCCTCTTTCCCCATAAAATTTATTTGAAAATTTAGCTAGCAATCAGACATAACTTTCCCTACCTTATGGCACTGAGCACACTTGAAAGGAATTTTGACATAGTCCAAAACCTAGGTCTAAGTTATGTTCCCCACCACGAGTGTTATGACTCAAATAAACCTTGACAAGGGTCTAATTCCACCAAAATTTGAGCCATCAAATGGAAGCAACAAGACTTATAGATTTTGTCTAATGTGATGAACTTCCCTAACACCTCTCCAATAGTTATCAGGCCAAAGTCTATTCAAAACTCTAAAGGAAGATTCAGTAATTTAATCTGAATGGAAAAACTAGTGACATTTTTCTCCTGAGCATCAAAAAGGGGATGTCAGGGTTTAATACTCAACAATATTTTTTCCCAATACCAACGTCTTGCCAAGATCTTCCACACATCATCTTGAGATATAAATATAAACCTTATCCATCCTCTGGACAAGAAATGAGTAATCAATCCATCACCTAAAAACAAAGCCCAAGGATTTTTCATCCATGTTTTTAGGTTCGCCATGGATTCCCTCCTACCACTACATCTCCCAAAAACTGCTCTACCATCAAGCTCGTCAATTCAAATAACCTATAGATCCTCTTCGACCATCAAGGAAATGTCACCACCCTTCAATTTCACTACCTTTTAATGATTTCATCCAAGACTTTCCTATGTTTTCTTAATCATGCCACCCTTCAATTTCACCACCTTTTGATGCTTTCATCCAGGACTTTCCTATGTTTTCGTAATTGTGCCACCCTACAATTCTGTCAAATATAAACACTGCAAGGAGAACACCTTCTAGCCAAGGTTTTTGCGAAGGTTTTTAGTGTTACAAAATTTGGAAAAATGTTAAAAAAAACCTCCACTACAACCTCCTCTATTGAATATGGAGGTTTTAACGGATGTTCCATATAACAAAAAAAAATTGGGTGGGCAAAGGTTTTTTTTCAGTTCTTTTATTGTCAAAATGCACTGGTGTGCTCTTAACCAACCTGCCTCAGTATGTTCATATAATACAAATGCACTAGTGCAATCTTAACCAAACCACCCTAGTGTGTTAATATAATATAAACACACTGGTGTGTGTATAATTATTGCGCGTCGAATTCTCCTTTTTCATTGTGCAGAGCATCAATGCTCTTATAATTTCTATGCATCTATTTTGCATTGTTCGATAATGAAGCACCGATTCTTTTTTGTTTTTTTACGCCTCGGTGCATTTAATTTATAGTGATCCATGGTGGTATTGAATTATCCTTAACCTCGGTTCATTTAATATAGTGTGCGCCCCGATGCTTGTATAATTATTACATATCGATTTATATACTACCATGTGCACCGAAGGGTAGTGAAATTTCGAATATTAGAGGTGAGATGTCAGTGCCATTATTTTTACTAAGGAATGGTGCATATATTATATTAAAAGGATTGGTGCGTACATTATATTTAGAGCCCCAATACGTATAATAAAAGTAACACACTGGTGCGTACATTATATTTAGTGCCCTAGTGTATATTTTAAACATGAGCACCATAAAATTTTGAAACGGTAAATATTATTGTACGTTATAGCATTTATGGAAGGGTGTTTTTTCTCAATGGTTCATATTGGTGAATTATTATAATTAATGGGCACTGGTGCATATGACTCCTCAAAATGCATCACTTTCTATAGTATGGCACGCATCGTCTAGTGATTGCATAAGAATACAATGCACTGATATGTATATATTTTAATTAATTGTTTTTTTAACAAATTTTCAATTAATCATTTCAAAATCAAATATTTTTTAAAATAATATTGTTTTACATTTTTGTTATTTCATTTTGATATAATGATTGCATTAATCCATTATCCAACGAATTACACCTCTTTTATTTGTAACTATGTAAATCATTCACATATTAATTATTCAACAGCGCAACATTTTACAACATTCGACAATGCAATAAAATAATAAACCCATTTTATCATATATGAATAACGTACCCATTGCCATATAAAAAGGGACAACATAAAGGTCCAAAATAATCAAATTGCAACCAATATGTAATTGCTAAACTTATTGGTAACATCTCCTCATGTAATTGGGACGATATGTCGATTACATTAAACAAAATCCCTGATTTTCAAAGACAAATATTCCAAAACATACAACATGTAGTAACATTCAATTATATTGGTTGTCATTCTTCAGTTGAACTATTGTCATCACTCGAGTTGTGTGCATGCCTCGTTTCTTCATCATTTGTAGGCAATATTGTACTTTGGTTATTTAACCTATTTTTTCTCGATCGACTCTTTTTTATGTTCTGCCTCTTCATATTCCATCTAGAAACATAAAAATAAACTATAATAAGTATATCTACATTTATATATATAGTAGAATATACATGATTTCCTAAATCAAAAAATATAAATTAGCACCAAGTCTTTCATAAACAATTCACATTCTTTTGAACCCATGCTTCATGCCTTCTCTCAAAATCTCCTATGTTGGTTGCATTCCATACTTTGTTTCATGCATGTTTAATATGCCATGACAAAGCACAATCGATATAATTAATATAAATGTTTATTGTTGTTTCTTTAATTATAAAACAAGGGGATTTAAACAACATAGTACTTACAAATTGTTCAATTAAACTTTCATACTTCAACATATACTCACAACCCATACTTAACCCAATGTTTATCAATTCACGTGCTGGTTCCTCTTTGTATGTTAATACCTATTAGAAGACATCCATGGAAAAGTGTAAATTAATTATTTAAATATAAAGATCACATCAAACATGAAATCTTAAGGAATGTTGAAAACGTAAATACTCACAAAGTTTGTGATCAACCCTTTATTCCTCATCGTTCTCTCTTATGTGTTGAATGGGTTCCATTTTATTTTATTTTCTACAACAAAACAATTGAAATTTTGTATTTCACGCGATAATTAAATCTGATGTACATAAAAGAATAAATAAATGATTGCATACCTCTTATGCACATTGTAGTAGGGATGGATCCTCTTGTGATGCAATTATGTTCATTTATTTTACCGTATTATTCTACACTTTTTAGGACATCCCTATCGGCATGTTGTGGTTTTCCCCTTATTTGTCCCTTGGAATTTTCAAAATCTCCCTAACAAAACAAAACTAGGAATCATTTGATATAAAATTATGTAATGTTTTACAAAATAAGATACTAGTGTGTATAGTAACATAATATGCACAGAGGCATCAACCATATGTATACGCACCAGTGCTTCAACCATATTTATACGCATATGTATATTATAACAGTGTTATTGTAAAATTGAAAACATTTTACAATTTTTTTTATTCAAATAGTTATTTATGAATTAAGAAAAGCACGGTTTCCTAAGTATTGTTTATTATACATCGTTTAAGACAAAGTGGTTTCCATATTAAAAAACAATATTATTTCCATTTTAAACTCAATGGTGCTCTTTGTAAGAAAATGTGCATCGTTGACCATGAATTATTACTTTTTAAATATTATTTCTAATTTAAATTCAGTGGTGTTGTTGACATGAAAATACACATTGGCACTCTTCCTATGTATAGAGCGCACCATCAACCGTGAAGGTGTTTTTTTTTAAATCAATAATTTGGGATCCAATGAAATGAGTGGTTTCAATGCAACAAATAAGAAACACGCCATATATAAATAAACAAACCCTATAAAAAAAATCTTAAAAAAAAATATCCTTGTGAAATATAGAAAGGGAAATCAAAAAAACTGTGAGGAAATTAGGGCTTCCAATACCAAAGGTAACTATGAAACCATTGTTTTTGTTTGCGAATGTATTGAAAATTGTGTGAATCAAACAGGCGAAAAGATTATTAATAGAATGAAATTGTTTACCTGAAATTTCTCCTCTGCAGATTTGTATGTGACCTACAATAATCCCTTTCTAATTTGGCTCTTTAAAAAAAATCCACCCACTCTGAAGTCTTTGTTTATAAATCTCTTTTGCACAAATCTCCCTTCTAAATTTTGGAAAAAAAAATGAAAGAATGAATAGGGTTTTCATTTATAAACTCTAATACCATTTTAATTTACTGATATGCTCTACATATGCATAGAATTATGCAGAATAATAACAAATATACATATACAACATTATACAAGAAAACCCATATAGAAAACACATAAATAATTATACAATAATTAAAACAAGCACATGAAAGACATTTATATTTTGTAAATAGAACAACAACTACGTGGAGACCTCAAACTTTCCTCCCATCCATAAACTTTGTTGCTCATAAACTCAGCAGCAGGTCACCCCGAACTGGGGATAAAACTTCACCTAGGAAAAGGAATCCTAAACCAGGATAAGGTCTCTCAAATAGCATAAATTCTCAGACTCAAGTGCCAACTCTAGCAGACAACCTACAAACTCTTGTTCCCCATGCCTATCCCACCCTAGGAAGTGTGTCCCTTCTCTGCTCAACAATCCTTCGGTTTCCCCACTTCCCTTCCAGGGCTTCAGCAATAGGCAGGACAGGAAGTCTCAGATCCATGTATTTGTCGCTTGGAACCTTGGGAAAACAATTCCCAACAGTTCTCTCACCTAGAGAAAATGCTCACGAGCCTGAAAACATGCTTCTTCAATAATTCACTGGCCTGACAACCCACCTCTTCAACCCAATTCCTGGGTTACTAGTTTCCCACAGGCCCAAGGCTTTCCATTGTGCAGGTACATGTGATAGCAGTGGTAGAGTACAGATGGTAGCAAAGAATAATGGCATAATGAGTGAATGAATGGAAAAAATGAACTAAATTCCCAACTATATGAATGCATGTTCCCAACTTGACACTTGTCATGTTAGGAACTGCCTTGGGCCCACTTGCCTCCCCACTTGGGTGATATATTCCCCATAATTAAGGAATTAGGATATATTTATATCCCTAACTTTAGACTTTATACCCTTAAGAATATTAATATAATATTCATTTGGGCTTAATCACCCTTGTCTTAGCCCCTCATCTCATACTCTTAGCCCCCCTTTCCCTTTCTAATGGAGTTTATCCCCCATACTCTTTATATCTAGTTGGTATGCAGCAGTGATGCATTTTATTAATATTCAAGTGTGATTACATAATACAAATATAGGCTCACTGGCATTTTAGCTTCTGGCTCTCCAGCCTGATAACCACACAAGCACTCTGGACTCAAAATACATATATACAAAGACACTCTAGCCCAAAATGTCCTGGCTCACCATCCTATATGTACATTTACATTTACATTACAATTGGGGTTCGGCCTAGGGGTATTTCATTCCCCTCCCCCTTATTTATGCATTGTCCTCAATGCATTATATACACATGTACAATCAAAACTTCAAAAGTCTTCAAAAAGATGTGAGTACTCTGCCCACATATCATCCTCATGCTCCCAAGTTGCATCCTTAGGACCGTACCAGGTCCATTGGACATTTACTATCCCTATGGCTCGATTCTGGAGTTGCTTGATCTTCTAGTCCAATGTGCAAACCGGTTGCACTTGAAAGTCATCTTCTGGTTCCATCTGAATCACATTCCAATCAATGATATGATTAGCATCAAGTACATACTTTTTAATCAAAGATACATGGAATAAATTATGAATACACATCGATGTAGGTAGTGCAAGCATGTATGCAACAAGACTGATTATCTCCAGGATTTCAAACGATCCACAATAACATGTTGCCATCTTTTAACAATTTCTCAACTTCATAGAACTTCTCTTGGCCTTTACTTTAAAGAAAACATGGTCACCCACTTTAGACTATCTATGAGTTATGCCTTTGTCAACATAACTTTTCTACATGTCTTGGGAAGCCTTTAAGCTCTATTTTGATTTCACCATTTGTTCCTCATTTTTCCTGAGAAATTCTAGCCCAACCACTGCTATGTTTGTTGGGTTGTCCCATCTCACCGGTGTATTACATTTTCTACCATATAGTGCCTCAAATGGGCTCATTTTCAAATATTATTGATACCCATTATTATAAGAAAATTCTACCAAGTGTAGGTAGTCTTCCCATTTTGATTGTTTATCCATCACATACATCCTGAGCATATCTTCAATCACCTGATTTACCCTCTATGTTTTCCCATATTATTCTAGATGATATGTTGTGCTAAAGTTCAGATTTGTTCCAAATCCTTTGAATAGCCCCTTCCAAAATTTGATGTAAACTTGGGATCTCTGTCAGACACAATTGTCTTAGGCACACCATGTAGCCTAGCAATTTCTCTCATGTAGATATCTGCAATGTTAGTTTCCTTGTGAGTTAACTTCACTAGAATAAAATGGGTAGCTTTAGTAAGCTTATCCACCACCACCATGATGGAATCATGTTTCTTGGTTTTTCTGGGCATCTTAGTTATGAAATCCATTGTCACAACTTCCCATTTCCACTCAAGAATGGGTAATGGTTATAGAAAACCAGCCAGGTGTCTTTTCTCACCCTTGACCTTTTGACATTCCAAACATTTGGATATATAATCAACCACCTCTTTCTTCATACCTGGCCAATAATATTGATTTTTGACAGCTGTAATTATCTTTTGGTAGCTTGGGGTTCCTAGCATAAGGCACATTATGCATTTCTTTTAATACCATATTTTTCAACTCTTGAGAATTAGGCACATAAAATATGCCCATATACATGAGGATTCCATCCTCTCTCATCTCATAATCTTCAATTTTTTGTTGCAATTTACCTTGTTGTAATTTTGTCTTTATTTCCACATAATGTTGATTTGATTTTGCAGCCTCCAAAATTTTTGTTTTTCAAATATGATTTGTACATGATAATGGTTGTAGCATGCATCTCATGCACTCTCTTGTTGAGTGCATCATCCACCTTGTTCTATTTACCCTTGATATGATTTATATCAAATTAATAGTCACTAAGAAATTCTAACCATCTATTTTTCCTGACATTTAAAGTTGGTTGTCCAAACAAATATTTCAAACCACTATGGTTTATCCTGAACTCATTTTTTTTCCCATGAGGTAGTTCCTCCACATCTTAAAGGCATTCACTATGGTTGTTAATTCCAAATCATGAGTAGCATAGTGCCTTTCATGCTCTTTTAATTTCCTTGATTCATAGCATACCACATGCCCATTCTAACTAAGGACTCCACCAAGCCCTTCTTTGCATGCATCGGTGCACACAACAAAATATTCATTGGGATCGACAATTTTAAAAATTGGTGCACTTGTCAATAAATATTTCAAGTGTTGAAAACTTCTTTCACAATCAAGTGTCCACTTAAATCTCACACCCTTCTTTTGTAAGGATGTAATTGGATGTGTAATCTTTGAGAACCCATCAATGAATCTTCTATAATAACCTGCAAGTGCCATGAAATATCTCACATCGAATACATTACTTGGTATTGGTCATCCCTCAATGACTCTTATCTTATTCAGATCCACATTTATCCCTTCCTCTGAAATAATATGGCCCAAATGATGTATTTTCCTTTGATAAAATGAGCACTTTCTTAACTTCGCATACAATTGATGCTCCCTCAATACTTGTAGCACCACCCTCAAGTGTTTCTCATGTTCTTCTTCAGACTTGGAGTAGATAATAATTTCATCTAAGAAGACAATGACAAACTTATCTAAGTAATCTCTTAAAAAACCATTCATTAAACACATGAAGACAATCGATGCATTTGACAACCCAAATGGCACCACTATAAACTCATAATGACCATACCTCATTCTGAATATTGTATTGTTGATATATTCATCTTTAATTCTCACCTGGTGATAGTCTTGTTTGAGGTCAATCTTGGAGAATATCCTTCCAGCCTTCAGTTGATCAAAAATATCATCTATCCTTGGCAAAGGATACTTGTTCTTCACTGTCACCTTATTTAGTTTCCTGAAGTCAATGCAAACCCTCAATGTACCATCTTTAATTTTCACGAATAATTTTGGGGCACCCCAAGGTGACACACTTAGGTGTATATACCCCTTCTTCAAAATTTCCTCGAGCTACATTTGCAATTCCTTTAACTCTGATGTACTCATCCTATAAGGATTCTTGGACGTCGGTGTAGCTCCAGGCATCAGATTGATGAAGAAAACAATATCTCTCTTGGGTGGCAACCCCGATGTTTTTTTAAATACATCTTCAAACTCTTTTAGAATTGCACAGTTTTCAATATTTTTAACTTTATCCTTAGGTGCCTCCTCCATATGGGTTGCAAATATTTGGTATCTTTTCTGAAACTTTTCTTCAGCTGCAAGGTTGAAACTTCTCTAATAGTTACAGCCCTTGGAATACCATGTATTGATTTCAAGTTTCCTTCTTCACCCAAGAAAGTAAAATTATTAGTATAACAGTCTATGACAACATGATGCATTTCCAACCAATCCATACCAATTAGGAAATCATATGAGCCCAAAGGCACGATATTCAAATCAACCCTTGTGCTCAGTCCATTCATGTTCATTGGACATGCCTTAACCATCTCATTAATTTTCCTTTAGATCTTGTTGCTAGCTGCACCAACCAAGGTTTCCCAAGATTGCTTTTTGGCAATTGAAATCTTTCCACCATGTTAGGATCTAGATAACTATGACTAGATCCTGAATCAATTAAAATAACAATGGGTTGGTTGTTGATCTTACCTTCCACTTCAATCATATGAGATGGGAAATCAACTTGTTTGTTATCCAGGGTTGTGTATATCCTAGGTACATTTCTACCCATGTCCTCCATTGTATCATCTGGTTGTACATTGTGAACAATCCTCACTTTTTCACCTTTGTGAGGGAAATCTATGTACATATGGTCTCCCTCACAACCCCAACACTTCATTGTTTGCTTCCTTGGTCTTTGCCCCATTATTTTTTTCATTTTGGGCTCCTTGGGAGTTGGTTTTCCTTGAGAAGTGTTTTTTAATAATGGTGGCTTGGTCCCCTTCTTCCTCTGCTCTATTTTTCCTTTCTTATTGTCTTCCCGAGATTTTTGGAAGGTTGGCCTTCCTCTATGTTGATCATAGAGGCATTTATCTCTCCTTATGGTTTCCTCCAGTGTCTTGGGATCATCATACTTTATCTTATCATTGATAAATGATGGCATCCCACTTAGATACCTTTGAATCTTAACATATCCATCCTTAATGAAAGAAACATATTTCAACAACTCTAAGAATCTCTTTTCATACTCATATATAGTCATACTCCCAAGCTTGAGTTCAAAGAACTCCATTTTCTTATCATAGTAACATTTGGTTAATTATTTATTTTGAAAATACCTTTTGAAGTCCCTCCAAGTAACATTCTTCTCATCAATGTGTTGCACTTGCACAAACTGGTCCCACCACATTCATGTTTTTCCCTTGAACTGATAAATGAAAATTCTCCCTTATGCCTATGAAGAGTAATTATGTAACTGGAAGTAATTCCTCATGCCCAATATGTAGGTCTCTACATCCTCATCCTTCTTGTGCTCACCATCAAAGGTAGTAGGCTTGATCTTATTCATTTCTCCATGTAGCTCATCCACCCTAGACATCCTCTTATGCTTTCTGACAGGAGATGGACTTGAACTATTGTGTGCTCTCCTAGATGAATTCATTGGTGAGTGATGATGATACCCATCAACACTTCTTGTCTCTCTTATTTTATCGTGAGACTTGTGACTCCTAGATTTTCTTGATTCTATATTCTTATCCATATGATTCCATCTTCTTCTCTATTATGTCCAAGCTCTGTAGCCACTTGATGTTGAAATTGTCTTATTCCTCCTTGGATTTCATAATCCTATCATTATTAGTTTTATAACTTTGGACATCCTTTTGCAAACTTTTTATGGTCTCCACCAAGTTCATGCTTTCCTCCTTGCCTTCTCCATGTCCATTGGATTTGGCCCCCTCATTACCCATGTTGACCTCCATGTCCATTGGATTCTTACCTCATCTTCATGGTTGTAGGTTCTCTGTGCATCTTCCATGCTTTTGATATTTTTGTTGATCTTTTTCAGATCTATTTTTTGTTAACTCTACAAAATGTGCAGTCAATAAGAATTGTTATACTAAATAATTTATCAAATCTATAAATATTATGCACAATTCTATTCCATGAGTGTATCATAATCATTTCTTATGATTCCTTGTGAATTTAACTACCCAATTCAAATTTTTGGGTGAATTTCTAGACTCCTCTATCCAAGACCTTTTCCAATAGTTTCTTTCTTGCTCAATTCTGAGTTTTGAGTAGAAATTTATCACCATTTGACCAATACCCATTTATTCCTTATGTTCGCCCTTCAACCAGGTGCAAATTTTAATTGTGCCCATGCATAAATTTTAATTGTGCCCATCCATATTTGCACCTTCTCCTTTGGAGTTTTGACAATATCTCAATTGGGTTCCTTCACGACCATATTATGGAAAATCTATCCAAATTTCATCTTCATCTGGGCTCCAAGTTGCTAGATACATCCTATTGAAGTTTCTGACCAATTTATATTTTTAGCCCCGAATGCTACAGGGGCCTTCTATGCTCTCTTGTGCATTTTAAGAAGTCCATATTTATGTTTTAACTCCATGGATGCCTTATATGGCTCAATATATTTCTATATAGTTCTCCTTTTCCCTAATATGATTCCAGAGCAAAAATTTATGGCCCTCGGAAGTTAACTGGGTCTCAAATTTACCTTGCATTGTTTGGCCTGTAAATTCCTCATTCTAGCTTCGTTTGACAAATGGTTTACACCATTAGAAAAATATCTCTGAGCTCTATTATTTTAAATGCAAAAAATCTATTTCCTAGAAGGATGTGAAATTATCAGGACATACAATTTCGTAAAGATTT
Organism: Picea engelmannii; assembly: GCA_009831015.1. NCBI lineage: Eukaryota > Viridiplantae > Streptophyta > Pinopsida > Pinales > Pinaceae > Picea > Picea engelmannii. The sequence goes on from ML789456.1 coordinate 105,317, forward strand.
GACTACTCAAAATGTCGTTTATGCCTCTGAAAATGGCCTACTAGTTGAACACCTAGAAATCACTGTAATTTTCCAGTTATTTTCATTAATTTCTGGAAAAATTATTTTAATCTGGTCAACTGGGATGTTGATGTGATATCCTATTCTACCTGGAACCCCTGGAAGGACGTTATTTCAGTTGTTGGTCCTCCTGGCCTGGCCCTGTCAGACCTTTTTCTTTACTTCCTTCACTTTCCCCTTCTCTGGTGTGTACATTTTTTATTATTATTATTATTATTATTATTATTATTATTATTATTATTATTATTATTATTATTATTATTATATATATATATATATATATATTCTCAGACCCCACAGTTCCTTGGCTACCATGTGGTGTCTTTGTATTGGGTCGTAGGGATGGGAGGGCCCCATCCTGCACCCATTTACCTCGGTGTGTGAAGTTTCACATCGTTCAAATATAACGGTCAATGATCGGAGGGCACCAGCGGTGATCAATGTTCATTGTCGCATCGCGACCCCCATCAACCTTCCAACCGGTAACATAGGGTGGAAGGGATGCAAAACTTAACCAAAATGTGGGCTCGGGTGACATGGTGCACATCGGTGAATTGTGTCCTCCTTCCTATGGTTAACCTAACCATACAAGACCCCCTTGCAATCAAGGTTTCACAGTCTGGACTCATGGTTCCATCGGACATGCATACGCCCATCATCGTGGCTCCATGTCACTTGCCACCATGTACCTATTGTCTTGTCACTTGCCACTGTGTACCTTCCACCATGGAATTAAACGTCACATTTTTTCCATGTCAGCTGACATGTGTCCCCCATGTGATGGCGTCATCATATAGAAAAATACCCAAATTTTCCCAAATTTTATGAATTCCCAAATTTTCCAAAACACCCAAAAATGCCCAATTTCAAAATTATTCTTGTGATTTCCATTGAAGCTCTGTATTTAAGCTTTATACAACCCATTTCGGTGTTGTACATATAATTTCGACCCCTACTCTTAAAATTCAACTCCTCTATGTCGAATTTCCCATAATTTCATTATAGAAATTAGGGATTTCACCCAATTTCGCCCCATTTCAACACGAGTGCCATGGTCGCTCTATAATTTCCAAATTTGACCATCTATAGGATCAAATTTTTCCCAATTAGATATTGAAATTGCTCATTTTAGACTTTTGGGCACAATTCTCCCCAATTTCTAGTGAAATTCCCTCAATTTCACTGCAATAATTTTATCATATGAATTGCAGACTTCCTCTGAAATCATTGTTCTACAATTTTCCGCTTCAACACTCTGTTAACTTGGTCCAAGTAGGCTTAGCAAGATCAGTGTTGAAACTGGAGCTCTGATACCACATTATAGCATCCCCAGTCCTGAGCTGGGCTGTGCCATAGAAAAATTCCAAACTCTGATACCATTTTAATTTACTAATATGCTCTGCATATGCACATAATTATGTAGAATAATAACAAATACACATATACAACATTATACAAGAAAGCCCATATAGAAAACACATAAATAATTACACAGTAATTAAAACAAGGAAATGAAATACACTTATCTTTTGTAAATAGAACACCCACTATGTGCAGACCTCAAACTTTCCTGCCAGCCATAGACTATGTTTCTCATAAACTCAACAACAAATCACCTCGAGTTGAGGCTAAAACTCCACCTAGGCAAAGGAATCCTAAACCAGGATAAGGTCTCTCAAATAGTAGAAATGCTTAGACTCAGGTGCCAGCTCTAGTAGACACCCTACATCCTCTAATTCCTCACATGCCTATCCCACCCCAAGAAGTGTGCCCTTTCTCTACTCAACAGTCCTTCAGCCACCCCACTTCCCTTTTGGGGCTTCAACAACAAGTCGGACAGGAAGTCGCAGATCCATGTGGTTGCAGCTTGGCACCTTGGGAAAACAATTCCCAATAGTTCTCTCACCTGGAAAGAATGATCACGAGCCTGAAAACCCACTTCTTCAATAACTCGCAGGCCTGAAAACTCGCCTCTTCATCCCAATTCTTGGGTTGTTGGTTGCCCACATCTCCAAGGCCTTCCACTCTACTGGTACAAGTGATAGAAATAGTACACTACAAATGGTAGGAGATAATAATGGCATATTGAGTGAATGAATGGGAAAAATGAACTAAATTCCAAACTATATGAATGCATGTTCCCAACTTGACATTTTTCATGTTGGAAATTGTCTTGGGCCCACTTTCCCCCCACTTGGGTGATGTGTTCCCCATAATTAAGGACTTAGGATATATTTGTATCCCTAACTTTAGACTTTAGACCCTTAGGAATGTTAATATAATATTCCTTTGGGCTTAAGCCCCCTTGGATTAGCCCCTCATCTCATACTCTTAGCCCCCCTTTCCCTTTCTAGTGGAGTTTATCCCCCCTTTCCCTTTCTAGTGGAGTTTAGCCCCCCATACTCTTTATGTCTAGTTGGTCTATAGCAGTGATGCATTTTATTAGTATTTGAGTGTGATTACATAATACAAAGATAGGCTCGTTGGCCTTTTAGATTTTGGATCTCCTGCCTAATATACACATGGGCACTCTGGCCTCAAAATACATATATACAAAGGCACTATGGCCCAAAATGTTCTGGCTCACCAGCCTATATGTACATTTTCATTTACATCACAATTGGGGTTCGACCTAGGGGTATTACATGCATTGATAATAAACACACGTTCTAATTTTTTTGTAACTTGCCTTTTCGGTGCAATATACAGTGAGTAGCGCACCAGTGCGATGTGTACACATAACACACCAACTTATTTTTTGTAATAAATTTCAACACATTGATAGTAAGCACACGTTATTTTTATAACTTTCTTCAATCGATGTGCTATATAGTTAGAAATGCATCGGTGTGATGCATAAGTAATAACCCCCCGACAAACAGTTTAATTTGCAAAATGCAAATGCAAATATCTGAATTTAAATTTTACAGAGGTTTTTCTTTATGAAGGCAATAACAAAGGTCAGTCTTTGGTACTTCTCTCAATCAAATGCATCGGTGCGGTTTTTTTATCACAAAGTATAGGGGTGTCTTTATTTGATTAAGTACATCATTAATTTATAAATGTTATTCGAAATTTTGTTTGAAGTTATATTGTTCTTTGTTTCCCAAGATGACGATTTTGGCTCAAATGCAGGAAAAAAGGAATTATAATATCAAATGGTCAATTCTTCATATTCCATTTCAGTCCATGTCATTGCAAGTCCTTCAAGTTATCTCATGTTGATTACAGTACATCTAGATTTTATTTATAAGTCATTTATCTCATTGAATTTATGTGATATATGTAGGTGCAGTTGAATAATTATTCATTAAATTTTGCAGGATCAAGATTCAGAATCGAGTTCATATGTGCAAGATATTCCAGTAGTCCCAAAATTCGACAAGCTCTTATCAGGATAAAGATATCACAAACAAATGTTTGATGAAAATTGACAGTTGATTTACCCTACCAATCATAACATGCCATCTTCCAGCAACCAGCATGGGTGATGGGCGTTCAAAATGGAATCCTTTTTGCATCTCCCTATAACCTTTTTTATCACCTTTTCCCCACTTTTACACCTTTCCATCACTTACCATGTTCATCGGCATGCATTTTGAACCAAGGTATAACTATGTCATTTCAATAATCATTATTACATATTTAGGACATAATATACTTCTTTTTCATGTTAACTGGTGAAATGTACAGAGAACACATTACATAAGCACACAAGTACTCTAGAGGATTTGGGATCAATTTTTGCAACACTGCCTATGCACACGCTGCAAGACTCTGTGTTTTTACAACAACTTCTATGTTGTTGCAACACCTCTTTCGTGAGTGTTGCAACACCTCTTGCGCACGAACTATAAAAATTCATGTTGCTAAAACACATTATGTGTTGTTGCGACACCTCCAGCACATGGTCAAGGCATGACCATGCTGCAACAGTTGGATAGCTTGGAAGCGGTCAACATACCCGACAACAACAATAAAGGGATCAAACCATTGACCAACAAAGAAGGAAAAAGAAAAAGAACAACCAAAAAACAGTTTCTTTTTTAGTTGGTTGAGTCAGTCGTAGATATTCTAGATTTTTATTGTAACCAATTGAGGAACAACCAATATTCTCAAGGTTTTCCCTCAATCTCATGAACAAAATAAGGGATGTAATAGATGTATAAATTTTCCACCATTAGAGGAGGGGGGGGGGGAATAAATGGAGAATAGAGAACAAATTTTTTGTACTTTGTTTTATGTTATCTAATATAAAGTTTTTGTTCCTATTTGAAGTGTAGAATGCATTAATTTGAGTGTTTAAGGTTCCTACTGCACTCTTAGACCAGTGCCCCATATAAGGAAGCAAGGCCCCCTCCTTAGCTCGGTATTGTTTGTATCTTTTATACTTTGTATAAGTAGTTGTAGCATCATTTATATCTTTTCATTTATTTCCAATAATTCTTATTTAACATCTTGTTGTAACTCATTACTAACATTGCAAGGTGTTGTCTTCTAGATTGTGAGTGGATATGTGTAACATATTTTCCCTATCTCCATTTGTTTCCAACAATTCCTCTATTAACATCTTGTTGATTTTTGTAGCAAGGTATCATTTTCTTATTGATGAGTGAAGAGTTGTAGCGTCTTTTTACATTCTCATTTATTTCCAACAATTCCTCTATTTTACTTTGTTGTAATTATAATATTTCCTTTGTTGATATTTGGGTTGTTGTAACTCTTGTTACTGCAACTCTTGTTGTTGTAACTCTAGCCACTGTAACTCTGTATCACAGCCTTTGGATTTCTAGTTAATAATTGTGTAGATTATAGATTGAGATTGTTTTCCCCCTTTGTTTACACTCGGTGTGTTTTGATTCTTATAGTTTGAGGTTTGTTGCATCTCAACACATAATCTGTAATACATTTGTCACAGTAATCAAGATCATAAAAATACTTGAATAAGTCATTGTTACTTTCCTGGAAGTGTGATTTACTTTCCAGCAAGTGTGATTTACTTTTCTCGCAAGTGTGATTCACTTTCATGTAAGTGTGATTTACTTTTCCTGCAAGAGTGATTTACTTTTCTACAGTGTTTCATTTACTTTCTTGCAACTATGTGTTTTCATTCCTGCAAGTGTGGATTTGACATAGCTTAATTCAGTGACTCGCTAAAACAATCATGATATATTTCCTTGTGACATTCATTTGAAAAGTACTACAACTCATTGGCAATTACAACATTATACTTGGACATATAGTGCATGACAATTCGTAAGTTCAATTACAACCTCTGATTGATAATTAAATGCATGACTCTTTAGTTTCCTACTAAATTAATTAGAAAGTAATTGGAAAGTCCGTCATTTTTTGCGTTGTTGTTGGGGAACTGTCAAAAGTAAAGTTTTTTTTTTCCATTGTTTGGATTTTTAGTACATTATATTGAGTGATATGATTAATTTTCAGCAATTTGTAGGATGTTTTTCTAGTTTTATATGTGCACAAAGTTAGGGATCAACAAGGTAGATTCATTAGTTCATCCAAAAATCCTTGAAAAGATAGCAATGTAGGTCACTCTCAAGAGGGAAAGGAGCTTAGTGAACCAAAAAATTTGTCACCTACAACAAGTTTTCTTGCCAAGAAGAGACATGAGACCTCCACTCAAGAATCTAAAATTTTACAGGGTTCTATGCACACAGAGGTTACGCCTTTAGAGGAGTTGATCGGGGAACAATACCACTCTGTAGAGTTCATATTTCTTAAAGAACCTTCAGAAATAGAGAACATCCCTCAAAAGGAGATGGCACATGAAACTGTCAAAGAAGAGACCTTTGCCTTCAGATTCCCAATTAGAGGATCCAATGAAGAGACCAAAATGAAGAATATCCCTCATTCAACCTTGCCGAATTTTCATGGTCTATCCAAAGAAGACCTCGATACCTTCCTCTTCAAATTTGATGTACTTTGCAGAAGCTATGATTACATGTCGAATGCCCATAAATTAAAACTTTTCCTTTCCACACTTAAGAATGTTTCATTACACTAGTTCATGGGCCTTGGTAGGGACAACATCCACACATGGGATCAAATGACGTAGCAATTCCTGGAAAAGTACCAAGATTATTATAAAGATAGAGAAAGGAGGGAGGAAGACTTCATAATGACACAAAAAGAAGATGATAGCCTTGAGGATTATCTTGAAATATTTAAATATAATTTGTAGAGGGCAAGGCAAGGAGATTTGTCTCCCGAGACACAACATGTCTTATTCTTGAAAGGAATACAAGATGATTACATTGATATTCTCAACTTGATGGGTGGAGGAGATGTCTCTTATCTAGATTATGATGTCATCTTGGAACTTTGTCGCAAATATTCCAGAGGTACTTCAAAAATAGGAAGAGGACCAAGAGATGTATTAACAAGGATTGGCAAGACTACTAGAGGTTGAGTCATAAGACTAGAGATCAGGAACATGTTAGAGGAAATCAAGACTGATATACTTAGTTCCTTGAGCTCCCATTTGGATACACTACATATGAAGAAGGGGGAGGAGGAGGCAGAACAATATTTGGCCATCTTTTGCCCAAAACACAGAATAAAACACCCATGGAAGGAATGTTCATTGGACCAAATTGAGGTTTTTGGAATATACAATGAATACCATGCCACTTGCAATTGTCCATCCTTTCCATGATTAAAAGATATTTATCAGAAAGATGAGGAATTGGAGTAGCTATGCTTTGTCTCTCAGAAGTGACCATGGCAACCCAGAGCTCAAGGTATGGTTCAAGACCAATATCAGTGTTTTAATTCATATTGGACTAACCCTTCGATGTAGTATGCCTCTCAACCATGGTGCATGCCAACACTACAATGAGTGGCTCCTCCTCCTCGAAACCAATTACAGCAACAAGGGTAGAGAAATCCCATTTTAGAAGGCCATCAACATGTCATGACATAGCCACCCATGTAAATTCTTCCCCCTCCACAGATGCAGGAATCCACATTGTTATGACCCTATAATTTATAGGATCAACTGTTGATTGTATTTATGTTCCCTTCGGTGTTTTTGATTTGCAGAGATTACTACATCCTAAAAAAGAAAGAAAAAAGAAAAAAGAAAAGAAAATGAGAAAAGAATAAAAGAGGGCATAAAAGAAATTCAATAAAGCCCCATGCAATAATAATGGATTGATCCATATAGTCTAAGCATGGCCAAGTCCTCTTAAATTGATGTTGATAGTCTTAGTGAATAAGCTTGACTAAACTGTCTAATCTTAGTGAAGATGATAGGTTAATTAGTGAATAAATTTGACCAAACATCCTAATCTTGGTCAAATAGCCCCTAGGTAGAGTATTTTATTGGTCCAATAGTCTAAGCTAGGCTAAAGGTGCAAATGATGTAGGTTAGGACATAGGTTAAACAGCTTCTTTTCAATAAATATGTATGATGATTGATGAAAAATGCAAGATTTTGGATGATGAAGTGTTTTTATAACCCCATGGTGATAAAGACAAGAAGAAGCAGTGCACAAAACCCATAAAAAGTCATTAAGCCTAAGTCCCACGCCATATGTTTAATCGTTCCCTGGAAAATTAAATATCAGGCCTAGATCTACGACTGAGCAGTGAGCGCCCAGATCTACAGCTCTGAA
>ML789456.1:113037-125339 GCA_009831015.1 Picea engelmannii
CCCCCCCCCCCCCCCCCCGATCGTTTGACCTTTAACAGTGGGGGGTGGGTCCGAAAAGATGTTTAAGATGTGCGCTCAGATATACAGTCATCCCACCAACATGCAATCGGACCTTCCACAGAATATTCCAGACCCTTTTAACAGAAGGGGGGGGGTCTGACATGATGTTAAACAACATGCCCAAATCAATGGTTGATCCGGCTTCGCCCAGATTAGTGGTCAGCAAGGAATCTCGGACCCCCCCCCCTCGATTGTTCTACCTTTAACTGAAGGATGGGGGTCCATAATGAAACAAATCCAGGCGGGCCTCATCGCAACGCGGCGTCACCTCATTCCGTCCAAACTCCCCCTCTCCAAACATTTACTGCCTATCAGTGTTACAATTCACCACCACCCTCTGCAAGTTCCATGTCACAACCCCATCATCATGTCCCATCCATCTAACCATTATAGGTCATATATTTCTTGTTCGCCTTCCAATCACCAATGCACACGTCGACCAGAGGTACACTTCAGACATCCTTCATCCTGCACTCTCATGCTCTAAATGACCCGTTGGCTATTTATGACTGGCCACATACCCGTTGTCCATCTGACCTGTCCTTGTTCACCCAAACGGATACCCTACCACTCAAATTCAACCCCATTTCGGTCATCTCCCATTCCATTCACATTACCTGTGTATCAAGAGATTCATTTTCCTCCGCCTCTGCAATGAGTCATCCAACCACAGCCATTACCACTAACATTTTGTTTGAATTACAGGTACTCTTCACATCAACGGAGCCAAAATACAAGAAGGTAGAAGTCAGGGAAAATCCTTTCCTTCCACCTCCTGTCGACCTCGACAAGATCCCATTGGCCGACAAAGATCATCTGATATCGGACACAAGGTGTGAAGTTGAATTCATGGATTTGCATTCGTGGCTCAAAGACACTTTCTTAGATCACAGCGACGAAATCGGGCTCTAGGAGTCCAATCTTCCTTTATATATTTTCCCCTAGGTCCATCATTTCCCTGAATTTTCCCTCAAATACCAGGCTCATTACCTTCCCAACCAAAGAGCCATAGTCTCGTCATCAAGAGAAACTGTGTTCTTCATCATGCTAGAGTCCATTGATCAGATGATGCAGATACCCAGAAATGAATATGCCTCCCCTTTCAATCTCGAAATCATAATAGAGTTATACCAGAAATTATATTTTCCTCAAAGAGCCCAGATATTTGAATTTTTCCTCCCACGGGATGCTCAGTTCCCCAAATCAAATTCCCCCTATCCTTCCTCCTTGTTCTCAGAAAAGGGAAACCAAGTCATTTCATCACTCTGTTGTCTTCTTGGTTATTTTTCAGACGCATGGGTGGATGAGCCTATATTGGGTTTTCTGTCCATTTTCTCTACTGAGGAAAAATCCACCACTTAGTTCAACTACAACACTTCCCTGGCAGAGAACATTCACGAGTAGTTTTCACAATTTGCCACAGAGGGCATGTTCCGGTACTCATCCATCCTGGCTTACATGTTTGTCTTTTTTCAGGCGGATAGGTCTCTTTCTCAATGCAGAAGATGGATAAGGAAAACCTCAAGCAGTCACATTATGGACGTCGTTTCTCAGGAGAAACTCCACTGAGTTCACTTTTAAACAATTCACTGAATTCTTTTATCATCCAGTTTCCATCATGCTTAGTGGAAGACATGAGCCAAGAATAAATGAAGAAATTCAAAGAGTTATTCACCTTTCAGATATGGCAAAGACTGGAGATTGGTTTCTATACCAGAATCACACAGAAATCAAAGTGTATGGTTGCGAACTAGCTCCATACAAGTTGCCTAAGTATGTGCCTGTTCGAATATTTGCACTGGAATATATTCTTCAGATAATAAACTCGGATGACATCCATTCTGTGTCTCTGAATAAAAAACAACATATGAGGATCAAAGGACAAATAGGCCCATTTATCTACAACAATCAAGTTGTTGGGGAAGAGGTAGACAAATTATTGAAGGAAATGAAATTCAGCACTAGTTTTATTTGGAGATATGACCCTAGTGGGATCATTGCAGAGATGAGATCCAAGAACAAAAGTTCACCCTAAGCCCACACCCTCAAGCTAGAAATCGAAAAATATGTGAACCAGAAAGAATGGGAAGTAAATACTCGGGTAGATGCAGAGCCACAGAAATCTCTTTCAGTATCTATTTCACTAACTACCACTCCAAGGGCACCCAAGGAAAAAAGACCAAGAAAGGATGATTCACCTTCAATCACTGAGGTGTCAGCAGAAGAATTTTAGGTATACAACAAAGAAACCCAAAACCACTCATGCTACTCACATGTCTGGTGAGGAAAAGCCCTACTCTGCCACAGTGATTGAGAGAAGACAACAGGTGGTGTCAACTTCTTCTTCAAAGAAGTAGACATAAATAGCTGTGACTACCCAAACTTCACAAGGTTTTGTTCCCCTAAGCATTTTTGAAAAATATGAAATGATTAAAAAGAAGAACTAGACACTGACCAATAGCACCTACTCTCAGTTTTGGAAGCAAACTTCCACAACAAAGCATAGACTATTTTCATCATTTGACAAAGAGAAAGGAAGAATGCATCTTACATTTCTGCAAGCACAGGTGCCTCAACCCAAAGAAATCACTGATTACAAGAAGTCAACTATTGTTTTTTACACCAAACAAGTACATCAAACTGATCATATGGACTTGCACAGACAGACTAGAGAAATGGTTTTCTCCACGTTAGCAAATGCTTCCGCTACAACATCAAATTTACAAGTGTCTTTAAGCAATGTTCAGACCCAATTGAAGTTGGAGAAGATATCCTCTTTTGCAAAGGATAATAGAATAAAATCCTTAGAGGAGTTGGTGCTCAAGATTGGGTATGATCCCTCGAATGTAAAAGCAGCAGAGGAAATGTTGAAGAAAAATAATGCTGACATTGCATCTTTGAGAAAACAATTGAAATTGCCACCAACAGAGGATTCATAAGCTAAAGAGGTAGCTGCGGCAGAAAACAAGAAAGAAGAATTGTTTAAGCTTATCATGCAGTAGAACGCACAGCTCAGAGAAATGGAGATAGAGTTGGAAAAATTATTGAAAGAAAAGGAACAAATGACACCAATGGAATTCATTCCATTGAGTGCAGTTCCCGTTGCAGAAGTAAGTACAGCAGAAGTTCCAACAACCACTACAGCAGAAATTCCATCAGCAGCCCCATTGACAGCACTGGAAAAAAATGTGGAGTTAGCAAAATCCATGGAGGAAATGACTCTGGAAGGAACAGAGATCAATAGGTTGAAAATGGAGATTGAAAATCTACAGGAACTCAAGTCTTCTTTCCAAACAAGATACAATGTTGAGAGCCAGGTGTTAGAGAAACTCAAGAATGAAATACAATAGCTCCAGAAACAAACAGTGGCAGGCAAGACATTAGCAGAGGCTAAGGAAAACATATGGACAGATATTGCAAAATCCATAAATGAAATTTGGCTCATGGTGAAAATCATTTTTGAGCAACATGATCTGGTGTTAAAGAGTAGGAAATCCATTGAAAAGATAAGAACAGAGCTGGGTGAGATGCCCTCGACAACCAACGAGATCATCAAGTTTCTGAACTCCAAAACCAAAGAAGAGTTGGAAGAGTTGAAAGTCGAAGACAGAACAAAGACTATCCTCGAGGTAAAAAGAGTATTGACTAAAAGGGGATTGATGTTACAGTTGGAGGAAAAGGCTCAGAACATGGACATTGGAGTTCAAAGATTTTTTAGCAAGATTCAAGCCTTACAAAAAAAGGGTCTTCCTGATCTACATGTCCTAAATGATAAACTAATGACTCTGTCCGATTAAAAGAAAAGGATCGCCATCATGGCCAAAGACAGTTCCAATTTTTCAGGGATACAGGGTAGCATCATGGGAAAATCATTCTTGGATACTCTGCAGCATGACCTCAACATTCAGCATGAGATCAAGTATGTCTTCATCATCAAGCCAACTTTTGCTAAATACACCGAGATGGGCAAAGTTTACCACCGGTTATTGAAAATTAGCATCCCAAGCACACAGAGATGGGATGAGTTGTGTGATTTTATTGAGTAAAGGCAGAGCATCATCCATCTCAGCATCCATCTCAGCGTCCAGCTCAATTTCCAGCACAATTGAAGTCATCTGAATGACTCAACAATGGTCTTCCCCGAAATCAGCATGAGAGATTCAACACATCATCATCAATTACTACATTTCTGCATCTTATTATATTAGTTAGTTAGACTCAAACTCTTTCACGTCCTGATCATTAATGACAGGGTCATTGTAACTTTTATTATAAATATTTCTCACTTAGAAGTAGGAGGGGTTGTTGATCTTTATGCCCAAGAAATCTCTAGTTGTTGTAATTTTTATCAATAATTTGTTCCAATAATACAAAGAGAAGTTTCACAGGATTCCTGCATGTCAATCGTTGTTGAAGTTCCCTTTTTCTGCGTACAAGTTTTTTCTTTCTCAGTTATCATATTGTCTCTCTGAAATCTAATCTTTAAAAGAAGTTAAAGTTGCAGAATTTACCATTGTGTACTCTGTTCTTAATATTTTACAGATTTAAATGTTTTTCCTCTGATGTTATAAAAAAGAAATTCTTAAATGCTTTTTGTTTTAACTGATATATCACCTTTTCAGTAATACAACATTTTTATTTCTAAAGAATCCAGTGTTAGCACTATCTCGCCCTGTGAAACGAATCTTGTAACAGTGTATTTAACTTCTATCTTTTAAAAACAGACCCCATAGCCCAATGGAAGCGTAATTGATATTCAGCCACTTCATTCAAAAACAATACAAACAACTCGGTTATATTCTTTCTAACTAGCCTAAAATCTTTGAAAACTCAAACAAATCTAGAACTCACAGAGAGATCCCTCTCTGAAACTGGTAGGGATAGCTTCCAGTTTTGAAGCGGTTGGTTAAGGTTACCTCTGATAAGTTTCTTCTTACCTCATAACAACCTCTGGGAACTAACAGAGTGATAACATAAATAACGACTCCACTGGGGACGAACTGAAACAAACTTTACACCCCTTGTTTTCTTTCCCCTAGAACAAAGACAACTTTATTTCTGGAAAAAACACAAACTCTAATCTTTACCTAGAAATAATGTTCAGAGGTTGTAAAAGTTTATGCATAAATAACCAAAATCTCCAAAGGTAGAATAAAATCAACAGTTCTGGCTCCCAAAAGAATTTCTACAAGATCTCATCCTGACCCAGAACCTACAAAAGTAATAGATAATCCCGAAAGACTACTCAAGAAGAAAAGCACTGCAGAAATTTCGAGGAGTAACAACCCACTTCTGAGGTATTTTTCCATCCCAGAAAAGTTAGTTGTTCTTTCAGACCTTGATTCTGAGATACCCTTTCGAGCAAGTCTTCTCAGGACAAAATCTAACAGTTTTGTATGTAAAACGGTCTTACACCAAACCGTTTTTCAGTCCAGGACCCCTGAGATACTTTCTCCTAGAGCTGAAGTTGAGCAACGTTTTCACTCCAAGACTGATAAGCTCGAATACCTAGTCGCAAATCTTGGTCAGGCCTTAGAAAAGCTACATCTTCAGCAGTCCGTTGAACTTCCTATTTTAACCATCACTATAGTTTCTGCTAAAATTACACCAGGTCACTCCATTCCTCCAAGCCCTTCGTCCTCTATATCTTCAGGCATTTCCTCTCCTGTCACATAGGTTGTTGTTCAGCCTCCTCCACCAATCATGGCGGCAAGATATGCTCCATTGGTATTGGTTGCTCCCTTACATGACATGCCCCAAGATTGTCAAACTAGACTTCCACAGTTCGATAGTACCGGCCCCTTGAATGCACAAAAACATGTTGACAAAATGAACGATTACTTTGACCTAGAAGAAGTAGACAAAGCTGATATGCAGATGAGATTATTTGCACAAAGCCTAACTGGAGATGTGAAAAAGTGGTTCAAAACTTTACATGTTGCTACCATTACTGACATTACTGTTTTCCATCAGACTTTCCTAGATCGGTGGGTGGTAAAGAAAAATCCTCTCCAAATTCTGTCGAAGTATGAGAACATCAAAAGGAACCAAGGAGATACAGTGCAGGATTACTGCACTCGTTTCAACAATCTATACAATGCTATCTTGACTAAAATTAATAAAACTCCCTGATGGTTTTGACGCTGACATGTCGTATCAATTAAGGGAAAGAAACGCAACAACTTTGGAAGACATGAAAAAAAGTGTCGTCGGTGTAGAAGCAAATATTTTGGCCAGAAGGGCCAGGTAGAGAACAGAAAAGAGGGTCACCATCAAGGAAGAACCTTCTACTTCCTCATCTGATGCCAAATTAGATTCTCTAGCCAGAGATATGGAGAAAATGATGGAGAGATTCACCATAACTGACAGGAACCCACCTAGGCAGAACCAAGTTGCCCCTCAAATTAGAAACCTGAACTTTAGGAGAAATCCACCCCAGATTAGACAAAGAGATCCTAGGGATCAACGGGAACAATGGGGACCTGATCAATAGATTAGACCACCTCTCCAGGAAAACTATGTTGATGATGGGGAGGAAGTTATTGAGGATTTTTATGATGCTCATATAAATCTAATGGGTGATCATGATCATGATCATGAGTCTATTTTCCTCACCCAAGAAGAACATGAAATCTTTCTCCTTTCGCAAACAGAGGTGAATGAGGAAGCTGAGAAAACAGAACAACAAGCCTTTGAGAATGCTATAATGGAGGTTCACAGAAAATATAACCTGAGGAGTAAGAAGGCTAATGAGAATTCTGCAAAGAAAGCTGCTAAAACCAAGAAAACCTCAGAAAACCTTCCCAAGAAAACCTAAAAAAACCTTCCCAAGAAAACCACTGAGCAGAACAATGTTGAACCTCTTGTGAAAAAAACTCTAGAAATTCTTAAGAAAACAAGTCAAATAGAAGTTTCATCAACCATTCAAACAGGTGCACCTATCCATAGAGTTTCTATCGATAAATCGGAAGTACAGAGTTTAAACAAAACCATCATTCGAAGGGCAACTAGCAAAATTGAAGATTCTTATTCCCTTATCCGAGCTGATGAATAAGAACGCTTATAGGTCTCAGGTGATGAAATATTTAAGCATCGAACCTGATATAGGTACCAAATCCTTGGATGTTGGATCTGTACACCACTCTGACACAGTAAACCTTGTCGATGATCAACCTGAGCTCCTGTTCAACCCTGAAGTTGATGTTCAAACTGATAATGGCACCGTGGATCGTTTTTACATCAGCCTAAATATCCACGATCTGATATTACACAATGCTATGCTAGATTTGGATGCCTCTCACAACCTAATGCCCAAAGCCGTTATGGAAAAGTTGGGACTCGAGTTCACCAGACCCTACAAAGATTTGCATTCTTTTGACTCCAGCAAGGTCAAATGGATAGGCCTGATTAAAGACTTATGCATCACCTTGGCTCAAATTCCAGTGAAAAGTTTGGTGATGGACATCGTCATGGCAGATATTCCCCCCAAGTATGGTATGTTGCTATCAAGGTCTTGGGGAGCTAAATTGAGAGGAACCCTGCAGCTAGATATGTCCTACGCCACCATTCTGATTTTCGGCCAACAGAGAAGACTTTATAGGGAAACATTGATGAAGTATATCGTCAGTAGTCAGGAAAAGCCACACAATTACCCATTATATTCTGCACACTCTGACCTGGATTCTTTCATTTTATATAACGATGGTGATCTTGAAGAACAAATCACACAACTGGAAGATGATGCACCTGACCCAAAGGATGATAAAGCTACTGTCGAAGTAAGAAACCCCATGGTTGAAGAAAATGAGGAACTGCCAGCAGAGTTCTAGAGCATGGACTTCGATGGTGCTGTGAGTAAAGAAGGAGCTGGAGCCAGAGTGTGGATGCATAACCACAAATCAAAGTACTCCAAGAATCATTCCTATAAACTGAACTTTCAATAGCTGAGTACGAGGCTTTAATGCTCGGCCTAAAATAATTGAAGAAAGTTGGCGCTAAGTAGATAATGGTAAGGGGTGATTCTAAATTAATTATCAAGAAAATCAAAGGTGAGTATGCAGTAAAACATCCCAGACTTAGATCCTATAGAAACATTGTTTTGGATTCTCTCCAATGCTTTACTGAGGTTGATTTGCAGGTGATGCCTAGAGGAAAAAATATACTTGTAGACGGACTGGCCACGTCAGCAGCTACCTGTAAAATCCCTTTTCGTCCCACTCCCCCGTACACAGTGGAGGTGAAGTACAGACCCACCATTCCTGATAACATCAGATATTGGCAGGTATTTGGAAATGACGATCAAATTGAAGATTTCCTGCAATGTAAAAATGATTTCGAATGTATGGACATAGATTTAGAAAAGGATGAAGAAGTTGTAAATAAATATGTTTTTGAGAATGGTAGTGTAAATACAATAGATGTTGAAGAAATCAATGAAAAGGATGCAGATTCTGATATCCTGCAGTTGAAAAATAATGTGTTACCTAGAGGTTTAGTTCCGTTGGAAGACTTGTTTGATTTTAACGATGTAGCCAAAAAACCAAAAATTGAAGCTAGAGGTAAAGAGGTTGAAGACTGTAACATAGGAACAGAAGAAAACCCCAAAATGATAAAACTGTCTAAATCACTGCCACCAGAGAAAAAAAGAAAATACATTGAACTTTTTAAGGAATATATAGATGTTTTCTCCTAGGGCTATGAGGACTTAAAATCCTATGAAACAAGCATCATACAGCACAGGATTCCCATAAGAAGAACATAAACCTTTCAGACAGAAACTTAGGAGAATTAATCCCAAGTTTCTTCCCCTGATAGAGAAAGAAATCAAGAAGATGTATGATGTCAAGATTATAGTCCCCTTGAGGTTTTCCAAATGGGTTTCTAATCTAGTTCCAACCAGGAAGAAAACTAGTGAGATTGGGCTTTGTATAGATTTCATAAATCTGAACAAAGTCTCCCTCAAAGATAATTACCCTTTACCCAAAATGGACCATATTTTACAAAGGGTGGTCGGATCTAGTAGGATCTCCTTACTGGACGATTTCTTTGGTTACAACCAAGTCCTGGTCCACCTGAAAGATCAAGAGAAGACATATTTTACCACACCCTGGGGTACCTTCATGTATGTGAAGATGCCTTTCGGTCCGATGAGCACTGGAGCTACTTTCCGAAGAGCAATGGATATTGCCTTTGTGGATGAGACTGGGAAATTTGTAGTCATTTATCTGGATGATGTAACTGTTTACTCCAAATCCGATGAAGAACATTTGCTCCACCTTAGACGTGTGTTTGAGAAGTGCAGGAAATTTGGGATTTCATTAAATCCTAAGAAAAGCCTTTTCGGGTTAGAGGAAGGTAAACTACTGGGACACATAATCTCAAAAAACAGAATTAAAATAGATCCCAGCAAGATAGAAGCTATCCAGAAGGTGGAACACCCTAGGAACATCAAAGAACTACAATGTTTCATTGGCAAAATAAATTTCCTTAGAAGATTCATACCAAACTTGGCCGAGCTTCTCAGGAATATTACCAATATGTTGAAAAAGGACACAAAAATCAAATGGAACGTTGAGTCCAAACAGTCATTTGAGCAAGTGAAACATGCTCTCACCCAAGATCCAGTTCTGATTAGCCCAGAATATACCAAAGACTTTTATCTTTTCTCTTTCGCATCTGAGCACACTATAGCAGCAGTATTGTTGCAGAAAAATAGTGAAGGGTACGAGCAACCCATAGCCTTTTTCAGCAAAGCTTTAAGAGATGCAGCATTGAATTATAACATTATGGAGAAACAAGCCTTCACCCTGGTAAAGGCTATAAAAGATTTTAGGGTCTATATTCTCCATTCTCACAAAATTGCATACGTCCCAAATACAATGGTTAAAGATATTCTGACCCAGGATAATCCGGATAGCAGAAGAGGAAAATGGATTGCGGTCATTCTGGAATACGACATTAAGATAAAACCTACTAACTAATCAAAGGACAGGGTTTGGCCAAACTGATGGTTGAGTCTAATTTCCATGCTTTAGATATTAACTTTTTGGCTGCAGTAGACGAATCGGAAGAGCAGGCGACTCCAAACATAAAAGAGGCATTCTTAAATTCCCCTTGGTATGCAGACCTCATTTTCATACTCCACAATTTATAGGCTCCTCGAGGTTTGACTAAGACCAAAGCTAGATTTATTAAATTGAAAGAATTGAAATTTTGTATTCTGGAAGGAAATCTCTATTGGAAAGATCCTGGTGGTATCTTTCTTAATTGCTTGTTAAAAGATGAAGCTGACAAAGTTCTTCAAGATTTCCATGCAGGAGACTGTGTTGGGCACCTGAGCTGGAAGACCACAGCTAAAAATATTTTGAACTTTGGCTTTTACTGGCCTACTCTATTTGTTGACATTCACCAGAAGGTTACTTCTTGCCACCAGTGTCATATTTTTGAAGGGAAAAGGAAGCTTCTGCCACTCCCAATGAAACCCATCTCTGTTGAATCTCCTTTCCAACAGTGGGAGCTAGACTTCATTGGTGAAATAAATCCTCCCTCTTCGGGACAACATAAATGGATCCTCATGGCCACAGACTACTTCACCAAGTGGATCGAGGTTGTACCATGTAGGAAAGCTACTGACTCTGTCATCATCAAGTTTTTAGAAACTAACCTTTTGTCTTGTTTTGGATGCCCCAGAAAAATTATAACTGATAATGCAACAGCTTTCAAATCCAAAAGGCTCATAGACTTTTGTAATCAATATCATATTACTTTGGGACACTCAATGACTTATTATCCACAGGGAAATGGGCTAGCTGGGTCTTCTAACAAAAGTATGGTGAACATCCTCAGAAAGACACTGCAGGAAAACAAGAAATTGTGGCATAATAAGTTGGTTTTCGCACTCTGGGTTGATAGGATTAGCACCAAAAGATCGATTGGTATGTCTCCATACCAATTGGCGTATGGCATTGAGACATTTTTTCCCCTTTCATTAGGAGTTCCGGTCATAAAACTATTGCAGGAAACACAAGAAGAACCAAACGATGTCCAATGAAGAATAAATCAAATGATCCACCTAATACAATCCAGAGAAGAAGTTTACAATAGAACTCAAGTGATCCAGGAAAATATTAAAAATATTTATGACAAGAGAACCAAAGAGGATAACTTTGAATTGGGTGATCTAGTTTTGAGTTGGGACTCCAAAAATGAAGATAAAGGTAAACATGGAAAGATCGATAGCTTGTGGAAGGGTCCTTACACCATTCAGGCCTTCAGAGGAAATAATGCTTTTCTACTTGCTAATCGTGACGAATTAGACCTACTAAGGCAACCCATAAATGGCAGGATGTTGAAGCATTACTTGCCACCTTAGTAGAGAGATCATGATTCCATGCCATTGTATATATCATTTCTTTTACAAGTCTTTAGGTGTAGGTGTTGTTGTTCAGGTGTTTGAAGCCCGTAGAGAAGGCCCTAAGACATTGAATAATACCATCAAAGTTTCGAAATAAAGCAAGTTAGGTAGCAAAAGAAACTCTCGAGGAAATCTTTAAAGACAACAAGAAACAGGATTCTTGACATCTCACAAGGAGGATACCATCCCCAGGTGGAGCCACTGTTATAACCCTATAATTTATAGGATCAACTGTTGATTGTATTTTTGTTCCCTTCAGTGTTTTTGATTTGCAGAGATTACTACATCCTGAAAAAGAAAGAAAAGAAAATGAGAAAAGAATAAAAGAGGGCATAAAAGAAATTAAATAAAGCCCCATGCAATAACAATGGCTTGATCCATACAGTCTAAGCATGGCCAAGTCCTTTTAAATTTATGTTGATATTCTTAGTGAATAAGCTTGACTAAATTGTTTAATCTTAGTCAAGATGATAGGTTAGTTAGTGAATAAATTGGACCAAACAGCCTAATCTTGGTCAAATAGCCCATAGGTAGAGTATTTTCTTAGTCCAACAGTCTAAGCTAGGCTAAAGGTGCAAATGATGTAGGTTAGGACATAGGTTAAATGGCTTAATTTCAATAAATATGTATGATGATTGATGAAAAATGCAAGATTTTGGATGATGAAGTATTTTTCTAACCCCATGGTCATAAAGAGAAGAAGAAGCAATGTGCAAAACCCATAAAAATTCATTAAGCCTAAGTCTCGCGCCATATGTTGAATCATGCCTTGGAAAATTAAAGATCAGGCCTAGATCTACGACTGAGCGGTGAGTGCCCAGATCTACAG
>ML789456.1:125459-141299 GCA_009831015.1 Picea engelmannii
TTAACTGAAGGGGGGGGGTCTATAATGAAACAAATCTAGGTGGGGCCCATCACAATGCGGCGTCATCTCATTGTGTCCAAACTCCCCCTCTCCAAACATTTACCGCCTATCAAAGTTACAATTCACCACCACCCTTTGCAAGTTCCACGTCACGACCCCATCGGCATGTCCAATCCATATAACCATTATAGGTCATATCTTTCCCGTTCGCCTTCCAATCACTAGTGCACACATCGACCAGAGGTACACTTCAGACATCCTTCATCCTGCACTATCATGCTCTAAACTACCCGTTGGCCATTTATGAGTGGCCACATAGATGTTGTCCATTTATGACTGGCCACATACCCGTTGTCCATCTGACATGTCCTTGTTCGCCCAAACGGATACCCGTGCACTCAAATTCAACCCCATTTTGGTCATCTCCCATTCCATTCACATTCCCTGCGTATCAAGAGATTCATTTTCCTCCGCCTCTGCAATGCCTCATCAAATCACAGCCATTACCACTAACATTTTGTTTGAATTGCAGGTACTCTTCACAGTAATGGCGCCAAAATCCAAGAAGGCAGAAGCCAAGGAAAATCCTTTCCTCCCACCTCTTGTCAACCTTGACAAGATCCCATTGGCCGACAAAGATCATCTGATATCGAACACAATGTCCGAAGTTGACTTCGCAGATTTGCAGTTGTGGCTCAAAGACACTTTCTTATATCAGAGCAATGAAATCGGGCTCTGGGAGTCCAATCTTCCTTTATATATTTTCCCCTAGGTCCATCATTTCCCTGAATTTTCCCTCAAATGCCAGGCTCATTACCTTCCTAACCAGAGAGCCATAGTCTCGTCATCAGGAGAAACTTTGTTCTTCATCACGCCAGAGGCCATTGATCAGATGATGTAGATACCCAGAAATGAATCTTCCTCCCCTTTCAATCTTGAAATCATAACAGAGTTATATCAGAAATTATCTTTTCCTCAAAGAGCCCAGATATTTGAATTTTTCCTACCACGGAATGCTCAGTTCCCCAAATCAAATCCCCCCTATCCTTCCTCCCTGTTCTCAAAAAAGGGAAACCAAGTCATTTCATCACTCTGTTGTCTTCTTGGTTATTTTTTAGATGCATGGGTGGATGAGCCTATATTGGATTTTATGTCCATTTTCTCTACAGAGGAAAAATCCACCACTCAGTTCGACTACAACACTTTCCTAGAGGAGAACATTCATGAGCAGTTTTCACAGTTCGCCACAGAGGGCATGTTCTAGTACTCATCCATCCTGGCTTACATGTTCATCTTTTTTCAAGAAAATAGGTTCTCTTTCTCAATGCAGAAGATGGAAAAGGAAGGCAAACCTCAAGTAGTCACATTATGGACGTCATTGCTCAGGAGAAACTCCACTAAGTTCACTTTTAAACAATTCACTGAATTGTTTTATCATCTAGTTGTAGGCATGCTTAGTGGAAGACCTGAGTCGAGAATAAATGAAGAAATTCAAAGAGTTATTCACCTTTCAGATATGGCAAAGACTGGAGATTGGTTTTTGTACCAGAATCACATAGAAATCAGAGTGTATGGGTGCGAACTAGCTCCATACAAGTTGCTTAAGTATGTGTCTGTTCGAATATTCGCAATGGAATATATTCGTCAAATGATAAACTCATATGACATCCATTTCGTGTCTCTGAAGAAAAAATAGCAGATGAGAATCAAATGAAAAATAGGCCCATTTATCTGCAACAGTTGAGCTGTTGGGGAAGAGGCAGACAAATTATTGAAGGAAATGAAATTCAACACTAGTTTTATTTGGAGATATGACCCCAGTGGGATCATTGCAGAGATGAGATCAAAGAAAAAAAGTTCACCCTATGCCCACACCCTCAAGCCATAAATCTAAAAAGATGTGAACCAAACAGAATGGGAAGTAAATACTCTGGTAGATACAGAGCCATAGAAATCTCTTTCAATATATATTTCACTAACTACCACTCCAAGGGCACCCAAGGAAAAAATACCAAGAAAGGATGATTCACCTTCAATCACTGAGGTATCAACAGAATAATTTTGGGTATACATCAAGAAACCCAAAACCACTCATGCTACTCACATGTCTGGTGAGGAAGATCCCTACTCTGCCACGGTGATTAAGAGAAGACAATAGGTGGTGTCAACTTCTTCTTCGAAGAAGCAGACAGAAATAGATGTGACTACCCAAACTTCACAAGGTTTTGTACCCCTAAGCATTTTTGAAAAATATGAAATGATTAAAAATAAGAACCAAACATTGACCAATAGTGCCTACTCTTAGTTTTGGAAGCAAACTTCCACAGCACAGCACAGACTATTGTCAACATTTGACATAGAGAAAGGAAGAATGCATCTTGCATTTCTGCAAGCACAGGTGCCTCAACCCAAAGAGATCACAGATTACAAGAAGTCAACTATAGTTTTTGACACCAAACAAGTACATCCAACTGATCAGATGGACTTTCACAGACAAACTGGAGAAATGGTTTTCTCCACATTAGCACGTGCTCAAGATTTGGAAACGATATCCTCTTTTGCAAAGGATAATAGAATAAAATTCTTAGAGGAGTTGGTGCTCAAGATTGGGTATGATCCCTCGAATGTTAAAGCAACAGAGGAAATGTTGAAGAAAAAGAATGTTGACATTGCATATTTGAGAAAACAATTGAAATTTCCACCAACAAAGGATTCACAAGCTAAAGAGGTAGCTAAGGCAGAAAACGAGAAAGAAGAATTGTTGAAGCTTATCATGCAACAGAACGCACAGCTCAGAGAAATGGAGATAGAGTTGGAAAAATTATTGAAAGAAAAGGAACAAATGACACCAATGGAATTCATTCCATTGAGTGAAGTTCCCATTGCAAAAGTAAGTACGGCATCAGTTCCAACAACCACTACAGCAGAAATTCCATCAGCAGCCCCATTGACAGCACTGGAAAAAACTGTGGAGTTAGCAAAATCCGAGGAAATGACTCTGCAAGGAACAGAGATCATTAGGTTGAAAATGGAGATTGAAAATCTATAGGAACTCAAGTCTTTTTTCCAAACAATATGCAATGTTGAGATCCAGGTGTCAGAGAAACTCAAGCCCGAAATACAACAGCTCCAGAAACAAACAGTGGCAGGAAAGACATTAGCAGAGGCTAAGGAAAACATATGGACAGATATTGCAAAATCCATAAATGAAATTTGGCCCATGGTGAAAATCATGTTCAAGCAACATGATCTAGTGTTAAAGAGTAGGCAAGCCATTGACAGGATAAGAACAGAGTTGGGTGAGATGCCCTCAACGGCCAACGAGATCATCAAGTTTCTGAACTCCAAAACCAAAGAAGAGCTGGAAGAATTGAAAGTCGAAGACAGAACAAAGACTATCATCGAGGTAAAAAGAGTATTGACTAAAAGGGGATTGATGTTACAGTTGGAGGAAAAGGCTCAGAACATGGACATTGGAGTTCAAATATTTTTTAGCAAGATTGAAGCCTTACAGAAAAAAGGGTCTTCCTGATCTACGTGTCCTAAATGATAAACTAATGACTCTGTCCGATTACAAGCAAAGGATCACCACCGTGGCCAAAGATAGTTCCAAGTTTTCAAGGATATAGGGCAGCATCATAGGCAAATCCTTCTTGGAGACTCTACAGCATGACCTCAGCATTCAGCACGAGATCAAGTATGTCTTCATCATCAAGCTGACTTTTGATAAATACACCAAGATGGATGAAGTTTACTATCGTTTATTGAAAATTACCATCCCAAGCACACAGAGATGGGATGATTTGTGCGATTTGATTGAGTAAAGGCAGAGCATCATCCATCTCATCATCCATCTCAGCGTCTAGCTCAGTGTCCAGCACAGTTGAAGTCATCTGAATGCCTCAACAACGGTCTTCCCATAAATCAGCATGAGAGATTCAACAAATCATCATCAGTTACTACATTTCTACATCTTGTTAGATTAGTTAGTTAGACTTAGACTCTTTCACGTCTTGATCATTAATGACAGGGTCGTTGTAACTTTTATTATAAATATTTCTCACTTAGAAGTAGGAGGGGTTGTTGATCTTTACGCCCGAGCAAGCTCTAGTTGTTGTCACTTTTATCAAGAAGTTGTTCCGATAATACAAAGAGAAGTTTCACAGGATTCCTGCTTGTCAATTGTTGGTGAAGTTCCCTCTGTCTGCGTACAAGTTTTTTCTTTCTCAGTTATCATATTGTCTCTCTGAAATCTAATCTTTAAAAGAAGATAAAGTTGCAGAATTTACCATTGTGTACTATGTTATTAATCTTTTACAGATTTAAATGTTTTTCCTCTGATGTTATAACAAAGAAATTCTTAAATGATTTTTGTTTTAACTAATATCTCACCTTTTCAGTAATACACCATTTTTATTTCTAAAGAATCTAGCGTTAGCACTATCTCGCCCTATGAAACGAATCTTGTAACGTTGTCTTTAACTTCTATCTTTTAGAAATAGACCCCATAGCCCAATGGAAGCGTAATTGATATTCAGCCACTTCATTCAAAAACAATACAAACAACTTGGTTATATTCTTTCTAACTAACCTAAAATCTTTGAAAACTCAAACAAATCTAGAACTCACAGAGAGATCCCTCTCTAAAACTAGTAGGGCTAGCTTCCAGTTTCGAAACGGTATACCTACACAACCCATCCCTAACCCTAATAATGGAAGGCCAATCCAACTAGCACAATTTTTCATACTTTCGACCTACCCTACCTATAACATCTCTTCCCTGGATTTCCATGATAGCCATCTTTGATCTAGGAAGACAATAACCAAGGACCAACCTCTTGTTTGTATTGAAGACTTAAACGAGGATGTATGGAATGAAAAACAAGAACATGAACAAACTCATGAAGCTTTGAAATTTGATCATGCCCACCCTTGATCCAGGTGGATATTGGTGGCCACCCACCTTTTCCAACTAGCTCAAAACAGTTTTCTGGCAATTATGGTAATTTACTATTTTTAGTAGTTTTTCGGGTCCTGAACTTTCGAAGCCGTTTTGAGGCCCTAAATGATGTTTTTTTGGGAAAACGGGGAGCAACATGAATCAATAATCAATGTTTCTCACACAAAATTTGTATTCCTCAGATACATCTTTCTAACGAGCTATCGTGCACCCCAAACAGAGATCATATGCCAAAGTTACACCCTTGGGAAGTTGATGTATCAACTACCCCCATCGAGGCCCGTAAACCTTTTGGCTTTTCATCTTCCGGGGTTAGGGTTTTGGATTTTCCTTATGTTAAAAAGACCCTTAGAGCCTCATTGTAAAAATCATCTTCTTGTGAATGCGAGTAGCCATCACATCTCTTCTCAGAGATAAGATGCCACCATTCTAGCGAGTCTTTCACTCTGTACTTTTACAGTCTCTTTACATTTATTTCATTAATAGAAATCATGTATTACTGTATATCTGTGACTCTTTTTTATTTTCGCTATATCTCTATTATATTGTTGTCTCTCTTGCAATATCTTTAAATATTTATGTGTTATATCTCCGCTCTCATTTCATGCCGAAAATAATTCGGATCAGTGGTATCATAGCAGGCTGCTCTTGATCATTTTTCAGTGCATGTCCCCGACGATGTCCGACTATAGCAAGTTGGGTCTCGAGCTTGTCTCTCTTGAGGAAAATCGCTCTCGCACACCCAAGAAATATCAATGGTGGAAGTAAATAAAAACGATGGAGCAGACGATCCTATCAGTATGTTGCTTGAGCAATCTCTCACGCGACACGGGGACGAAATGATGGATAATTTTTCCCACATCCTTCAATGCCTGCTGATATTAATAGGCACATATTCATCAAGAGGTCACTTTGGAAGCACCTCGCCTTTCAAGGTATAAGTTAATTTTGATATTCCTGTATTTGAAGGACATATAGATGCAGAAGCCCTAGACAAATGGTTAAATCTGCTAGAAGGTTATTTCTCCATTCACAATTTTTCTGACAGAGAAAATATCACCTTCGAACTCCTTAAAGCTCTCCCTCATGTCAAACATTGGTGGGAAACTTACTAGGAGCAAAGTTCCATAGAGGAGTCTGGAATATATGGGGCCGAGCCCACTTGGGATTTTTTTGTTGATGCGATAAAGGAACAATATTACCCTGTTGGAAACTATGAGGACCAGTACATGAGATGGAACACACTGTGGAAAGAGAGGGGCCAAGAAATTATAGAGTTCACCAATACCTTCCATACCTTGTGCATCAAGCTGGGTATCAAAGACTCTGAACAACATTTGGTTCTGAAATACGGCTCTACACAGATACATCCAAATTGAAATGGATTTTCTGGACATCTCATCACTCAGTGTTGCTTATCGATATGTTGTTAAAATTGAGAAGAAATTTAAGCACCAAAACAAATGGGAGTTCAGATCTGCAAATACGCAAAAACCAAAGTATGAGAAAGACGACCCTAACAAATAGTCTCCCGAAAACCAGTCCAAGCCACAGGAAAATAAGGGTCATGGGAAGAGAATGAAGGACACTGGAAAATGGTGAGATTTCCACCAAATCCCCTGGCACAACACCAATGAATGTCGCTCAAAATAGTCATTAGTGGTCAAGATCAAAGACAAGGAGTCGAACCCTGATTCAGAATCTGATTCTGAAAATTCTGGTAAAAGATAGATCATCGACGTAGATCCCACTGCTATTGTTGCGACCGCACCAATTCAACCAGAAGAACCAACAGATCATGAAGAGGGGGAGCACCTTTTTCATTCACATATATGGATGAAGGGGACCCCACTGCATTTTATTGTTGATAGCAAAATCCAGAAGAACCTCATCTCAGCAGAGGTCGTCAAACAGTTGGGATTGTTGACAACACCATACCCACAACCATACAACATCGAGTGGCTTCACCGAGGACGAGATCTTTGTGTCATCCAGCAGTGTCGATTGTCATACAACATCCATCCCTTTAGGGATGAGGTATTATGTGATGTTTCCCCACTAGATGTCTGTGATGTTCTCTTGGGCCAGTCATATATGTGGAAGTGCCATGTTATTTATGAGTCTTGACCCCGTAGTGTCATTATTACTTTGGGGGGTCATCTCTACAAAATACCAGAGGTAATTCTAACTATTGTCCCACCTAAAAAGTGTTCCAAGGTATTATCTCATACTACAAAATTTAGTTTTTTCACAATCTGTTCAAAAGGTGAACAGAAGGATATTGCAATCACTACATCCTTGGCCCAAGCACCTTTTATCCAAAAGAAGCAGGTCAACAAGGTTGCAACAAAGCGCAAAGATTTCTTCTGCACACAGTCATCTCATGTAGCCAGACTGGTTAAAAGTGTCCAACCCTTCCAGCCACAGGTTTGTGACATCCTTCAACAATCCAAGCAGTGCAACATCTCCAGCAAGGCAAGCAACTCACCAAGATTCAGATTCAGCAATCGCTTTCCCCTCTCCCCCGGGAACTCAATGCAATGGAGACCATTGCTTCCTAATGAGGGAGGATTGATCAGGTGGATATTGTTGGCCACCCACCTTTTCCAACTGGCTCAAAATAGCTTTCTGGCAATTTTCGTAATTTACTATTTTTAGCAGTTTTTCGGGTCCTAAACTTTCGGAGCCATTTTGAGGCCCTAAACGATTTTTTTTGGGAAAATGAGGAGAAACATGAAACGAGGATCAATGTTGCTCACACAAAAGTTGTATTCCTCAGATAGATATTTCTAACGAGCTATCGTGTTCCCCAAATGGGGATTGTATGCCAAAGTTACGCCCCTGGGAAGTTGACGTATCAACTACCCCCATCGGGGCCTGCAAACCTTTTGGCTTTTCATCTTTCGGGGTTAGGGTTTTGGATTTTCCTTATGTTAAAAAGGCCCTTAGAGCTTCATTGTAAAAATCATCTTCTTGCGAATGCAAGTAACCGTCACATCTCTTCTCAAAGATAAGATGCCACCATTCCAATGAGTCTTTCATTCTGTACTTTTACAGTCTCTGTACATTTATTTCATTAATATAAATCGTGTATTACTGTATATATGTGACTCTTGTTTATTTCTGCTATATCTATGTTATATTTTTGTCTCTCTTGCAATATCTTTAAATATTTTTGTGTTATATCTCTGCTCTCATTTCGTGCCGAAAATAATCTGGATCAACCCTAAACTTCAAAACCCACCCTATCCAAAAAGATTAAACCTAGAGAAACCTCCTACTCACCCTGAGTTCGACTTATTAGGGGAACTCAAGAACGTGTGTTAAAATATTGTTGTTCCAAGCCATCAAATATGTTTCTATATACTTGAAAGAAGTATAGGAACTTTGTTTAAGAAAACCTAATAGAAAAATAAAGGATCCCCAAACTTTCCATGTTATGGGTAGACTGTCAAACTTAATGATGAGGGGAGTTCTCATGGTCAAATACTCTAATCCTGTAAGCCTAGTAGTTAATGTGTAGATTAATAATACACTCATTAGCAGCACATTAATTGACCTTGGTGCTGCCATTAATGTTATGACACGTGAGACCATGCAAGCCTTAGGACTCAAGGGCCTTCAGGAAACCCTAATCGTACTCTAGCTTGCTAACATATCAACTATTAAACTAGAATACATAGTGATCTCCATCGATTCAATATGGGAATATCTCACCGAATTTATGATCCTACAACCCAAAACCTCTCTGGGAGGGTATCCTTTAATCCTGGGAAGGCCCTGGCTGGCCATTATTGATGCTTACAATGGTTGTAGGTCATGTCGATAGAGAAGATAGTGATGAGGAAGGAGAAGCTCATCAAATCCTCTATATAGATCAGTACTTAGCTATCAAAGAGAAAACCTAAGATGATGAAATCAATGATTTCACATCCTCTTCTTCTTCCTCAACTAACTCACATGTTCTTAAGAATCTTATGCGCCCAAAAATACAAGTTTCTCTTGGCTCAAAAAGAATCTCACTTGTAGAACACGATTCCACACCTAAAAATGATCAAGGGTCCACCATAAAAACTATATAAATCGGCCCTAGGAAAACCTTGAACATCAAACAAGGACTGACCGAACAACAAAAAAAAGTGATTGGTTAAAGTACTACAAAAACATAGTGATGCCTTCGTCTAGGATTACTCTTACATGAAGGGAATCTATCTCGACTTATGCACACACTACATATACATTAAAGAAGGATATAGACCCATCCACTAGCCCCAGCACCAGATGAATCTGACACTAAAGGACATAGTTAAGGAAGAGCTATAGAAATTGCTCGTAGAAAACTTTATGTATCCAATTTTTTACAGTCAATGGGTCTCCCCTCTAGTCATGGTACCAAAGAAGAATGGTAAATGGAGGATTTTTGTGGGCTATTAAGAACTCAACAAAGAAACACACAAATACCATTTCCCACTCCCATTCATTAACCAGGTCTTGGATACATTAGCAGGGAAGAGATTCTTTTATTTTCTCGATAGATTCAGCAGGTATAATAGAATCTATATCGCATCTGAATATTAAGATAAAACAACATTTACCTGTCCATGGGGGACATTTTCCTATCGTGTTCTACCATTCATGTTATGTAATTCCCCGACCACCTTTCAAAGAGTTGTAATTGGTATATTCTCTAATCTAATTCATGAGTGTGTGGAAATATATATGGATGAATTCATGACATATGGTGATGAATCTGATGAGGCATTGGAAAATTTAGAGAAAACATTGATAAGGTGTAAAGAATCAAATGTTTCCCTCAAAAATGAGAAATCTGCAATGATGTTAATCGATGTCATTGTATTAGATAAATACATCTCAACTAAAGGTATCCAAGTGGATTCGACAAAAATCAAGGTAATATTAAACTTCCCGACTCCGCATTTTCAAAAAGAGGTACGAAGTTTCATAGGCTATGTTGGTTATTATCATTGATTTATTGAAAATTTATCACGAATTGGTCGTCCATTGTTTGCTTTGCTTAACAAAGATTTTGAGTTTTTTTTGACATAAAGTGGTTAGTGTGCAATTGAAGAACTGAAACTAAGGTGTTTGAGGCTCTTATTTTAAGAGGGCCTGACTAGTCTTTCTCATTTCATATTTCTACATATGCATCAGCCACCACCATTGGAGTTATTCTATGACAAATAGAAGGAAATGATTCATACGTGATCTACTACGTTAGGAAAAATATCACACTCGCAGAACTAAATTATACGGTAACAAAAAAAAAATACTTGTGGTAATACATGCAATTAACAAATTTCGGCATTACATCACAGGATATCCAATTATATTGCATACCGACCATGCTGCCATAAAATGTTTAATGAAAAAACCTATCACTAATGGCAAAGTAAATAGGTGGTTTATTACTACAAGAATATGATATAACCATCTTGAATAAACCAGGGAAGGATAATGTAGTGGTTGATTTTCTTTCAAGGCTCGCATATAACAAAAACGAGCCACTTGTAGAAGATTATTTCCCTCATGGACACTTATTTGTAGTTTCTACTAACTCTCCTTGGTTTGCAGATATAGCTAATTACTTGGCTGCATGTAGACTCCCACATCATTTATCTCCAAAGGACTAGGTACAAATTACTTCACCAACGGTACTATTGGCCCACTATAGTTAAGGATGCCAAATAATATGTAAAAATGTGTGATAGTTGCCAGCACATGAGAAGACCGATGCAATCATACGAGTTGTCATTGCAGCCATAATTGGAATTGGAACCCTTTGATAAATGGGCCCTGAATTTTCTAGGGCCAATCAATCCTCCTTCCCACCATAACTCCTACATCCTAGTATGCATGGATTATGTCATAAAATGGACGGAAGCCAAGGCACTCCCGGCCATGAAAGAACATGCATAAGTAGGATTTCTTCATGAATAAATATTCACCAGATTCAAGATACCTAGGTAAATAGTTATTGATGGAGGAACACAATTCACATCAAGACTCATTAGGGACTTGATGGAAAAATTCAAGATCAAACACAGGGTTACCACACTATATCACCCACATGAAAATGGATAGGTAGAAGGAACAAACAAAATTATTGAGGCCATTATTACCAAGACTGTCAGACAACACCTTAAGTACTGGGTTGACAGACTACTTGAATCTCTATGGGCCTATCGAATTTCATGGAGGACTAATATTGGTTTCACCCCATACAAATTGGTGTATGGAAAGAGAGTATTGTTGCTGATTGAAACAAATATCCAGACACTTAGAACAATTGTAATACTTAGAATTGACTCAATTGAAGATCATAAGCAAAGAATCCTCTAGATCAATGAAATGGATGAACTTTGCCAAGCCACCTTGCACCACACAACAGTAATACATCATCAAACATCTCAGTGGCATGACAAGTTCATTAAGAAGAATAAATTCAAAGTTGTAGATTGGACCTTATTATTTGACTCCAGGTTCAAATATTTCAGAGGGAAGTTTCACACTCAATGGCTCAGGCCTTATGAGATCGATATTGTATATGACAATGGAGCTATCAAACTTCGCACATTTGGGGAAGAAATAAATCCTATAATGGAAAATGGACACATGCTTCGATTATATCATAAACCTTTATCCAAGGAATCCTTTCTGAAGAGGATCACTAGTGGATGGCCCGAAAATGATATAGAGATTGTTAACAAGGGGGAACCCCTATTGAATGATCTATTCTTGTGCTAAAAAAGAGAAGATTAATCCCATGTATGAAAACCCCAAGGGGAATGCCTGGGGGCATGTTTTGTGAAAATCATCCTATGTTGAAGCATAACATGTTAAAAAAAAAAGGGCACTTCATAGTTTCGTGATGGTTATGTCATGATCCTTCTGATTAAGTTTTTTTAAAACGTCTTGTTTTTAATAAAATATTTTTCATCGTATGTAGGGGAGAAGAATCTGGTTGTTATATAGTTGCAACTCATGTTGTTGTGAATCTTGTCACTACAACTATGAAACTCTTGATGCCGACAAGGAACCTAGTTATTCCTTGAGGCTGACACACCAACACGACAAGGGCCCAAGAAATCATGACCATGCATAGGATGAAAGAAAATATGATACGTTATTGCAGCACCGTCGTGTTGTAACACCCCCCTCTATGGTTGCAACACCTCATGCTGCAACACCCCGTGATGCATCACCCTTGTGCAGCATCACCCCAGGATGCAATACCCTTGTGTTGCAACACCTTGTTGTTGTAACACCCTTGTTTCGCAACACCTCATTGCTACAATAACCTCATGTTGCAACACATCCCACCGTAGCACTCGTTCTGATGTTAGGACCGTCGCACATGGTTCTACCACTCCAATCGAAAAATATTCCACACGTGGTTCCAATGACTACATCATGACAGGACGTGACACACTCTGCTTCCAACCTGGAAAAGACCACCAAAACACGGTAAGCATGGGAAATGTACGATTTCTCCTTACGTGATGAGTGACATTAAATTGACTTGGTTAAATTTCCTTTGGACAAGATGTGCATGTGGTAATTTCCATAAATTCCATAGCCGCCACACCCCACGCACAATCTATACCATCTCCTCATAACACCTTTCCATAATTGGAAACAGTTATCATCCCTGGTCAAACTGTCCAATGGGAAACGACTGGTAATCCACTTGAGTCTGAGCTAGCACCATGGGAGGTTATTTGAATCATAGGGAACCCTCTAAAACTCTCTTGATACAGGCTTATGATCACATATGGGCCATATTTTAGGCTGCAGGATGGATGGTATACGCAAAAAATTTGCAAGGCTACAATGACTACATTGCCCTGGAATTCGTGTTAAATTTTCAAGGTGGCAAGTTGAAAGTGAGGGGAATTTTGGTCTTGGTGACTGAAGAAACTATAGCCAAATGTCTCAGGGATACAAAATATGGGGGAAATATGGTACTCCAGAAAAAAAAAATCTTACACAGTAATAATGGAGGAATTCCTAGAGGCAAGGGAAGTGTTGGCAAAGAAAGGGAATGGTTTTGACAGGAAATACCTTCCAGAACCCTGGACAGATGTAACACTTTTTGTCCATAAATATTTCACTTGTGAGGGTCGCCATGGGATCATCTTCTGGAACAATTTAAAGATATTGGACGATCTAAGACATTAAAAACACATCAACATGCCTCTCTTTAAATGGAACACATTGTAACACATGGTCAGTAGTGTTCATAAGCTTTCCATGTTGAGGGAATCGTTATGCCATCATTGCCTCATCAAGTTGTTGGTGTTGCATGCACTCTAGCAAGGGGGTCAAACCTGGGAAAAATTGGTGGGAGCACGCAAATAAAACAATCCCTGGGAACAACCTACCCCACAAAAGGAAGAGTAGGTTGTAGCACAAGGAGAAGAAGTTGTTGCTCCCAAGGCACCTATACCCAAAATCCCAGCAGAAGCACAATAGTTAGGAGCAAAGGTCTAGGGTATCCATGACAATGACCTTGAGATCATTGGAATCCTGCATATGACCTGAATATTGAGGTGAATGACCAAAATACCCTTTCTGGAACCTATACACAAGAAGAAGAGGACAAAGCATTCAAAATGGAATGGAGCCTAGCTTGCAGTAGCACCAGTGGAAGAAGAAATCCATGTTGTCACACAAGAACCAACAGGAGAGATAGAACAAATCTTTGTTGTCACACAAGAACCAATAGGAGAGACAGAAAAATCCCCTTCTGCCACGCAAGAACCAACAAGAGAAAAAGAGGAAAAAGAACAAGAAACCCCCACTGACACACAAGAACCAGTAGGTGTGTTGAGGAATAATGAAACCCTTTCTGACACACAAGAACCAATAGGGTCAACAGAGAAAATCCCTACTACAATTGAAGGAGACCAAGAGAGCTAGATAGAAGAAGACAGAGTCACATAGGCACGACATACTAAGGTTTCTACACAAACTCTGAGGAGAATTCACCAGGCCCCCAGAAAGTGCAAGTCTATAGGTACATACTCTTTTGCACCCCTGTACCCATTTCTCATTCAGAAAAATAAAATAGTAGAAAGGATCACTAAGTGTTTGAAACATAGAATCAGTCTTCTTGAGGCAAAATTTCCATGCCCATTTGGGAGATTAAACTACCTAGCACAGACAACATAAATTTTCAGCGGCCCAAGGGCAGAAGACTTAGAAATTAGAAAAGATATTTCCTAGCCAAAATTGGTTGGCCCTCAATTGCAATAGGCAACCACTCAGACAAAATTGGTTGGTCTTGAATTGCAGGAGGCATCCACTCGGACAGAAGTGCTTGAGGCTGTCCTACCTGAATTAAAGGAGGCATCCACCCAAGAAGTGTTTGAGACTATCCTACATGAGCTCCAGGAGTTAGCCACCCAGAAAGAATTGGTTGGCCCTGAATTGTAGGAGGCATCCACCCAGACAGAAGTGTCTAAGACTATCTGATCAGGGGATAAAATTTTGCTCAAAAAATCAAAGTGCTCGAAATTTCTTCAAATCGAATGAGAGCGTAGGCCTTGTCATTGCAAACCCAATGCAACTCATTTGGGTTCAAACGGACGTCAGGAGCGAGAGATATCGCGTTCTATTCAAAATGGCAAACAGGCAAAAAAAAGGGGATGTTGACTGTACAGTCCGTACGGACGATGACGTGGTAGGTCGTACGACATGTGGCAGGAAGTTATTGGACAGTTGGAATGTGACATGGTTTGTTGGCAGCGAATGGGATGGTGACACGTGGCCCAATCAATGGCCGCCATGTGTCACCTGTTTGTTGGTTAAAATCTTTGCACTTGGCAGGAGTCGACCCCGTGACCTCTGGGGCAGGGTAAAGCTTTGGGAAAGGCCGCCCAACCAGCGTGACCGCACATGTTACTTGATATATATATGCGTTGTAATATATTTAACATCGTATAAATGTGTGTTGGGGCATGAATCGGGCCGGGGCTAAGCCCCGGCCCATGGTTATATATTGTATTGCATACGACCGGTGCTACGGCGATTAGACCCACCGTAACATATGCTATAATTGTTTGAATGTGCATGGTTTGATATGACATGTGACCAACGTATATGTGCACGGGTTTAAACCTTATAGTTATATCAACGGTTTTAAACTTAAGCCATGTTGTGTTATAGCGCGCGGTCATGTGATGACCATGTGCCCACGGGCCTTGGTAGTTAAGGCTAGCGTGTAATCGTTCGACAGTTTGGATCGGTTGTGCGGTTGCACACGGTGCCAATTTTTTACACTTTAAAATGCATGTGGGCTAGGTTGAGCCAAGGGAGGTGCGTTTTGTAGATGTAGAGACAGCGAGCTTGAAGGGGGGACTTCCAGGAGGCCTATCTACTTCAATTTTTGGCCAAACGAGGTGCCAAAAAATCCCAGCTAGGGGTTTTTGGATGTTCTGAAGCCATTGGAGTAGTCTATTTGGTACTTTGAGCATTGTAAAGCACATTTTTTAGCACTTTGAGCAAATAATACAAATGATCCATTGGAAGCTGGACCAGGAGATGTAGCCCAAGAGAGGGGTGAACTCCTTTATCATTTGTTGTGTTATGTGTTTTCTGTTCATTGATTATGTTGTTTTTTATATGCATATTGAATGAGTAAATACTATTAAAGTTGTGGTGCAAAGTTGATCCATTTTCATTTTAACACATAAATTTAACTTGCAAATATTTTCAAAGAATACAAGTCTTCTTCATTTTTAGATCAAGTTGGTATCAGAGCATAGGTTTTTGAAGACTTGATTATTTGCAAGTGTTTTGTTTTCTGATGCTCACAAGGTTGAAACTCACAAGAGGAGAATGTCAACTTGTAGAGCCAA
>ML789456.1:144965-172015 GCA_009831015.1 Picea engelmannii
TTCAAAATGTTTGGGTGCATTTTGGATTGCCTAAATCCATTATTTTTTATCGGGATTCTCGATTTGTTGGAAGTTTTTGGTCGAGTTTATGGGCACTCATGGACACCAAACTTAAAAAGAGCACATCTTTTCATCCGCAAACAGATGGTCAGACAGAAGTGGTAAATTGAATAGTGGTGCATCTTCTTCGTTCTTATTGCAGTAAGCATCCTAAACTTTGGGATGAGCATTTACACTACATTCAGCATGCTTACAATCGAGCTAAGCACTCTTCAACTCAAACGTCGCCATTTCAAGCATGTTTTGGTTATTTTCCCAAATATCCTTTAGATTTTATCTTTGGGAAGGATATTTCTATCGATGGTCAATATGACATCGATAGGGCAGAAAATTTCATTGAACAAATTCAGTCGATACATCAAATGGTGCAAGAGCAATTGGAAAAGAGTCAAACCAAGTACAAGACGAGACATAACAAGCATCATGTTGATCACAGTTTCCAAGTTGGAGAGGAAGTTTGGCTTTACATCAGTAAGGAGAGGCTTAAAGGAGAAGGTAAAAAATTGAAACCGATTCGAGATGGTCCTTTCAAGATTATCGACAAGATTGGTAACAATGCCTTTCGTTTAGATTTGCCTCCTTATATGCAAATGTATGTAGTTGTTAATGTTGAGAATTTGAAATTGTATGAGCCTTCATTGATTGATGATCAAGGAGAGCATATTTAGATTCCTTCTATAGATGATTTTTCCCCAGAATATCTTATAGAATTGCATGAAGACACCATCCTGGACAGGAGAATGTGAACTTCAAAACGAGGAAATGTGGAGTATCTTCGAGTTGGTCTTAAAGGTACAAATCCAAGAAAATCCAAGTGGATTGAGGTTGGAAGAGTGAGGGAACTATACCCTCATCTTCAAATAGACTGAAAATAGTCTTTTGGAGGTCCAAAAGCTTTCCAATGGGGAGGTGTGATCAGGGGATCAAATTTTGCTCAAAAATTCAGAGTGCTTGGAATCACTTCAAATCGAACAAGAGCGTAGACCTCGTTGTTGTGAACCCAACGCAACTCGTTTGGGTTCAAACGGACATCAGGAGTGAGAGATATCACGTTTTGTTCAAAATGGCAAACAGGCAAAAAAAAAAGGGATGTTGATTGTACAGTCCGTACAGTCCGTACGGACGATGACGTGGCAGGTCGTACGACACATGACATGAAGTTATTGGATAGTTGGCATGTGACATGGTTTATTGGCAGTGAATGGGATGGCGACACGTGGCCCAATCAATGGTCGCCACGTGTCACCTGTTTGTTGGTTAAAATCTTTGCACTTGGTAGGAGTCGACCCCATGACCTCCGGGGCAGGGTAAAGCTTTGGGAAAGGCCGCCCAACCGGCGCGCCCACACATGTTACTTGATATATATATATATGCGTTGTAATATATTTAACATCATATAAATGTGTGTTGGGGCGTGAACCGGGCCGGGGCTAACCCCGGCCCGTGGTTATATATTGTATTGCATACAACTGGTGCTACGGCGGTTAGACCCACCGTAACATATGTTATAACCATTTGAATGTACGTGGTTTGATATGACATGTGACCAACATATATGCGCGTGGGTTTAAACCTTACGGTTTTAAACTTAAGCCCTATTGTGTTATAGCGTGCGGTCATGTGATGACCATGTGCCCATGGGCCTTGGTAGTTAAGGCCGGCATGTAATTGTTCGATAGTTTGGACCGGTTGTGAGATTGCGCCTGGTGCCAAGTTTTTACGCTTTAAAATGTGTGTGGGCTAGGTTGAGCCAAGGGAGGTGCGTTTTGTAGATGCAGAGACAGCAAGCTTGAAGGGGGGACTTCCAGGAGGCCTATCTACTTCAAATTTTGGCCAAACAAGGTGTCGAAAAAGCCCAGCTAGGGGTTTTTGGACGTTCTGAAGCCATTGGAGTAGTCTATTTGGAATTTTGAGCATTGTAAACCACATTTTTGAGCACTTTGAGAAAATAATACAAATGATCCATTGGAAGTTGGACCAGGAGATGTAGCCCAAGAGAGGGGTGAACTCCTTTATCATTTGTTGTGTTATGTGTTTTCTGTTCATTGATTATGTTGTTGTTTATATGCATCTTGAATGAGTAAATCCTATTAAAGTTGTGTTGCAAAGTTGAGCCATTTTCATTTTAACACATAAATTTAACTTGCAAATATTTTCAAAGAATACAAGTCTTCTTCATTTTTAGATCACTATCCTAACTTATATCTAAGAGGTAACCAGCCAAACAGAATTGGTTGGCCATGAATTTTAGGACGCGACTGTCACACACCCACTACCTAAATTGGATTTTTCTGGTCTTCTGTCGAATCAGAAGCCCTAGATATCCGTGGAGGCCCAGCGTAAACTTGCTCTTTCTCTCTCTCTCCATTCCCATGTGATCATGGGTCACGATCACAGTTTAAATGATCGCAGTACCTCTTTTATATTTCGCGCCTCGGCGCTATAGTGATGTCGAGTCGTTTGACTTGGAAACCGTCGAACCCCGACAGGGCTAGAGATCAACCAATGGGGCTCTGGAATGCATCCTTAGCCGTAGATCTGGGCGGGCGGACGCTGGCCATCCAGATCTGCTCGCTACTTACCCTAATGCATGTTCACACCCCAGTGTAAAACTGGCATCTCTTCTTCACATCGGACGGTCGTTACGGACCCTGAGATTTTTCGAAGGAATCTTGTCCGTCCATCGGGACGTAGCCACATGCTATTATCTCGACATTATGGATCAGGATTTGTCAAAGCAAGAGCATGAGTTTTTGTCAGCGGAACTCTCGAATCCTCGATCCCCGATTTCCAGAAACTAGTAATCTCTCAACACGTCACCTCCTTAAATCAAACGGTCCACAACTGCTCTAGGGTTTCCACCCAGGAAAGTCCCGACCCCTTGTCGCCAGGACTCCCGATCTTGTGATTCCCGATTTCCCAAAATGGGAGATCTCACGACGTGTGGCCTTCGTCAATCGGATGGTCCAGATCTATCCTAGGATTTCCACAATGGAAAGCCCCGATCTCTTGTCAACACGACTCTTGATTTCCCGACTCTCGGATTCCTGAAATGGGTGATCTCTTGACACGTGGCCTCCATTAGACGGATGGTCCAGATCCATCCAGAGATTTCCACAATGGAAAGCCCCGATCTCTTTTCAACAGGACTCCCGATTTCACGACTCCCAGTTTCTCAAAATGGGTGATCTCTTGACACGTGGCCTCCGTTAGACGGACGGTCCAGATCCATCCCAGGATTTCCACAATGGAAAGCCCCGATCTCTTGTCAACAGGACTCCCAATTTCCCGACTCCTGGATTCCCGAAATGGGTGATCTCTTGACATGTGGCCTCCGTTAGATGGACGGTCCAGATCCATCCCGGGATTTCCACAATGGAAAGCCCTGATCTCTTGTCAACATGACTCCCAATTTCCCAACTCCCGGATTCCCAAAATGGGTGATCTCTTGACACGTGGCCTCCGTTAGACGGATGGTCCAGATCCATCCTGGGGTCTTTCGCCCCTATACACTAGAGTCTTAACCCTCGGGTAACTCCTGACAGATCCAACGGCTATCGGGTTTTTCAGTCGAGATCTAACGACTCATAATGGTTCCTACCCATGCATTCTTCCACGACTCCCTAGGCGTGGAAAAGATCCACGGTCCAGATACTCTCATGAACCTTGGGGGTCTACGGTCCTAAACTCTTCGCTACCCACGAAGACACAGGAAGACAAAGTGGTAAGGCATTTAACACCTTACTTTCTCCTACTAATCTAACGGTCGTGGGTGACCGCAGATTCCCCGACGAAATCTCGTCCGTTGATTAATACCTATCAGGGTTAAAGTACTTAACACTCCATCTTCTTCCTTTGATCTGACGGTCGTGAGTGACCACATGTCTTTCGACGAGATCTCATCCGTCGATTTGTTACTTCATCCTTATGTTGTCATCTCGGTTTTCAAGAGGATCCTTCCTCCTCATGCAGGGTTACTAAGTCCTTACGCCTTCACAATCGCCTTCCCGATTCTTGATGGGTTTTTCAAGGAAGGTATTTCTATGGGGAGATTTACTCAGGGTACTACCTGAGGTATATAAGGATGTCGTCCTCCCGAGAACCAGACGTGAAGTCTGAATTAGTTCAGTACGCACACAAATAATGAATTCATGAGGACATAAACCATACATAGTCTTTCCATATAAATATACCACTACTAGAACTGATCAAAACACCATACAGTCATTCTTATAATGAAATCATTCACAGTTTCACATCTTATGAGCATAATTATCAGAATAAACACATATATATATTTCAATATGTCAGAG
The DNA here is from genome assembly GCA_009831015.1 of Picea engelmannii. Classification (NCBI taxonomy): domain Eukaryota; kingdom Viridiplantae; phylum Streptophyta; class Pinopsida; order Pinales; family Pinaceae; genus Picea; species Picea engelmannii. Next base: position 149,339 of record ML789456.1, read on the forward strand.
GCAAAACACTTATCAGAAATAACACCAGGAGTCAAGCAACTGCTGAGAGGGGTGCTCGTTTCCACCTAACCGTAGGCTTAGTGACTCCTAGCGGATTTACCACTAGCCACCCCCGAGCTGAGACCACGATGTTGTGAGACTGTGTCTCCGTTTTCCAGTGACCAGGAGTGAAGGTTGCAATCCTTCCTCATTGCTATCACTCACTCTGCGTAATGCCAGAGTTCTCCCCTCGCGTCTGCCCCCCCCCCCCATCACTTCCACCCCACGCATTATCCTCTTGCGAGGTTGCGTGTGGCACGATTTCCCTCACGCTGGTCAGTCATGATGGCTCTACGGATAGGCAGTTCACCTCCCCATCCCTCATTAAGCCATCTACCTACCATCCTGCGAGACATTTAATTTGGGGCCAGCGAGCCGCTTTTCGTTCTCCGGGATAGTGGAGTCCAAATACAGTATTAATTCTCGGTGGAAGTTAACGCCACCTTTCCAGGTGCCTTCCACCGCTATCGTGGTCTCCTTTTTTGCACATCCTCTCTCAGCAATCTTGCAATAAAATTCATAATGTTATTCACATTCATTGACCTTTTCCTCAAGGTCCAATTACATCACATATCCACATTTATGAGTTTTCCATAGTTCTTGGCCAGTCCAGTTATTTTTACAAACTGGGGGAAACAGGGTGTTACAATTCCCTCCCCCTTAAAAGGAACATCATCCTCGATGTTCTTATCTATTAACATGAATTGCATGTACAGAAGTGAACAAAATCGGATATGCCTGTCTCATGGCATCCTCCATTTCCCATGTAGCCTCATCTGGGCCAAAATGTTTCCACTGCACCTTGACCTGTGCAATGGTTCGGTTCCGAAGCGGGGTTTCCTTTCTGTCCAGTATGCATTGGGGTTCTGGTAGAAATTCTCCCTTCGGTTCCACCTAGATCACAGACCGGTCAATTATATGATTAGCATCATGTACATATTTCTTCAATAATGAAACATGGAAAACATTATGTGCTTTTACTGTGGGAGGAAGTGCTAGCCGATAGGCTACAGTTCCCACTCTATCTAGAACCTCAAAGGGTCCACAATACCGGGGTGCCAACTTGGCACAAGCTCCCATTTTCAGGGAACTCCTTCTGGGCTTAATTCTGAGATATACATGTTCTCAAATTTTGAACTCTCTTGGAGTTCTCTTTTGGTCAGCATAACTTTTCTGTCGGTTTTGGGCAATCTTCAGATTTTGTTTTATCTGAGCTACTTGTTGTTCCATTTCTTTCAGCATGTTGGGTCCAAAAGAAATCATATTTACAGGATTACTCCAGCTGATTAGAGTATTACACGGCCTACCATAGAGGACCTCGAAGGGACTCATCTTTAAGGATGCTTGGTAGTTGTTGTTGTAGGCGAATTCTACCAATGGCAGGTAGTCTTCCCATTTCATGGGTTGATGCATTACATGCATCCTTAACATATCCTCTAATACTTGATTCACTCTTTCTGTCTGTCCATCGGTTTGAGGGTGATAGGCGGTGCTGAACAACAATTTGGTCTCCAATCCAGCCTTTAGTGATTTCCAAAAATTGGAAGTAAATTTTGTGTCTTTGTCAGATATTATCTCTCTCGGCATACCGTGCAGTCAGAATATCTCTTTCATAATATCTGGGCGATATCTATCGCCTTGCGGGTTGATTTGACGGGAATGAAATGAGAATACTTGCTCAGTTTATCCACCACTACCATAATGGCATCATTCTGTTTGGTTGAAATTGGCAATCCAGTGATAAAATCCATGGAGATGGTTTCCCATTTCCATTCTGGGATGGGTAAAGGGTGTAATAGTCCTGCTGGGTGTCGATGTTCTGCTTTAACCTGTTGGCACTCTATGCATCGGGCCAAATATTTGGCTATGTCTTTCTTCAATCCAGGCCAATAAAACTGTTTCCAGGTGGCGGTGATCATTTTCTGGTATCCTGGGTGACCAGTGTATGGTCTTTTATGTAGTTCATCCATAATGAACCTCTTCAAGTCGTCATCCTTTGGAATGTACAATCTATCTCTGTAAGTGAGCAGACCTCCTTCAGTCATTTGGTAGCCTTCACACTTTACTTCATAGGGTTCTTACTGTAGGTACAGGGTCACAGTTTGAACGAAGGGATCTGTTTCTTGTGCATTTCTGACTCTGTTCTTGACATTTGTCTCGCAGGTACTCACCGCTGTCAGGTGAATTGTCTTCATGCTTCTGCTAAGGGCATCCGCCACCCTATTTTCTTTCCCTTTAATGTGTTTGATTTCAAAATCAAATTCGCTAAGGAGGGCCATCCATCTAGCTTGTCTAGCATTGAGCTTTGGTTGGTCAAAAAAATACCGTAATCCACAGTGATCTGTCATAAGTACAAATTTCCTTCCCAAGAGGTAGTGCCTCCAAATTTTTAAGGCATGCACTATGGCAGCCAGTTCTAGATCATGAGTCACATAGTTGACCTCATTTTTGTTCAACTTTCAGGATTCATAGCATATCACACTTCCTTCCTGCATAAGGACTCCTCCGAGCCCTTCCTTATAGGCATCTGTGCACACAAGGAAGTCAACTTCTGGGTCGGCGATTTTCAACACGGGTGCATGGGTTAGTAGATGTTTCAAGGTTTGAAATATTTCTTCACATTGCTGTGTCCACAGGAATTTTGTCCCCTTCTTCTGGAGGGAAGTGATTGGACAACCAATCTTGGAGAATCCTTTTATAAATCTCCTATAGTATCCCGCCAATCCCATAAAGGATCTGATGTCTAAGACATCCTTTGGGGTAGGCCATTCCATGATAGACCTAATCTTGTCAGGATCTACTGCTACCCCTTCCTCGGACAGAACATCTCCCAAGTAATGTATTTCTTCTGAAAGAAGTCACATTTGTTGAATTTAGCATAGAGCTAATGCTCTCTTAGAACTTGCAGCACAAGTCTAAGATGCTCTTCATGTTCTTCTCTATTCTTAGAGTAGATTAAGATGTCATCAATAAAAACTAGTACAAATTTATCTAAAAATTTACTGAGTACATTGTTCATTAAGCACATGAAAGTGGCAAGGGCATTGGTTAACCCAAATGGCACTACCACAAACTCATAGTGACCATACCGTGTCCGAAAAGCGATTTTATGGATGTCTTCACCTTTGATTGGGACTTGATGGTATCCCGACCTCAAGTCAATCTTTGAGAAAATAGACGCTCCTCCCAACTGATCGAATAGATCATCGATCATGGGCAAGGGGTACTTGTTCTTTATGGTTACTTTATTGAGTTGTTTATAATCGATACATAGTCTAAGGGTTCCATCCTTCTTTTTCACGAACAGGACTAGTGCTCCCCATGGGGACACGCTGGGTCGAATATAACCCTTATCCATCATTTCTTTCAATTGCAATTTGAGTTCCACTAACTCAGGTGTACTCATTCGGTAGGGTGTCCTAGACACTGGCACCGCTCCTGGTGCGAGCTCTATCGAGAAGTCAATGTCTCTTCTCGGAGGTAGACCCAGTACCTCTTCCAAAAAAACATCTATGTATTCTCTCAGGATAGGGTGATCATCAGGGCTTGGTTTAGCACCTTCAATTGTTTTCAACACCTGTATTGCATATAGGGGACATCCCTTTCGGCAATACTTTCTCATTTGCAGGGCTGATATTTGTCTCACCGAGACCAGTTTTCGGATCCCTTGAAGGGTTATCCTTTTTCCTTCTTTGCTCACACATTCTAAGGTTTTATGGTAACAGTCCAGTTTGTCTTTATGGGCAGCCAACCAGTCCATACCAATCAACAGATCATATGATCCCAGGGGTAATACGTTAAGGGTTGCTTGGGCGGGGAATTCAGCCAACATTAACTGGCAGGCTGGTATGACCTCTACCACCCTTCTTTTGGTGCCAGTGGCTAACTGTACCAACCATGGCTTGGTTTGTTTTCATGGCTGTAGCTTACACTTATCAACAGCTTTAGGGGCTATATAACTCAAATTTGAACCAGGGTCAATCAAAATAGACACCAGATGGTTGAAAATCATACCTTCTATTTCCACTACTGAAGCTTGGTGGTCAGCTTGGTTATTATCCAAGGCTGCATAAATCTGTGGCACACTCCTTGCCACATCATTGACTGTGGTAGCTTCCTGCATGTTATAAACTTTCCGACTATTCTGTTGTTGGTGTGGACAGTCTCTCAGGAGATGCTCTTCTCCGCAACCCCATCATTTCAGAGGTTCTTTCTTTGGGTTATTAGTCTTCACTGGTATAGGTCCAGAAGTTTTATTTCAGTCCACCGAGGGAAAGTTTTGTTGGAGTACACTCCGGGTTGGAAAGTTCATTCGGGGGTTCTTCTTGTAGCTCTTAAATCCTGAGTATTTGATCCCCTTTTTCTGAAATCTTGAACCACTCTTTTGTTTCCAGTCTCCACGAGACTCTGCCCGATGTCCATATTGTTCATGAAAAAATGTTGCTTTTCGAATAGTGTCTTCTAAGGTCTTTGGCTCGTCGAATTCGATTCGGTTCCGGTATTCCTTGGGTAGTCCACTGATGAAGCATTGTGCCTTTGCCTTCTCTGCTTTGATGTAGGGTACATATCTCAATAAGTCGAGGAATTTGTTGACATATTCCTCTATAGTGAGTTCCCCCAGTTTGAGTTCATAAAAATCTTTAGCCTTCTCGTCGAAATATCTTTCTGACAAATACTTCTTTCGGAAGTACTCAAACCGTTTCCAAGACAGGTCCTCCTTGCGGACCCCTTTCATATTCTTAATATCTTCCCACCAAATGGAAGCTTTTCCGTTCAGATTGAAAGTGGCCACTCCGGCCTTCAAATTTTCTGAAAAATCATGGACTCTGAAATATTTCTTCAGTCCAAGTAGTCAGGCCTTGGCTTCCTCTCCCTTCTTTATCTCACCGTCGAAGGAGGGAGGTTTGGCCTTTCTGAATTCCTCAAATTTATGACTCTTGGAAGTCTTTTGCTTCTTCTGTTTTCTTCGAGAATAGGAACTGGTCCTGCTGCTGGAAGAGCCTTCTGAATCGCCAGCTTCCTTCTCTGTGGAATCGTCTGCCACTGGTCCTTTACCTATGGGGTGAACCTTTCTTGAGGTGCTTCTCTCAGTATGGCCACTAATACGACCATGTTTCTGCATTTTGGGTTCATGCTACATTTGTCGTTGTAGGTCGGATAAGCTCTGCAGTAAAACTGCATTAATTTCAGTTTGATTTTCTTGTTCTTTCATCATCCTTTCATTGTCGGCCTTGCAGCTTTGCAATTCAATCATGAGACTCCTCACAGTCTTAGCTAGATCTGGAGGGGTTCCTATTGCTCTTCTTTCGTAAGACTCTTCGTCTCGGTTGTGGGAGCCTTCTCCCACCTCTTGGTGTTTCACCATTTTCTGCGTCTGTAAATTCCCGCAGCTGATCATCCGCTTGGGTGAAAAGATAAACGCTGGTTATTAGTCAAGAGTTAAATACATTTTTATAACCTGCACATAAATTCATATTTTCACATGTATACCCATATAACAGGGGTTTTTCATTTGGGTCTTAATCCTTATCTATCAGCCATCTTAACACTAAAACAGGACAACAAAGTTCATGTCCCAGATTACAGTTTCATCCTACAATCCTTTTTCTTAAGGGAAAAACGCAGATGACAGTGTCTCCTTACGCGGCTCGTGCCTGAGCCCAAGCAGGCCAAGTGTTGTAACCATGCTCTGATACCACTTTGTCACACACCCGCTACCTAAATCAGATTTTTCTAGTCTTCTGCCGAATCAAAAGCCCTAGATATCCGTGGAGGCCCAGCGTAAACTGTCTCTTTCTCTCTCTCTCCATTCCCATGTGATCGTGGGTCACGATCACAGTTCAAATGATCGTAGTACCTCTTTCATATTTCACGCCTCGGCGCTATAGTGATGTCGAGTCATTTGACTTGGCAACCGCCGAACCCTGACAGCGCTAGCGATCGGCCAATGGGGCTCCGAAATGCATCCTCAGCCATAGATCTAGGGGGGTGGATGTTGGCCATCCAGATCTGCTCGCTACTTACCCTAATGTGCATTTGTGCCCCAGCATAAAACTGGCATCTCTTCCTCACATCGGACGGTCGTTACGAACCTTGAGATTTCCCGAAGGAATCTTGTCCGTCCATCGGGATGTATCCCCATGCTATTAGCTTGACATTATGGATCGGGATTTGTCAAGGCAAGAGCCCGAGTTTTTGTCAGCGAAACTCCTGAATCCCCGATCCCCAATTTCCCGAAACTGGTAATCTCTCAACACGTCACCTCCTTAAATCGAACAGTCCACAACTGCTCCGGGGTTTCCACCCAGGAAATTCCCGACCCCTTGTCGCCAGGACTCCTGATCTTGTGATTCCCGATTTCCCAAAATGGGATATCTCACAATGCGTGGCCTCCATCAATTGAACGGTCCAAATCTATCCCGGGATTTCCACAATGGAAAGCCCCGATCTCTTGTCAACGGGACTCCTGATTTCCTGACTCCCGGATTCCCGAAATGGGTGATCTCTTGACACGTGGCCTCCGTTAGACGGACGGTCCAGATCCATCCCGGGATTTCCACAATGGAAATCCTTGATCTCTTGTCAACAGGACTCCTGATTTTCCGACTCGCGGTTTCCCGAAATGGGTGATCTCTTGACACGTGGCCTCCGTTAGACGAACGGTCCAGATCCATCCTGGGATTTCCATAATGGAAAGCCCCGATCTCTTGTCAACAGGACTCCCGATTTCCTGACTCCTGAATTCCCGAAATGGGTGATCTCTTAACACGTGGCCTCCGTTAGATGGACGGTCCAGATCCATCGCAGGATTTCCACAATGGAAAGCCCCGATCTCTTGTCAACAGGACTCTCGATTTCCCGACTCTCGGATTCCCAAAATGGGTGATCTCTTGACATGTGGCCTCCATTAGACGGATGGTCCATATCCATCATGGGGTCTTTTGCCCCTATACACTGGAGTCTTAACCCTCGGGTAACTCCTGACAAATCCAACGGCTGTCGGGTTTTTCAGTCGAGATCTAATGGCTCATAATGGTTCCTACCCATGCATTCTTCCACGACTCCTTGGGCGTGGAAAAGATCCACGGTCCAGATACTCTCATGAACCTTATGGATCTACGGTCCTAAACTCTTCGCTACCCACGAAGACACAGGAAGACAAAGTGGTAATGCATTTAATGCCTTACTTTCTCCTACTAATCTAACGGTCGTGGGTGACCGCAGATTCCCCGACGAAATCTCGTTCGTTGATTAATACCTATCAGGGTTAAAGTACTTAACACTCCATCTTCTTTCTCCGATCTGATGGTTGTGAGTGACCACAGATCTCCCGACAGGATCTCATCCGTCGATTCGTTACTTCATCCTTATGTTGTCATCTCGTATTTCAAGGGGATCGTTCCTCCTCATGCAGGGTTACTAAGGCCTTACGCCTTCACAACCGCCTTCCTGGTTCTTGATGGGTTTTTCAAGGAAGGTATTTCTATGGGGAGATTTACTTAGGGTACTACCTAAGGTATATAAGGATGTCGTCCTCCCGAGAACTAGACATGAAGTCTAAATTAGGTCAGTACGCACACAAATAACGAATTCATGAGGACATAAACCATACGTAGTCTTTCCATATAAATATACCACTACTAGAACTTATCAAAACACCATACAGTCATTCTTATAATGAAATCATTCACAGTTTCACAGCTTATGAGCATAATTATTAGAATAAACACATATATATATTTCAAGATGCCAGAGGCAAAACACTTATCAGAAATAACACCAGGGGTCAAGCAACTGCTGAGAGGGGTTCTCGTTTCCACCCAATCGTAGGCTTAGTGACTCCCGGTGGATTTACCACTAGCCACCCCCAAGCTGAGACCACGATGTTGTGAGACTGTGTCTCCATTTTCCAGTGACCAGGAGTGAAGGTTGCAATCCTTCCTCTCTGCTATCACTCACATGCGTAATGCCAGAGTTCTCCCCTCGCGTCTTCCCCCCCCCCATCGCTTCCACCCCACGCATTATCCTCTTGCGAGGTTGCATGTGGCGCGATTTCCCTCACACTGGTCAGTCATGATGGCTCTACGGATAGGCGGTTCACCTCCCCATCCCTCATTAAGCCATCTACCTACTAGTCTGCGAGACATTTAATTCGGGGCCAGTGAGCCGCTTTTGGTTCTCCGAGCCAGTGGAGTCCAAATACGGTATTAATTCTCAGTGGAAGTTAATGCCACCTTTCCAGGTGCCTTCCACCGCCATCGTGGTCTCTTTTTTTGCACATCCCCTCTCAGCAGTCCTGCAATAAAATTCATAATGTTATTCACATTCATTGACCTTTTCCTCAAGGTCCAAGTACATCACATATCCACATTTATGAGTTTTCCATAGTTCTTGGCCAGTCCAGTTATTTTTACAAACTGGGGGAAACAGGGTGTTACAGCGACCACCCAGACAAAAGTGCCTGAGACTATCCTACCTGAGCTCCAAGAGGCAGCCACGCAAACATAGTGGGATGAGTTTGAGCTACAGGAAGTAGCTGACCAAATAGACCCCAGGGTAACTAAAGATGTAGGTGTTCATGTAGATACTAGAGATATATGGGAAAAAATCAGAGAGGATAAATGGACAACAATGATAAAGGCATATGAACAAGGGATGATGTCAGTAAAACAACGCCAGTAAGTTGTTAAAATCTTGAGGGAAAAATGGAAAATACACATACAATACCATAGGGATAAATGGGATCAATGGAAAAATCAAACAGAAAAGATCCTCAAGCCAAAAAAATAGGTACACCTTGAAAACAGAAAAGATCAAGCTTGGCATGTTGATGAAATCTACACTTAGTTGCAGGGTGCCTTCCCATGTTTACATCCTATTTCTATAAGAAAGGTACTTTATGTTTCAGAGGAAAGAATTAATCACCATTAAACCCTATGAAATCATCTCTCCAAAAAAATTCTTGGAAGCCTACTACGAGTGTGCCAATGAAGAGAAGAATTATTGTGAGAGTTGTACCAACATAATATTTTATTGCACCATGACACTATGGAATCCCAATCATTTTGTAGGGGATGTTTAGCTGAGAGTCTTTGCCTCTTGTCTCAACAATCATGTGGAAACTTGCTCATCGTGAAGATGAGACCAATCGTCACTACAACTTATGGGTCAAGGGAGAAGATCGTAGCCCCAAAGGCATTTTGAGTGTACACTTTTATTGGGTTAGCTCCCTTGTACATGCAAACTTCATGGCTAGAACTAGGAAGGAAGCCATTGCTCATTCAAAGGTGTAATCGTCATTGCAACTTATGGGTCAAGGGAGAAGATCGTAGCCCCAAAGGCATTTTGAGTGTACACTTTTATTGGGTTAGCTCCCTTGTACATGAAAACTTCATGGCTAGCACTAGGAAAGAAGCCATTGCTCATTCCAAGGTGTAGATAGATGTGTTAGCTAAGGTAGCTACACAAGGATGTGCTCAAAGGTGGAAACAATCCATAAAGGAAATGCAAAACAAGGATCTATTTAATCCTGAGAACATGGCAGTAGCCCTAAAAAGGGTCAACAAGTACATCAAGTGCATGGAAGCCTATGGAAATAAGTGGGTAGGCCTTAATTTTCATTACCCTATAATTTGGCTACCCACTTAAAAATATCATAGGGAATACAAGATGATTGTAGAGATGGAAGTTGCTTGTTTGGAGGAGGTTAGAAACAAGAGAGGGTACTTCCATGCCAATGAGAAATGAGGTACCAACTACAGTATCTACAATCTCCATGGGAAAGGCGATGAATCTAACTCATATTGATTATATGGTTCCACGAGGATGTGAACCACTTTCAGCTGGGGGGAGATGACGAGCGTCCAAAATGGAATCCTTTTTACAACTCCCTATAACCTTTTGATCACCTTTTCCCACTTTCACACATTTTCATCACTTATCCTATTCACCAGCATGAATTTTTGGACCAAGGTATAACTATGTCATTTCAATAATCATTCTTATAAATTTAGCATATAATCTACTTATTTTTCATGCTAACTGGTGAAATGTATAGAGAACACATTACACAGGAACACAATTACTCTAGAGGCATTGCGATCAGTTGTTGCAACACCACCTATGCACACATTACAAGAATATTTATTTCTACAACACCTCTTGTGTGAGTGTTGCAACACATTATGTGTTGTTGCAACATCTCTTGTGCACATACTATAAAACTTCATGTTGTTGCAACACCTCCTGCACAAGTGTTGAAACACCTCCTGCACAAGTGTTGCAACACCTCTAGCACGCGGTCAAGGAATGACCATACTGCAATAGTTGGATAGCTTGGAAGTGTTCGACATACCTGACAGTGGAAATAAAGAGATCATACCATTGACCAACAAAGAAGGAAAAAGACAAAGAACAACCAAAAATTGGTTTATTGTTTAGTCAATTGAGTCAGCAATAGATATTATATATTTTCTGTTGTAACCAATCAAGTAACATCCAATATTATCAAGGTTTTCCTTTGAACTCATGAAAAAATAAGGAATGTAATAGATGTATAAATTGTCCTCCATTAGAAGGGGGTGAAGAAAAATGGAGAATAGAGAACATAAGTTATGCACTTTCTTTTCTGCAATCTAATATAAAGTTCTTGTTCCTATTTGAAGTGTGGAATGTGTTAATTTGATTGTTTAAGCATCTTACTACACTCTTAGACCAGTACCTCGTCTAAGGAGGCAAGACCCCCTCCTTAGCTCGGTATTGTTCATATATTTTATACTTTGTAGAGTAATTGTAGCATCATTTATATATTTTCAGTTATTTCCAGTAATTCCTTTTTAACATCTTGTTGTAACTTAGTACTAACATTGCAAGATGTTTTATTCTAGATTGTTAATGGATATTTGTAGCATATTTTCCCTATCTCCATTAACTACAAGGAGAACACCTTCTAGCAGAGGTTTTTAGTCTTACAAAATTTGGCAAAATTTTCAAAAGAAACTTTGTTGCAACCTCCTCTATTGGTTGCGGAGGTTTTAACAGATGTTTTAATGGATGTTTTAGTGGAAGTTTTAACAGTTGGGCAGAGGTTGTAGCGGAGGTTTTTTTCTGGTGCTTTTATCATCAAAACGCGTCGGTGTTGTTAAAATTTTGCTTAAGTAATTAAGTGTAATCAATATTCTTTAACTTTAAACTATTAGAACAATAATTGCATATATAAAGATCACTAAAAGAAAGACATCCACAGTATACACATGATTTATCTTGGGGGAGAAAAACGAGAAAAATTATTCAATATAGATTCGTCAACAAGTACAATGTCTCTCTCCAAGAGAGATCTCACAAAATACAAGATAACTAGAAGATAGACCAGAAACCCTAACCAGAATAGGGTAGCGCACTACTAGACCTAGATAGGCCTCCAAGAGATAACCAAAACCCTTCACCAAAACACCCTTACTTTGTAGTTGCGTCGCCTCCTAAGACTTGCGCACTTTTCCTTGAGAGAGATAACTTGTGTTGTGCGTTCTCCAAATGAGGCGCCTAGCCTCTTATAAATACAAGTTGAGCCACCCTGAAATTAGATCAAGGCCAACTTGTACAAATGACGCTTTCTAATTTACATTTTAGTTTTACAAAGGCACAATAAGGTCGAATTTACAAATACAACATAATATTATTCTTTTAGGGTTTTGACTTGGTCTAATACAATACAAATACAATACGAATATCTTCTCAAGCTACTCAAAATTTAACACTCCCTCTTAGCAAGGAAGGTATTCTTTTGGCACGATTGTCGTGACTGCTTCTGCACTTCTGTACATTTGACCATTGACTTGTTGACTTTCCACGAATCTATATTGAAGAAGTTTTGTAACCACGTCATGCATCCAAGGTCTCGTCATCCTTCCAGGATTTATGTCATCATGGGACTTCAACTCACCAACTTACAAAAAAACTGGAATATAGTTCATACAAAACTAGTAACCTCACCAGCTCACAAAGAATATGGCATCTAGTTCATACAGAACTAGTAACTTGCCATCTCACACAAAATCTGGAATCTAGTTCATATAAAACTAGTAACTCGCCAGCTCACATAAATTTTGGAATCTAGTTCATACAGAACTAGTAACTCACCAACTCACACAGAATCTAGCATCTAGTTCATACAAAACTAGTAACCTCTGGTTGGCACACCAGGAAACCGATCCACAGTGACCAAACATCTAATCACAAGGATTAGGCAATGTAGTGCACACACACTAGTCACCTAGCCCAAGGCTAGGAAACACCTCCAACCACACAGGTTGGCCCTCCAACTTGAAAAACTGGGAAACTCGCCAACCCCCAAGGCTCAACATCTTTTGACCTTGTGTGAGGTCATGTTGACTAGTGCCAGAGTCAATAAGATGCCCGTGAATGACTACCCGCTTCTACTCCCACACGTTGATGTTGTTGCCTTGGAATAACATGTGTAACTCATCATTCCCTCTTACTAGGGAAGTCCTTCTGGACAACACCAAGCTTGTCCCTGAAGTACACAAACTTCACTCTTGACAAAGGCTTGGTCAACATGTTTGTTATCTTCTCATCTGTAGCGACATACTGGAGCTTCACTGCTCCCTTCTGCTCCATATCTCTAATACAATGGTACTTGATTTCGATATGCTTGGACTTGTCATGGAACATCGAGTTCTCTGACAACGTCACACAAATCTGGTTGTAACACCAGATACAAATCGCCTCTAACTCGAGATCAAACAATCCTGCAAATAGCTTCTGAAGCCACACTGCTTTGCTGCTAGCTAAACACGCTGCTATATTCTCTACCTCAATTGTGTTGAGCACCAAACTAGTCTACTTCTTACTAAACCATGATATCATAGCTAATCCCAAACTAAAGCAACATACATATGTACTCTTTCGGTCTGCAACACTACCTGCCCAATTTGAATCAGTAAAGCCTTGCAGGATTATCTCATGATCTGAAACATATATGAGTCCATAGTCAATTGTACCTTTCAGGTACCTCATCACATGTTTTGCTACAATCAATTGAACACCTCTAGGTTTGACCATATACTGACTCAATGTGTTCACCACAAAAAAATATATCTGTCTAGTCTCAAACATACCCGCTAAGTGAAGTGGTTAACATTGGTCCACACATGTCTGAGTGTACGATGTCCAAGGCTCCTTTGGCTTTGTTGTTTCTCCTTGGAAATGGGGTCTTCACATTCTTTCCTTGTGTGCATCCCTTTCATATGCCTTCATGATTTACTTGGATCTCTCGCAAAGTTGTCACAATCTTGCTCATGATCAATAATGCTTTGTAATGTATGTGAGAAAATATTATATGCCATAGCTCACTTGGATTAACTGTGTTGTGTACTAATGTTGAATTTGAATGTCCCTTCAATTTGTATAGACCTCCTTCTTGAACACCAATCACCACAGCATCATCAATAGACTTTCCTCTTGGCCACATGAGAAATTCACCACCAATGAAAGAAACTTTGAATCCTTTCTCATCCAAAGCTGAGATAGAAAGGATATTCTTCTTCAAACTAGGTACATACAAAACATCCTTCATCTTCATAGGATTTTCAGAATCTAATATGTAATAAGCTTCTCCTACTTCTTTAATGGGGTACTAATAGTCATCACCAAGCTTCACCTTGTGAGGTGAATCCTTCTGAACTAATTATGAGAAAGAATCCTTGTAACTTCTCATGTGCTTAGAAGCACCACTATCAATAAGCCATGTATCACTTCCATGAGTAATTGTTCTTGCAAGCATTGATATCAATACATATTATTTGTTTGAATCATCATTTTTTACTCTCTTCTAATCAGGTTCATCATCTTTTGCAGCATGAGCATGATGTATTTTATACTTTCCTTTTTGGACCTGATATTTTGAGTGGGGACAATTTATTGTAATGTGTCCCATATTCTGGAAAATGTAGCATTTGTAATTCAAGTAATCCTTTTGAAAATTTTGTGTCTTTTGTGACCCTTGAAACCCTTTGTGTGAGTGAACCTATTTCTTTCTCTTTCCTCTTCTTGCATGTGTTGTTAGATATTGATTTTCATATCACCTAGTTTCTCTTCTCTTCCTACCAATCTAGATTCTTCCTGAGTGCAATCCTCCCATAGTCTGATAAACCTTGTTAGATTTCTTCTTGAACAGATTCCCTGAAAGAATGATTCTCGAGATCTTGGGAGACCATTCAATGTAGTCATTACCAGTTCATCTTCTTCAACTGTGTCTTCAATGGCTTCAAGTTGTTCTTTGATTTGAGACACCCTCGTGAAGTAGGATTGAATGGTTTATGAACTCTGCATCTTCACACTCTTGAGAAGTGTCCTCAACATCATCTTTCGGTTGATATTCTTAACTTCATATAATCGGGATAGGGCATCAAACATTTTCTTTGGAGTCTCCAACGATGAGACATGAGGGATCAAGTGATTCTTGATAGAATCTGTGGTAATCCTCTTTTCCCTAACCAGGCTCTTCTTGTACTTTTCCTTGGCCTCATCTTCCTCTAGTTCTGTAACTTCTTCTTTGACAAAACCTTCTAGGTCATTATCTTATAGAATGAGCATTACTCTATACTTTCATGCTCGGAAGTTATCAACACCCTCAAGCTTCTCATCAATCTTAATGTTGGAAGTCATCTTGCCCTTGGACGAAAATGCAATAAGAAAATAAAAAAATTTCAAAGAAAGGTTTTGAACTTACCAGAGAGTGTGCTATGCCAAGGTGATCTACTCCAACTTCAGTCTGCAACTGCCTAGATGTCTTGATCTGGGGTTTCAAGATGAAACCCCAATTTTTCAACTTAAGAATTTTGGAATTATGATCAAAGGGAAATTTGCGCACTCCTTAGGTGAACTCTTTGATGGCTTTGGTTTGACCAGCGTCCTTCAGAAAGAGGGTGACTTCATCACCTAGGGATTAATGCAAAAACCTTAATTTCAGAAACTGTGAAAATTGCAAAACGGGTCCAAGGAAAATATGCACTAGGGTTAAGAGAGTCTTCTTATGGTCTTATTTTCCCCAGCGAGTTCCTCCAGACTGTGAAAATGGCTTGTTTTAGGCCCGCTCTAATACCATGTTAAAATTTATCTTAAGCAGTTAAGTGTAATCAATATTCTTTAACTTTAAACTATTAGAACAATAATTTCATATATAAATATCACTGAAAGAAAGACATCCACAGTATACATAAGATTTATCATGGGAAACCCACTTGGGGGAGAAAACCCGGCAAAACTTCTTCAATATATATTCGTCAATGAGTACAATGTCTCTCTCCAAGAGAGATCTCACAAAATAGAAGATAACCAAAAAATAGACAAAAAATCCTAACCAGAATAGGGTAGCGCACTATTAGGCCAAGATAGGCCTCCAAGAGATAACCAAAACTTTTCGCCAAAACACCCTTACTTTGTAGCTGCATCCCCTCCTAAGAATTGCGCATTTTTCCTTGAGAGAGAAAAATTGTGTTGTGTGTTCTCCAAATGAGGCGCCTAGCCTCTTATAAATACAAGTTGAGCCACCTTGAAATTATGTCAAGGTCGACTTGTGAAAATGACACTTTCTAATTTACATTTTACTTTTACAAAGGCACAATAGGGCCGACTTTACAAATACAACATAATATTATTCTTTTAGGGTTTTGACTTGGTATAATACAATACAAATACAATAATAATATCTTCTAAAGCTACTCAAACTTCAAGAGGTGCGCATATATAAATGAGAAGCACTAAAACTGGTGTGCTTACATAAATGAGATGCACCAGTGTGCACACATAAATGATGAGCATTGGTGTGCACACATAAATGAGAAGCACCATTGCACAAAAATAAAATAAGAAGCATCGGTGCACACACATAAATGAGAAGCATCGATGCCCACACATAAATGAGAAGCACCGATGCGCACACATAAATGAAAAGCACCGGTGATTTTTATGTTTATGCATTCAGTGGTGTGTATTATAATCATGCGCATCGAAATATTTTGAAATTATACAAATATAATCATACATTGTGTCATTTAAAACAACATTGCTTTCTCACAATTTTTAGCACCAGTGTGTATAACTCGTAAAAATGCACCATTTAGTGAGTTCAAAAGAATGCAGTGCAACAATATGTATATATTTTAATTAATTATTTGTTTTTACAAATTTTCAATTAATCATCTCAAAATCAAATATTTATTATAATAATATTGATTTTTCGATTGTTTTTATTTCATTTTGATATAATGATTGCATTAATGCATTATCCAACGAATTACACCTCTATTATTTGTAACATTGTAAATCATTCATATATTAATTAATCATCAACACAACATTTTACAACATTTGACAATGCAATAAAATAAGAAACTCATTTTATTATATATGAATAAGTGACCCGTCGTCATACAAAATGGGACAACATAAAGGTTCACAGTGATCAAAATGCAACCAATATGTAATTGTTACACTCATCAATAACATGTCCTCATGCAACTGGGACAATGTGTCGAGTACATTAAAAAAAATCCTTGATTTTCACAGACAAATATTCCAAAACATACAACTTGTAGTAACATTCTATTATATTGATTGTCATTCGACATCGCTTGAACTGCTTTCATCGCTCGAGCTGCATGCATGCCTCATTTCTTCATAACCTGTAGGTGATATTGTACTTTGGTTATTTAACCTAATGTTTTCTTGATCAACTTGTTTTTGATGTTCTACCTCTTCATGTTCCATCTACAAAGATAGAAATAAAGTGTAATAAGTATATCTACATTTATATATATAGTAGAATATACATGATTGCATAAATCAAAAAGTGTACCATAGTAGTCATTGTTTCATAATAAATACACATTCTTTTGAAGCCATGCTTCATCTAGTCTCTCAAAATATATTCTATTGGATATACTCCATACTTTGTTTCTTGCATGTTTATTACGCCATGACAAAGCACAGTGGATATAATTAATATAAAGGTTTCTTGTTGTTCCATTAATTAGAAAACAAGGGAAGTTAAAAAACATAGCTACTTAGAAATTGTTCAATTAAGCCTCGATACTTCAACATATATATACTCACAACCCATACGTAACCCAATGTCTATCAATTCTTTAGTTGGCTCTTCTCTATATGTTAGCACCTATTAGAAGACATTCATGGATGAGTGTAAATTAATTATTTAAATATAAATATCATAACAAAGATGAAATTTTATGTAAGATCTAAAAAGTGAGTACTCACAAACTTTGTGATCAACCATTTTATTCCTCATCGTCCTGCATTATGTGTTGAATGGGTTTCATTTTTTTTTCTTTTCGACAACAAAAAAATTGAAAATTAGTATTCCATATGATAATTAAATTCGATGTACATAAAATAATAAATAAATTATTACATACCTCTTATACACATTGTAATTGTTGGGATGGCTCCTCCTATGATGCAATTATGTTCATTTCTTTTATCATCTCCTTGTACACTTTTTTGGACATCCCCACCAACATGTAATGGTTTTTCCCTCATTTGTCCTTTGGAATTTCCATGGCATGCCTTAACCAACAAACATCATTAATTTAAACCTACAAATAATTCAAAGATATTAAATTTTTAATACAACATAAAGAAGTTACCTTGTTCTCTTGTTGGGATGAGCTACCATTGTGTTTGCTACAATAAGTTATTTTCCTTGAACCTTTATCAGCCATATTTTATCAAAAAAAGATATGAATCATCAGATATAAAAACTATGATTTTTTTTACAAAATAAGATTAATAGAATCATTGATGCTCTATAAATTAATAGAAGCATTGATGCTCTATTAATTAATAGAAGCATCGATGCCTCATTATTGTTTATTGCACACTTCCGAACATGTGAACAAAGTTATTTTTATTTTAAATTCCATGGTGTTGTTAGCAAGAACATGAGCACATGTGCACTTTGTTATTGGGGGTGCACAGTGTGCTTTGTTATTGGGGACGCACTAGTTTGTTTTGTTATTGGGGGTGCACTGGTGCACTTTCTTATTGGAGGAGCATCGGTGCGCTTTGTTATTGTGGATCACCATGATGCATTTTATTTCTCATTAAATAAAAAACAATGAGCACCAGTGCACATGGACAACTTAGGAGCATCAGTATTGTTGACGAGAAAATGTGCACCGGTGCACAATTCCTGTACAGTCTACACCGCAAATCATGGAAGCGTTTTTTTAAAAGAAAACTTACAGGGAAAGGATTTGGGATCCAATGCAATCAGTGATCACATGAAACATATACCAAATGCCCCATATACAAGTAAAGAAACCCTATAAAAATTTGTTTCTTAAAAAAAAAACTACTTGTGAAAATATAGAGAGGAAAACTAAAAGAAACAAACAGGAAGCTAGGGCTTCCAATACTGAATGTAACTATGTAACCCTTTTATTTTATTTTTTATAATGCACTGAAATATATTTGAATCAAAAAGGGGAAAGATTGAGATGATGAATAGAATAAAATAACATACCTAAATTTCTCCTCTATAAATTTATATGTAAATTTCCCTCTTCAAAAAAATCTGCCCACTCCAAAGACTTTGCTTGTAAATATCTATTGCACAAGTCTCCCCTCTAAATTTTGGAAAAATAATGAAATAATGATTAGGGTTTTCATATATAAACACATAAATTTTGAAAATATAAAATTCCAGCCCATTTTTCCGCTGTATGTTTCAACGCATTAATTTGATTTGATATATTTTTAAATTTTACCCTTTAATGGTGCACCCGATAGTAATATGCGCTAGTGAATTTTTTTTTCTTGGACCGCACAGATGCTATATTGGTTTCTAAGTGCACTGTGGAAGGTTTATGTTTTTAAATTAATTTTTTTTGTTTAAAAATCGATTTTCTGTTGCATTTGTTATATGATCACTAGTGTGCTTTGTTATTGGGGGTGCACCAGTGCGCTTTGTTATTGGGAACACACATGTGCTTATTATTATTGAGGGAGCATCGATGCTCTTTGTCATTGGGGAAGTATTGGTGCACTTTTCTATTGTGGGAGCACTGGGGCACTTTTTTATTGGGGAGCATTGGGATGCATTTGATTTCTTATAAAACAAAAATTAATATTTTAGTATTTTAAATTAACAGTGGTTATTGGAAGCATCAGGGTGTTATGTTTGGAGCATTGGTGCACTTTTTTATTGGGGAGAGCACCAGTGCACTTTGTTATTGAGGAGAGAACCGATGCACTTTTTTATTGGAGAGAGCACTGGTGCACTTTGTTATTAGGGGCGCATCGGTGCACTTTGTTATTGGGGGAGACCGGTGCACTTTGTTATTGGGTAGCACCGACAATATTTTAGTATTATATATTCATAGAGATTATTGGTGTGCTTTATTTGTTAAGCACCGGGATGTTATGGTTTGTAAGAGCACCGGTGCATGAAATCAACTTAGGAGAACCAGTCTAAACTGTTGACTTAGTTTCACTGGTGCGCATGGTCGATTTATGTGCTCTGATGTGGTATTTTTAGATGCACATTGGTGCGTATAGTCCTGAAAGATGCACCAAAAAAAAAAAAAAAACTATGCAAAAACCTTTGGTCGCTTGCCTTTGCTAACAACCTTCATTGTAAACTGCTAAGGGATAATTGTTTTGGGGAGGTTCCATAAAAACCTTCACAAGAAGGTTTTCTCCTTGTAGTGATTTATTTCCAGCAATTCCTCTATTAATATCTTGTTGATTGTTGTAGCAGGGTATCATTTTTTGATTGATGAGTGAAGAGTTGTAGTGTATTTTTATATTTTCATTTATTTCCAACAATTCTTCTATTTTACTTTGTTGTAATTCTATTTTTACTCTGGTTGTCGCAACTCTGTATCAGAACCTTTGGCTTTCTAGTTAATAATTGTGTGGCTTATAGATCGAGATGGTTTGTCCCCTTTGTTTGCAAGCACAATGTGGTTTGATTCTTATAGTTTGAGGTTTGTTGCATCTCATTACATAATTTGTAATGCATATGTCACATTAATAAAGATCATCTTAATACTTGAACAAGCCACCTTTACTTTCTTGCAAGCGTGATTTACTTTCCCGCAAGTGTGATTTACTTTCCTACAAGTGTGATTTACTTTTCCTGGAAGTGTGATTTAATTTTTTGTAAGTGTGATTTACTTTTCCTGCAAGAGTGATTTACTTTTCTACAGTGTGTCATTTACTTTCCTGCAACTATATGTTTTCATTCTTTCAAGAGTGGATTTGACATAGATTAATTCGGTGACTTGCTAAAAGCATTATGATATCTTTCCTTGTGACATTCATTTCAAAAGTACTACAACTCATTGGAAATTACAACATTATACTTGCATATACGATGCACGACAATTCGTAAGTTCTATTATGACCTCGGATTGATAATTAAATGCACAACTCTTCAGTTGTTTACTAAATTAATTAGGAATTAATTGAAAAGTTTGTCATTGGATCAACGCTATTACAAAGTGAATTTGATCTTTTTTATGTAGACACCTCATAGGGTGTAAGAAAAACATGATTAAGTAATTGTGTTTTTGGATTTTCAATGGAACTGTTGTAAATGTATTGCTTGATTCAACATTTGTTTTAAAAATCGGTTGGTTGCATGTTTATTGTTGGGGAAAAAAATTCCATGCTTCTAATAAACATATGGTATAATGTTTAAACATATTAAATGCATTGTGTTACTAATATTATCAATGTAATGTTCAATATCTTTACAATCATAATTATAATGATGAGTGACCTGTCCAACATCTACCATTGTACCCCACTACGATGTCAAGTCGTGAGATTGATGTTAAACGAGCATAGCTTGGAGAGGAAGTATACCGAGAATGGTTGAAACAACCACCTATTCAATTTCCACTATGTCTTGATTCACCAATTCAAAACCTCTACAATAACACTAGTTATTCACATGTTGGGGGATAAAGGCAATGATATTGAGGTTGGTATGGATGATTTCTTACAGGATACCCAAGCCATGAAGGGAATTTTGTTACATGCATTCCAACAAAATGAACTAGGGGATGACATTGATGTCATAGAAACCTTCTTCGAAAGCCTGAAATATGATTCCACCACTCCTCTCTTTGGTCGAGTGCAGGGGTCAAGGTATACCCAATTAGTGACAAAAATGTTATTGTACAACTTGAAAGCAATGTATGGTATGTCAAACGTGTGTTTCTCGACACTTTTGAGGTAACTAACCATTAAGTACCCTAGTTTTTTAAGGAATCTTGTCACACAATGAAGAAATAAAATGGTTGATTTTATTCATGCTTAATGACAATGTACATTTATATTTTCCACTGAGTGCAAGTTACTCAAAGATAAGGTACTTATGAGTGATAATGTCTTACCTGATAGCTAAGCAAAGGCAAAGCAAATGTTGAAATGTTGGGTGTTGAGTACATATCATAACACGCATGTCTGAATGAATATATTTTATACATAAACGAATATGTGAACAAAGTGATATGTCCAAAATGTGGGCATGACAAGTACCATAAATAAATAAAAAAGGGTAAGGCACATGTTCCTCCTCACAAGATATTGAGGTACATGTCTATAATTCCAAGGATTCAAAGGCTCTTTCATTGCAAACAATTAGCAATGTTGCAGGGGTGGCATGCCTCATAGAAGTGAGATATGAGTTATGTGAATCCTAGTAGATTCAATAGCCATGAAGCATATAGAGGATGCATGGCACGATAAATTAAAGGATGAAGTATGGAGCATACAAATGAGCATAACTATGGATGGAGTTAACTCGCATTCCCTCAAAAACACCAACTATTATGTTTGGCCAGTGGTAGTGATAAATAACAATATCACCCCATGGTTGTCCATGAAAAAATGAGCATTTTGTGTTGGCTCTTATTGTCTCAGGTAGAAGACAAGTGAAGAGGATGGATGTCTACCTCCAACCATCAATCGATGAATTTAAACAATTATGGGAAGGGATACATGTATATGATGTATCAAAACACGTCGCAATGGAGAGGTATTTTACATTGTATGGAATATGTTTGTACACCACGCACGATTATCCAGCACTGGGAGTTTGCTCTGGTAAGCATGTTGATTGATGTTTTTATATATTTAATGTTATGGCATACTTCATTTGGTGCAACTATATTTTTGACACTAACATGCTTTGTACACGATAACATCGTAGGTCTTGTAAAAAAAGGGTATCATGGATGTAAATGTTGTGGACCTTCTAAAAAGGCTAGGTAGTCCAACCATATACGAAAGCTGGTGTACAACTTTTCAAGGGTATTCCTCCTAGCATACCACCCTTATAGAAAAGTTACATATGCTTTCAATAGTAAACCAGAGAGAACTTGTAGACCTGAAATAATGACACTGGCAGATTGAATTAGAGCATATGACACAGAGAAGGAGGAGGAAATTAATGGTAGAGTTGTTTGATTCAAATGGGGAACCTATGTTCGATGATCCTGAATTTTTTTCCACCTATGTTGAGAAAATTCCCATTGGAATGAAAAGGAAATATGTATTTTATGAACTTCCATATTGGGAGTGTTATCC
>ML789456.1:181093-202464 GCA_009831015.1 Picea engelmannii
AAGCAATAGAACATTCAGCATCAGTCACACATATGAGATACACAGAGACAGATATTTCCTGAGGAAACCCATACAGGGTAAAAACCTCTTCTTCTTTATATGATAAGTAATATTTACATTCTTTACATTATCATACATATGAGCACCAACTCACAATGAGGCTACAACCTCTATTTTGCAAGCAACAACTTGTTGAGAGCACCAACTCTCTGTTTTCTCTAGCACCTACTAGTAGGAAGCACAAACTCCCTGGTTTCTCTAGCACCCACTAGAAGGAAGCACCAACTCCCTAAGTGTTCCAGCACCAACTGGATGGAAGCACCAACTTCCAGTCACACAGGCACCAACCTGTATAATAGAGAACAACAGTTCTCCCTTGCACCACCCTGCCACCCTGGTTTCTCTGGCTGCAACCAGATGGAAGCTACAACTCCCTGCGTTCAAGCACCCACTTGAACCTCTAAGGACAATTGTCCTCCCTAGCACCTCCCTACCACCCTGAAATATAAATCTTTGCTAATAACACTTATTACAGTGAAATAAAGTTCTTCAAAAACTTACCAGTCTCATCATTGATCTGCTACACTGCACTGCTCTGTCTGCATCAGTGTCTTCTGCACACTCCTCTTACGCTTTATGTTTTTCTGCCATTTTTTCTCTATGTGCCATGTCCATTCAATGCACCACACCTCTTCTATGCATTTCTGCTGCTTAGCTCTACCTCCTTCTTCACACGTCAATCACCCTCAACAACAAGAACCCTGATCTCTTCTTTTATTCTCCATTCTTCTCATCTTTGTGCTCCTTGTGCATGCAATATCCGCCAAACTCCTCATGTCGAGTACTCTACCTGATCATCATTTCAACTCTTCATCTTCTCTGGCAGTTCAACCCATGCGTCCAACATCATTGGGTGTTATGCTGAGATTTCTCAACCTGTCTGAAAGTTGAGACTCTTCGTCTTCTCTATCATAATCGAGTTAATCCTCTATGTTGCAGTTACAGGCTTCAACGCCCATCCATCTGTCAATCTCCTCTAAGAATAGTCTTCAATCATTGTAAGATGCCTCGAGCCTCTTCATCTTCTCTGGTGATCATGTTGAGGCCTCTTCAATTCCTCTGGCAGAAACCATCAATTGTTTCTAGTAGTTACACTGTGAAGTGCAACAGTAGCCCTCCGATCATATTCAAGTTCACCTACACTGTTGGATGGAGTTCGTAGGGCCTTGCATTTAATTCGTCGTTTTGCATTTCGGCATTTTGGGATTCCTGTGGTTAATTTTTCTTTACATTTCACGTATTGATCCCCGAAACTCCGAAATTGAGCTTGGTTGCACTAGCTCCTTCCTCCATCTTCCACCGATGTGACCAATGGTTGTGACCACAGGCTGAGCCAAAATGTGTTTTGCATTTCGGCATTTCGGCAATCCTGTTGTGAGGCATCTTGACTCTCCAAGTCGCGATCTTCGAAAATCTGAAAAAGGAGCTTAGCTGGACTAGCTTCGATCATTTCGGCATTTCGTGATTTTGAATGTCGCGAATTTTTGTTGTGAGGCATCTCGCCTCTCCAAGCCGCAATCTTCGATATATCCTCCATGTCGCAATTTCGCATTTCGGCTTTTCATGATTTTGCATATCACGAGTTCGAGAGGTTAGGGAACCTCATTCCTTGACTTTCCAGTCAGTGAAATGATGATCTGTCGCCACGTGTCTTATGGACCCAACGATCCAGTTCTTGTCGTGATTTTGATACTTCATGGGCCTTCGTCATGTTTGATCAACGATCCAGATTAATCCTCGATCCAATGGCTAGGATTATTTCGTGATTTCGCATATCGCGACTTCAAAGGTTAAAGTTCCTTTGTTCTTTGATTTCCCGGTCTGTGAAATCCTGGTAACTGAAACTCTGAAATGGAGTTAGACTAACATATTTTGACGTTTCACATTTCGCCGCTTTGGGACTCCTGTTGTGAGGGTCCTTGACATCTCCAACTCCCAGTCTACGAAATCCCGGTATCTAAAACTCCGAAATGGAGTCGGACCAACATATTTTGTTATTTCACATTTTTCCGCTTCGGGACTCTTGTCGTGAGGGTCCTTGACATCGCCAACTCCCTGTATCTGAACCTGTCCTTGTTTTTCCATTGCTGCATACTCTGAACTTTCCATCAATGACAAGCACACCTGCCTGTAAACATGCCAACAGGACGACTTCACCATGCCCTCACAAGCCAAACATTTTTCTTTGGAGGCCTAAAACATCACCTTAAGGGGCTTGACATCATGCTTGAGGGGCTTGAGGTGGTGATGAGGACACATGGCACATTTTGGAATAAGGAGGTCTTGAGACAATATGAAAAGGAAAGGATTGAGGACATGTGGCTTTTGGAAGCCTAGCGCACCCTTCTCCAAGCCCAACGACTTAGCCCAAGTGACAAAACGTGACCTCAAAGGAGGCTGACATCACCTCTTTAGGCTTTTCCTTGTGCAAATTTAAATTTTAGTTGAATTGTTTAGTATTGTTTGTGTAAGGGGGCAAGATTAGGGTTGTTGACCCCTATCTTGCGGTTTACCCTAAACTTATGTGGACAAACTATGTCTAAGACCTTTTCTATAAATAGAGATCGTGTGTATCTCATTGGACCATGGCTCTCCTTTCTGGAGAAGGATACTTAGCTGAAATGTTGCTACTCTTGGAGAATTTCATCTCTCTTTTGCAAATTGTTATGGTTTCTCTTACTATTGATGGATAAAAGTGGTGCACTACACTTGGAGGATTTTTCTCATGCTTGTTGATGGAATTTTCTTGGTCACTTAGGGTTTGATCTTGCATCTATTTGGAGTTGGTAAGGAAATTATGCACTTGTTGTATAAAATTCTTGCTTCTCCTATAATTGTTAGTAGATAAACCCTTGGAGGAGTATAAGGGCATACACCCTCACCAAGATTAATTTAATTTCTTGTGAAAGGTCATTAATTGCAAGGTTACTTGGAGAAATACAAGGGCATACACCCTCCAAGATCACCTTTGTTTGTTTCACAAACCCTAGGGAGTAAAAGATCTTACACCCCCAGGTTCTTTGTGGATCAAGCTCATAAATCCAAGGTCATTTTGTTGCTTAAGGTTTTGCGAAAAAAAGTAAAAGGGCTTACACCCTCTTATCATTTCCTAGTGGACCTAGCTTGCCTTGGGGAATAAAAGGATTTACACCCCCAAGGACTTATCCTATTATTCACATTCTTTGACTCCACAACCCAATAAGGCATTGATCATTTTCATTTTGCATTGGAGAAATAAAATTGTTGTATTGGAATACATGAAAATAAGAAGGAATCCACTTATTCAAATTGTTTTCTTTCTTTGATGTTCTAGGATTACTATTGCCCCTAGAGAATATCAATTGGCTAAGTGTTTCTTACTATTGTTACAGATTTATGCTACAACCATTAGGGTTGCAACAAAACTCTCTTTCAAGATTAATCTCTCACTCTTTTACCGTTGGAAATAGTTGGAAAGTTGTTATTATTAATCTACTTGATGTTGGCTATCGTTTGGATAATTTCTTGGGGTAAAAGTTGTTGTTGTAGAAAAACATTGGTACAGCCACTTGGCTGTCATAAATATACTCTGAAAACTTATCTTTACAGCCATCTAAATACCACTAAAGTTGTGCTAAAGTGTTGAGAACTTATCTACGTGTTTTATGCTTCATAACTCAATTAATCTTTGATGCTTTAAGTGGTTTAATGTGCGGTACTTACTTGATTTCATTGATGATATATATTGTTACTAATTGCTTCAATTCGGGACAGCAAGCCTAACTTTCTGGTCCGTCATATATTTGGGCTTGTATCTTCATTTCTTTGTGTCTCGGGTAGGTACAATCAGCATTGGCAAGGTCTACTAATTCTTTGCAACCTTGGCTATCATCAAGACCTTATTCAAGCCCTTATCCACACATAAAAACTTGACCTATAGGGGCATCCATTCATACATCACACTTTCCATCTCATTTCCCCCTAGGGTCACCGTGATTCCCCTCTTGAGGTGATTCTATCATCTCTAAAGTGAAGGGAATACCTTCCTAAGGTGACAGTGGGTAGGTGTTCTCAAAGTTGTCGCCATTTGGTGATTGGGTTAGGATTTTCCCAACCTACAACTTGTGCGATAACATTTTGGCATCGTTGTCGAGGAGGATTTTGAATCCTCTTCCAAACCCTAACGACACTTTGGCAAGCTATCCCAAATCCTTTTTCCCTATCTTTCCTGGTGACTCCACCTAAAGGATGTTCCATTTTCTGCCCTTGATGACCTCTTCTCGAAGCTCGTCTAGCGACTCCACCTTCCCATAACCCACCTTTCTTTGTTTCCCCTTCCCATACTTTGATGAGCCTTGATCTCATCTGGTGACTCCATTGAGGTGTCCTTTCAGTCAATGGAAATATGGCACCATGGGATGAACCCTTATCCAGAACTTGTTATGCCTCGAGGAGAGAACTTTTACAAATGGAAAAGGAAAAGGTTACTAATAAAGTTGTTGAGGAAATGATGAATCATTTAAAAGAGTTATTTTCTGTCGAAGAAATATCCCTTAAAGATGAAGAAGTGCTTGAAGGATAGACATATGAAGAAAGTTACCAAGAAGATCTAGATGAATTTTCTCATGTTGAATATTTGTACAATACATTTGACGAAGACAAAGTGCTCATATCTACCCTTCCACTTGATGAAGACGTCCATACCTCTACTCCTCCTGCACATGAAGAAAAATATATCATCATTTTTAGTCATGCTAATGCACTTATGAAAGAACCTTTACATATGGTTGATGAGCATATAGACACTTTCATACAGACTAGTAGACACAGGTAGGATTTTGGTCATCTAATTTTTTATAGAGACCCCATTTACGACATTGAGGGTAACCCTCAAGAAGAGGGGTTTGAGTTGTCATCTTGAGAGGATTACTTTTCATGCATGTATGACTCATATGTTTGGCAACCTTATGATGACATTATTACAGATTTATTCAAGGATAAGTAGTCGTGGAATTTTCAGGATAATTTTCAGTCATCCCTTGGGACTTGTGATGCATATATTTTTGGGGATGCAGACTTGCTATATGAGGACTCTCAGCCGCCTTCATCCTCAATTTTGGAAGAATACCAGGAAGTGGCCATCTCAGAGCGATCAAAGGCTCACTCTACAAAGCGAAAGTATTTTAATATTGGGGATTTCTACATGGATTCACAGATGAAGAAGCCATGTTTTTCTTTCTTTACACTTGATCATGTCCCTTACCTCACTCCTTCTCAAAGAAATCATGAAGTCTTCTTGGGATCTCTCTTATCTTCTTAGCCTTTAGGGAGAAGTGATTTTCTAAGTGAAGATGAATACAAGTCGTTGTCTACATATGATATCCCTCTTTAGAGATGGATTGATCAGGCTTGTGGTTACACTTTCAGGCAGGATGATCAGACTAATGGTTTCTATTTTCAACAGGATTTCCTCCCTCCCACCCATCTCCATGAGTCTCATCTTACAATTGATTACATATCTATTTATGTTCGTGATCATTTTGTGTTGGACTTATATTTGTTGTTTCACATGATTAACCACAGGGAGGGATACTTTGATGAGATGATCAACCGGTTTCACTGGTTGTATGACTTCACCTAACATCATCTATCGCTTGATCTTTGAGGCCCATAGGTAAGTAGGTAGGTCATATTTATTTTCTTTCATTTGCATCTTGATTGTTCTTGTTAGTTTAGATGCATTTCATTTTTCATTTTCTCTACTTGCATATTTATTTCATGCTTAGTTTAGAGATCTTTAAAAAAATGATAAAAAAATCTTTTTTTTAGAGCAGTTTCATTTTTGGATTTTTTATATATATGGACAAAGGATGAGTGAAGCCATCCTACTATTAAAAGGTTTGTTGTCTTAGTGTGTGTATCCACGTGTCTACCAGGAGGTGTTATGGTTCTCATGCACTCTACAACGAGCACGTGTCCCCAAGTAGGACCCAGATGTTATCCCCATTTTGTGGGATAACTAAGGAGATGATGGCTTGAGGCCCTCAGGTTGCAGATATGGAGTGTTGAGAGACAACATGACTAGCAGTGTCCACTTGCACTTATGGAAGCCTTCTCTATAACCATAGTTTTGATCCATCTTCAGTGCATCCACCACACCAGCTAGCTTTTGGAAGGCACATGGGTCTTGCTCCATGCGGTACAAGTCAGGTATTGTGGCAGGTAGTCACCCTAATATTTGAGGCATTTAAGCATGTTGTATTGAAGTTGATTTTGATTATAGAATGCATGCTTAGACATTATGCTTTTGAACCTGTTTCACCTTGGTGAGTGTCATTGATTTCCTAGTAAGTGGCCAAATTTTGGGGAAGGGGTATAACTGGGGGTCCCTTGAGGGGTCATCATACCATTTTCGGTCATACTTATCACTTTCCACTTGTAGCTGGGAAAAGATAAAATACAAACCATTAACCTTATAGATGCTTGCCCAGGGATCCCAAGGACAATGAAATGTCTTTCATAAGAATTGATGGGACACGTGAAAGAATAACTAATAACAAACACCAACCAGGGAAGAGCATGTGTGGGAACTATTTTTAATGCTTGGGTAGAATTCCCACACATGTTCCCAACTTGGGGAAGCATGATGTGACTAGTGTAGAGTAAAGGTGGGCACAGTTTTTATAGCTTAGGTAGAAGCCCCACCTTGGCTTCAACCTGAAAACATCCAAAAATAATTAAAGGCAGTGAATGGGTTTGGAAAAAGGATGCATTGAAAATGAAGGTGCAACACACCCTCTACAACTGCACCCATATATGAGACAATACGAGCCCTTGTATGTAATGAAACCCATTGACCTATGAATTCTAAACCCCTATCCACCTCATCATATGCTACATGACCTTGAAGTGGCACCCTTGGGAGCATCCCCTACTTGAGGGTTTTGGTTTACCCAATAGGAATTCGATGACACCCCTCCCATACCTATACTTGGTCAATTGTATAGGGTATTTGAGCATTTGTTTAATTTGATGAGGTAGTTTTGATGCACATTTTTAGATGCCTTGTTTATTAGATGTTGTTTTCACTTGCCATGATATTTTGACTGGAGATCTTTGGAGAGCATACCCATCTGTTTTGTAGTACCTTGTTTGGTGGATAGTTTTGGAGGAACGAGACTATCTTGGGATTCCATGGGGTTTAAAGCCCACAGGTTGGATGCCAAGGGTCCACGTACTAGATGAAGACCACATGCTTTGGAGGCCTAGAAGACACCTTAGACGACCTCACCATGCCCTCACAAGGTAAACATTTTTCTTTGGAGGCCTAAAATGTCACCTTAAGGGGCTTGACATCATTCTTGAGGGACTTGAGGTGGTGATGAGCACACATGGCACATTTTGGAAGAAGGAGCTCTCGAGACAAGATGAAAAGGAAAGGATTGAGGACACATGGCTTTTGGAAGCCTAGCACACCCTTCTCCAAGCCCAACGACTTAGCCCAAGTGCCAAGCATGACCTCAAAGGAGGTTGAAGTCACCTATTTAGGGTTTTCCTTGTGAAAATTTAAATTTTAGTTGAATTGTTTAGTATTATTTGTGTAAAGGGGCAAGATTAGGGTTGTTGACCCGTTGGAAATAGTTGGAAAGTTGTTATTATTAATCTACTTGATGTTGACTATTGTTGGGCAATATTTTGGATAATTTCTTGGGGTAAAAGTTGTTGTTGTAGAAAATCACTGCTACAACCACTTGGCTGTCATAAATATACTCTGAAAACTTATCTTTACAACCATCTAAATACCACTAAAGTTGTGCTAAAGTGTTGAGAACTTATCTACATGTTTTATGCTTCATAACTCAATTAATCTTTCATGTTTTAAGTGGTTTAATTTGTGGTAGCTACTTGATTTCATTGTTAATATATATTGTTACTAACTACTGCAATTAGGGATAGCAAGCCTAAATTTCTGGTCCGTCAATAATTTGGGCTTTTATCTTCATTTTCCTTGTGTCTCAGGAAGGTACAATCAACATTGGCAAGGTCTACTACTTCTTTCCAACCTTGGCTATCATCAAGACCTTATTCAAGCCCTTCTCCACACATAGCAACTTGACCTATAGGGGAATCCATTCATACATCACACTTTCCATCTCATTTTCCCCTAGGGTCACCGGGATTCCCCCCTTGAGGTGATTCTATCATATCCAAAGTGACAGGAATACCTGCCTAAGGTGACAGTGGATAGGTGTTCTCAAAGTTGTCACCATCTGGTGGTTAGTTCGGGATTTTTCCAACCTACAACTTGTGTGATAACATGGATAATTTTAAGATTGGCTACTTACTAGATCCCATGCATATATTAAAAAAAAAATCATCTTCTTTATGGAGGAACATATCATCGAATAAAAGCGACACATTGGTTGTTAGGAGATATCTCATTGCTTCAAATACTAAAAAGAGACATTGGCCAAGTAAAGAAACTAGAGGAGAGGTTGGTCCCTCTTGGTATGTTAAAGAAGGTGATGTCCCATGGATTTTGAAGAAAGATGATCTTTCTATGGTAAAGGATGTTATATTGGGTGTGAAGGAACTTTCTTTATATGGTTCAAGTCTATGACGTTGATTCACTGTAGAAGGGAATTTTTGGGGGTTGAAATCACTTGACAATCTGAACCTTCTGAGGGTATGTATGTTGAATACATTATTCTTCTTTTATATTGTCGGTAAAAATATGTTATGCACTCACAGTTTTATGGAAATTAATTATGTGTGTGTCTATTTTGTAATGTGATTATCCTTTCCCCATGCATGGTTGTGTAAACCATGACTTCCCCTGAGACCTGCAACGTGCCATATCAAAATTATTTGCATGTGTATGTTGGATCACATCAAAGGAGATTCATATGGCTAGAATTCCATGGTGGCGTCGAGTGATAGTTGAGATTGTTTGTATTTTCGAGAAGGAACTACCCACAAGTTTTATGGACTTGCAAGTCCGAATTTTAATTCACGGACCTGATGAGGTTGAATTAGTTGGGGTGCTCTCATGTCGTTGGATGTTCTTATAGAGGTACATGAAAAAATTGAAGGGGTTTGTTCGACAAAGGGAAAAACCAAAGGACTCTATGGTAGAGGGGTACATAGTATATGAGCCATTCTATTATTCCAGTGAGTGCATCAAGAAAATTGACGACACAACAAGGGTAGTGGTTTGGGATGACAATCAAGATGAGGATAAAAGGGAAGGGAAACTACTCCAAATGAATGGAAAAAGGCACTTGATAAAGAGTAAGTCACTTATATTTTGTCAATTTAGTACAGAAAAATTGTTTACATTGAAGTTGATAATATATATTTGACCTCATGCTATTCGTTTTGAATTCTTGTATACATCAATGAATTTAGAAATTAATGTCATCAATAAATTTGTTAATTAAGTTGATAATATATATTTGATCTCATGTTATTCGTTTTGATTTTTGTGTATACATCAACGAATTTATAAATTGATGCCATCAATAACTTCAATCTTTACAATGCAGAGGCAACACAACCATGGGTCATGTTGTATGAAGAGAAAAGAATTAAATGGGTCAGTGATAGGAAAGCATTCAGACAATTGAATGGTAGAAGCATGCCTTATCTTGATCATTTAAAAGAAAATATGCCAAAAATATGTCCCAACAATTGAGTGGATGATGGGATATAAGAGAAATATGTCGTGTCCGATCATAACCAATATGGAGAAGATCTTGATGCAATAAACATAGGGATCATGTGCAACAACTCTATAATAACCTCTCTCACTACCACGTTCAATTTATAATATTGCATATTTGAATTGTAAAATGTATTATGTTTTTATTAATGCTTAGTTTATTAGACATATGACATTATCCTTTGTTTGCATTTTACAGGTGCATTTGTTCCCATCTATGTGGGCATATGAACATCATTTTTGCACTAAGTATACCAATGATGGACACATCACACAATATTGTGGAGTGGAGATCGATTTCAACCAATCTAGTCGTGCTAGCCACTGTGATCAAAACCTAATAGAGGGGAAGTTAGGTTGCATTGGAAAGACACAAGAGATCATGCAAGTAGACTTTACATCGTTTCAATGTGTTATTTTTGTTGCAAGTAGTGGGATACCTTCGACCGGAGAAAATTTAAAGGAAGATCGTGACACTGGAATAATATGTATTAACTCTAAAAAAAATGTGGGTTGAAACTACAGAGCTTATGTTTTCCAAAAACATTGCAACCAAGTGTTTTCTTACCCAAATGTGTTGGATGGGGATTGGTGGTTTGTACTAAGAAATTATCTGAGATCTAAACATATTTTTGAGAATAACAATGTGTTTTTTTTTCTTTGCTAGTGTGTATGGGACCTGTAAGACTAGCATGTGCCTGAGAAACTGCGACTGAGGGGCATCTAAGCCGTCAAAATCACCAGGGGATCACACCCGACCTGGGAAACACCAACCCTTATCATGGCTGGATTTTTTGGTGTCTCCTCCTGATAGTGACGGATTTTGAACCTGGGTCACTATCCATAATGAGGCCCATCAAAACTGATCCCTCTATTTGGATTTGACATGGAGAATAACAATGCTTTTTTTTTTATGAAAACGGATATAGATTATATTAAGAAGGTGGCCTGGCCACAGATTCGATTACAAAAGGCCTCGAATTTCTTCGGGCCTGCCTTTCTGAAACCAATCTACTGTTATAGCTATAGACTTGGAACTGATCTAGATTATGTACGCCTTCTAAAGGTACTGGATTATTTATAGCAATGGCTTCTATACAAAATGCCATTTTGCTGGTCAGATCTAGCTAACAGACTGCTAGTGAGATGGATTAATTCTGGGGGTCTTGATTCCAGTCACTGTTCAGTTGATCCATTCTTTCTTCGAATTCCTGTTGAGGATTTTTTAATTCCTTATGCAGTTTGTCCAGCTCCTCCGAAAATCCAATCTTTGTGGTGATGATATCTGCTTCAAGTTGCTCCATTCGACGCCCAGCTTCTGAGTCCAAGTTCTCCAGAAATTCCAGCTGATGCTGGAGCAGTTGCTTTAGGTTTTCCAAGGCTTTATCCATTTCCTTTAACCTCTCTTCAGTGCTCGGATTGCCTATCGATGAAGAAGCCATTTCCGGTCCCGCCTGTCCCCGCTTTCGTCTTACCCTTCTTTGATGGGTGCTTCACGCTCTCTCTGTCCCTGGATGACTTGCAGGAACGCCTTGAAACTGGATTGAGAGGGGAGAGTCCGCCCTTTATTTCTTCTTCACGCCTTCTCATCATTGCATTTAGATTTACAGGATTTGTGGGGGAAGGGCGCGCGGATCTCTTGTCTCTCCCATATCTGAAGCACCCTTCCTCATGGTACTAATATAACTCCTTCGACCAACCAAAACCTTTGTCGCGTACTGGTCTTTCAGATTCCCCTGATTTCCAATCTGCTGCCAAAGCTTGCATTTGAGCATATGAGAGAGCACGGGCTTGGGTTCAAGGGAGCTCCACACTAGCTATCACTTCATCCACTGTCAGTACACCCACCTCTAGCAATGTGCCTCTATTGGCTTCCTTGTCAGCCGCCCCATTGAGCTCCCTTAGCACATGAAAAAATTTATACGATCTAAAGTTCCTTAGAAGAAGGCGTATCTTATCGAGAAGGTTATTTAGAATAATGCTTTGGGTCTGAGAATGGTTAATTATAGCATGTATAACTATTCTAGAGTCACCGATTATTGTCAAGTCCTGGATTCGGAGTTTTTTTGCTTGGTGTAGTCCTTGCCAGAGAGCCAAGGCCTCAGCTCTATTGTTGGACTCTATTCCTACTCCCAAAGTGAAGTGCGTTGTTGTAGCCTCTGTGAGATTTTCAATTATCCCCCCTCCTCCAGCCTGGCCTGGGTTTCCTTTCGAGGCCCCGTCAAAGAAGAGAATAGGAGTGTTTATTTCGCTTTTCCAGTTGGTGAAATCCTGCTTGCTCTTCCTAATCTCCCAGTCTTCTTTGATTGGATCACTTGCTTTTTGGGCCTCGAGACCTTGTATCTTGAACTAGCTTAGCCAACGTTCCTTTGCTTCTTCCATCTTATGATTCTTGATTGTAGTGCAGAGATAAGGAGTTGATTCACCCAAGAGAGCTTGAATTTTGGTGACAACTATGGTTGCACTTCTTTGGCTATCTCTTAAGATTCTATGGTTCCTTTCTAGCCAAAGGTTCCACAGGATAAAGTTTGGAAGCATTCCCCACAGCAAGAAAGCTTGGGTTCTCCCCTTGACAGCGAAAGGATAATAAGAGTCCCAATGGAGAAGGAGGCTTATTAAATCAGGAGGGAGATTGAGGGCGATTTGGGGACCTGTTGCCATCCTCCAGACTTCTTTTGAAAAGCCGCAATTTAAGAGAAGATGGTCTGTGGTTTCTTCCACATGAAGGCAAAGGGGACACCTGAAGGGTCCTTCCCAGCCACGTCTTCGGAGGTTCTCTCCTGTTTGGATACTCTTGTGGGCCAGGGTCCAAATAAAGAGGTCAATTTTTGGGAGAGAGTTGGACTGTCAGATTGCTTTCTAGAGTGTCGGATTAGGCATAGCAGTGGGGACCTTGTTGAAGAGTTGGTAGCCTTCTGCAGTGGTGTAGGCCCGTGTGTTCCTTCCCCGTCATCTTTCGTCTTTACCTTTCTTTTTTAGGGGGGGGATTCCCTTGAATACATCTCTTGAGGGCGCACCAGTGACGGTCTAGAGCAGTTGGTCTGTTTGGCACTCCCCACCCTTTCCAGGTTTGGAGCCTGTCTGCCCCCCAGATTGAAATGTCAGAGAGCGTCACAATATTTTGACTGTCAATCCAGTTCTTGAGGCACAGAAGGTCCTGTCGGAGCTCAAAAGGTGGGTCTCCCATTATTGAGTCTGTCCAGATTCTGATTTTCTTACCATTTTTTGGCACCCAAGTTAGGTGAGGGTTGAAATGAGGAAGCGCCTTTTTGCAGAGTGCAAAGATAGGGGAGCTTTTCGTTTCTTTGAAAGGAAATTCTAAGCTTATGTCCCGTGGCCCCCGAAAGTATTTCCTCCAAATCGCAAGTTTACTCCAAGAAGGTTTGTCGGTGACCATCTTCCAGAGCATCTTTGCCCCCAAGGCCAAATTTTGAACTCTGGATTTTTTAAAATTGAGTCCCCCGTCCAGGAAGGGCTTTGAAGTTTTTTCCCAGCTTATCAAGTGCAGTTTTCTTCTTGCCTACCTTCCTCCTTCCCACAAGAAGCATCTTTGGAAGGCTTTGATTCTTTGGATGACTATGGCAGGGGCTAACAGCAGCGAGCTCTGGTAGATAGGGATGCTGGACACCACAGATTTTATCAGAACTGCCTTCCCTGCTAAATTTAACCAATTCGCCCCCCATGAGGAAAATTTATTCTTTAGTTTTTCGACCAGATGGTTCCAGTGAGAGGCTCTAGGGGCATTTTTAAAAATAGGGATTCCCAGGTATTTAAAGGCCTCCCAATTAGTATGCCCTTCCATCCCTAGAACTCTTGTTATTCCCAGCATCTCAATTGGCGTGATATTCCATCCATAGATGTTACTCTTGGCCTGGCTTATTTCACTTCTAGAGGCTGCTGCATAAGCGTCCAGTTCTTCCTTAAACTTTATTGCTATTATTGGACTTGCTCCTCCCAAAAGCATTGTATCATCCGCGAATTGTGCATGGTTTATGTCTTTCACCCCTTGCACTATTCTTAGTCCCTGGAGATTTTTGTGAATTTGGGAATTCCCCAACTGGTAGCTTAGGACTGATGCTTGGATTGCATAGAGTAGGGGCGAGAGGGGGCACCCTTGTATTAAGCCCCTGGAGGCTTTGAAGAAGTTTGTTACCTTCCCATTCACCAACGGGGCTATCCATGGGGATCCTATGCAGGCTTTTATCCAATTTACAAATTTCGAATCAAAACTAAACTTCCTCATGACTTCAAATAAAAATTCATGTCTTACTCTATCAAAGGCATTAGCAAGGTCCAGTTTAATAACCATACCTTTTTCTTTCCTTCCGACACTGGAGTGGATAGCCTCTTGAACCAGGATGATGTTATCGGCAATATGCCTTCCTTTGACAAAGTCGCCTTGGTTTTCAGGGACAATGGAAGGGAGGAGTGCCTTGAGTCGATTGGCTATAACTTTGGCGAGGATTTTATAGCTTATGTTGCATAGGGAAATTGGCCTGAAGCAATTGAAGGAAAGTTCTCCTTTTTCTTTCGAGATGAGTGCCAGGAAGGATGAATTGGTGCTTCCCCCTAGCTTGCTGCACTGTTGCGATTTCTTAATCATTTTGGTTAGATCCTTTTTTATTATATTCCAACACTGTTGATAGAATCTGGCAGTGAACCCATCCGGTCCAGGGGCCTTTTCTAGGTTCATCTGATCAAGGGCCTCCTTTATCTCTTGCTACAATACCTCCCTTGTCAGCTTGTTGTTGGTTTCCTCATTTATTAGCCGTGGGATAACAGTGAATGGGTACCTCTGTTGGTCCATTTCTGTTCCTTGTGGTTCTGTATAGAGCATCTCAAACGCTTCATAGGCTGCTTGTTTTATGCCCTTTGGATCTGCAATTGTTTTATTCTGGACTTGAACTTCTGTAACTGCCTTGTATTGTTTCCTTGCTTCCGCTTGTTTGTGAAAATAGCTTGTGTTTCGGTCTCCCTCTTTCAGCCATAGGCTTCTTGATTTTTGCCTCCAGTAGCCTTCCTCTGCTCTACAGGCTTTGTGCCATTTCCTTTGAAGGTTGTCCTCCTGTTGCAAGGTTGTTGGCGTGACCTCCTGTTGTTCCATTTCCAGCTGGTGGCTCTCAAGCTGGGCTTGGGCTGCTATGCGCACAGTTATTGGGCTTGGCTGGCTCTTTGCCCAAAGCTTTAGGGCTCTTTTTAGTCTTCTAATTTTTTCCTCCCAAACATAAAAGGTTGAGCCTTGAACAATGTTGGCCCAAGTTTTAGAAACTAGATCCATGAAGTCTTTGTCTTGTATCCAATTTGGGTTGAATCTGAAAGGGATGGGCCCTCTAACTTGGTCTTTTTTAATTTCTAGTCGAATTGGCTTGTGATCAGATACACTGTGGGGCATGATTTATGCTTTTGCTGTGAGTCCTAGCAGCAGGAGGGAGCTTTGTACTAGGAATCTGTCCAGTCTGGCTGCTATGTGCCCAGGACCGATCCTCTTATTAGTCCACGTGTAAAGTCC
Organism: Picea engelmannii; assembly: GCA_009831015.1. NCBI lineage: Eukaryota > Viridiplantae > Streptophyta > Pinopsida > Pinales > Pinaceae > Picea > Picea engelmannii. Next base: position 196,363 of record ML789456.1, read on the forward strand.
CTTGGCCAGTTTGATGTCTAGAAGGTCCCAGGCTGAGGCTAAGTCCACTACCCATTCTCTAGCCGGGTCTCTCACTATGGAACCCCCTCTCTTTTCTTCCTGAGTTAAAGTTACATTTAGATCCCCCCCAAGAATGATATTGTTGAGATTATTTTGTTGGAGGTAGTCCTGTAAGGACTCCCAACAATGTTTTTTTCCCCCCAAATGTTGCGGAACATAGATATTAAAGACACTCACCTGATAACCCAAATCTTTATGAAGGAATTTGGTGTGAATCCAGTGCATGCATGCGTCAGAGCTGAGCAGGTCTATTTTGGAGGCGTTCCACAGTGTGCAGAGTCCTCCTGAGGCACCTCTGGCGCTTCCAGCTACTCCGAGGCTTCCTTTCCATACATTCAACAAGGTTTTAAGTGCTTCTTGCTGACTCATTTTGGTCTCCTGGAGAAGTAGGATGTTTGCTTTTGAGGCTTTGATAATATCCTTGAGCGCTTCTTCCTTCCTTTTGCTTCCCATTCCTCTACATTTCCAGGAGATTATGATCATTATAAACCTTGAGGGGAGGGATGGCCTCCTTGGGAGGCTTTGGCTTTCTTCCTTGTTTGGCGAACGCTAATCAGCTGCTTGATGGTGGGTTGTGACCCGTTTAGGACGTCTTTGTAGGTTTCCTGGTCCCTTTCAGCTTTTTTGGTTTTCCTGCCTCTTCCTGCTTTCTTTGGGGTGACCCAAACTTCATTTGCCTCGTCTGAGTCGTTGTCGATGGAGATCTCCCCTTCCTCTATGTTCTAACTGTCTTCCAACCTTTGGGGGGAGTTGTTTTGCGCCCCTTCTTCTTCTGCTGACTGGTTTCCTTTGTCTTCAGAATTCTGGTTTTCTTTTGCTCCCTCTGGCGCGTCTTTACTCGGATCTGGCTCCCCTTCGTCCGCTTCTTTAGCCAGGATACTGAAGTTGTTCTCAGTTTCCTTGACCCTTGAAGTTTTGGCGTACGGTGGGACTGTCTACATGGAGAATAACAATGTTACAATGGCATGCAAGGAAGATAATCATGGTGATGGCAACGAAGACTGAATTGTAAATGCTTTGTTTTGGCATTTATACTGTGGATGTGTCATTTTATTATGGGTATCTATAATGACCAATTATGTTTTTTTTTTCTTCATTTTATAATTGGATACAAAAATTTAACAACCATTTATAACCACCATATTGAAAATACATTAAATAATAAAAACATAAGATGTGTTTTTGATATATTTTATTATCATATTTATTGTTTATTATAACAAATTTATGTTGTATTGTATTAACATATGTTCTTGTTAACATTTGAATTACTAAGCATTAATTGGGACATCACAAAGTTGGTGACGTACAGTAGTAAATAATTCTTTTAAATTATATTTTATTTAACAAAAAACTGAAGATATTAAAAAATCAAATCTCGGAATTTTAATTGTTTGAAAAAATCAAAATTCAAATAAATATATATTTACTTTGATGGAACTTCTAAGGACAATTCCAACAAAATAACTTTGTGTGACATCTATGAGTTTTTGAATCACACTTGCGGTGTTGGCATTACCAACTTTGATGACATTCACAACCTTAACTAGTGCAACTATAATGGTCTTCACCTATTACACTCCATCCTTTAGTTTTATAATCATATAAACTTATATTAATCATTCCTTTTACATTCTCCTTGAAATAATTGTCAATATAGGAAGGACATGGAAATTCTAAAAGAGACTTTTTTCATAGCCTAGTCAAATTAAGGAAAATTTTAATGATCCATATTTATCTAAAAGTATAGAAACCTTTGTCAATTTTACTAATTCTTAAAATACTAATTATAAAATGTTGGGTGATATTTTTTTAATAGAAGATTCGTAAAGTTAGTATTAGAGTAAAAAATTGCAAAACCATTTCATGGAAAGTGTATAGATCAAAATGTATTATTATTATTTATATTTAGTATTTTAAATTTAATTGAATAAATTTCATATATTATAATAGTTGGATAATATAAATTAATAAAATCTTTGGAAAAATTAAATATTAATAAAATATAATAATTGTGATTTTAGTAAACAATTATATTATAACTTTGTCTTGTAATATTTGAATAATAAAAAATTAAAAAAAAAAAAAACATTATCATTACATCATCATTATTATTATTAGTGAATAAATATAGTATAATGTTATTACTATAATATATGAAAAATACATAATTATTCAAATCACAATCATTTCACTCATCATATTTAAGTTTTTTTCTTTCTAAACACGTTTAATCAACATATTGTATATTGTTGGACAACAAGCAATTCATCTTGAAGAAGAGTTAAACATTATATGGCATTAATGATTATAACTTTTTGCAATCACAATCCAAATTAAACGATTTAAAAAAAAATGCTATAGGCGTGCCCCCCCAGTGCTTTTCTTTCATTATGCTAGAGCAAGCCAGAGAGAAATATATGTCTCTTGAAGATCCATTGAGCCAAAGGAAGTAAGCATGAAACCATATTGATGAGTAGTGTTGCTTATTTTATAACGTAACATATTGATTCTTCTAATTTACTTATTGACCTAGAACGAAAAGCACCAAAGAAAGTACCAGAGCGAAATGGAGATTGAATTTTCATTTTATAATCAGTGAATGGACCAATTCCAGATTGATAACTTGTTCAAGTGCTTGTTCTTGCATTTCATTAGTGTCAGTCATTGCTTTAAGGGGGGTCAAGAGTCCAAGTAACGAATGCCCCTCATCAAAAAAGCAGACAAGTAAACGCCCCTTTTACTCTCCTCATTGTGGGAAGACACTAGATAAGGAGCAACTTCCTTCCCATCCCAAGGAATACCTTAAGGAGAAGAGTTCCAAATAAGTACTCTTGCAAATAAGTAAATAGAAATTGAGAAGATTGTAATTGAGGGGAAGAATGGACCACCAATCGGTTCACTTTCTGTGTGTTGATTAGAAGCAGATGCCTTCTCCAAATCGGACAGAAGAGGAACAAAGTTTCAGTCATTCCTATGCACCTTGGAGATGGGAGAGCAAGGGATGAGGGCGACTATCTTGGCACACATCGATATTGTGTATGTTAGCTTATGAGTTTAGCCATAATTTTGATTCCAACCCCCTCCCCCCTTGCTTCTTTCGTTGTATTTACCTTCGTCCCTGATACTATGGGTTATGGGTCTAAAACCACACGAAGGGAGGTTGGCTCCAAAAACGGGGCATGTTTCCCCTTTCCGTTCCTTAATGCCCATTGTATATCTATATTCATAAAAGTAAAGTTAAACATTATATGGAAAATGTAAATTTAAATGGGTGCTACGTCTCAAATTTAACTTAAAAACATAGAAATCATTAACAATGTTAATCATTAGCATACTTATAATAAATTTTATAAATAAAACAACAACAACCACACCATTATATGAAAAACATAATATACATGAGCGATATACATGTCAAACATACATCTCAACAAAATTTGCAATAAACATGTCATATATACATCTCAAATCAAATATAAAACAATCAATATACATGTCAACCGGCACCACTACTATCTAGGTCCACCACCAGAGTTAGATGCATCAGTGTCTCTACCTCTGCACGGGGGCTTCACCTTATTAACCAATATATTATCATGTCCATTCATAAAGGGGGTTTTTTAATTATGAAAAATAAAGTCAACGTATTGTAGGTATTGGGGGGGATGTAGGGTATAAGGGGGTTTATAGGTATCAGGGGGTATGAAAGGGGTATTTTGTAAAAATAAGGGATATATAATAAAAATGGGGTTTTTTTTATTAGAAAAATGTATTGGGATGGGGGTTCAACAAAAGGATTTGGGGAGGTACTTATCAATATCTAGTGAAATTAGGATTATTTTTTAATATCCCATGAACGAATGCACTGTCATGGGTTCATTGAGTGGAGACCATGTGGTCTCTACTACCAAAGGTAGAGGGTCTATCAATAATAATGTCAAGAAGAAATGTTGACATAAGTACACTATCAAATGTCTCTCTATCAAGATCAACATGTGCAGAAGTACCCAGTGTGAACATAGTGTGGTGGAGGAGGAGGATCGATGGATGATGACACATGCGAAGGGGGGTTGATCCGGATTATTTTCGGCACGAAATGAGATCGGAGATATAATAAAGAAGTGCACAGAGATATCTCAGATATTCAATAATATAACAGAAATGTATCAAAGATGCAACCATAAACACAGATATACAGTAATACACGATTTCTATTAATGAAAGAAATGTACAGAGACTGTAAAAATATAGAGTGGAAGACTCGCTAGAATGGTGGCAGCTTATCTCTGAGAAGAGATGTGACGACTACTCGCATTCGCAAGAAGATGATTACAATGAGGCTCTGAAGGCCTTTTTACAATAAACGGGAATGCCAAAAGTCCTAGACATCCAAAAACCTAACCCTAGGAGATGAAGCGCCAAAAGTCATGTGGGCCCCATTTGGGTAAGTGAGTACATCAACTTCCCGGGGTCGTAACTTTTGCATACGATCTCCGTTTTAGGTGTGTGATAGCTCGTTGGAAAGGTATCGTCGAGGAGATTCAATTATGCCTTCTACTATCATTGAGAACCTCGATCTCGAAAAACCTTCATTTGGACCCTCAAAATGGCCCTGGAAGTTAAAACCTGCTAAAAATAGTAAATTGCCAAAATTGTCATAAAGTCGTTTTGAGCCATTTGGAAAAGGTGGGTGGCCACCGATATCCACCTGGATTAATCCTCCCTTCTTAGGAAGCAATGGTCTCCGTTGCTTTGAGTTCCTGGGGGAGAGGGAAAAGAATTTGTTGAATCTGCATCTTGGTGAGATGCTTGTCTTGTTGGAGACGTCGCGCTGCTCAGTTTGTGGAAATCTGTCACGAACCTGTTGTGGTTGAGGTTGCTCAACAAGTCGAGATACATGAGAGGACAATGTGCAGAAGGAATCTTTGCACTTTGCTGCAGCCTTGTCGACCTGCTTCTATTGGATAGAAGGTGCTTGGGGCAAGGCTGTAGTGGTTGCAGTGTCCTTTTGTTCTCCTTTTGAATAGATTGTGAAGAAGCTGAATTTTGTAGTATGAGATACTACCTTGCAGCACTTTTTAGATGGAACAGTAGTCGGAACTACCTCTGGTATTCTGTAGAGATGACCCCCCAAAGTAACAATGACACTATGGGGTTGAGACTCATAAATAGCATGGCGTCTCCACATATATGGTTGGCCCAAGAGAACATCACAGACATCCAATGGGGCAACATCACATAATACCTCATCCTTGAAGGGCCGGATGTCGTATGACAATCGACACTGTTGGTTGACACGGAGATCTCTTCCTTGCCGAAGCCACCCGATGTTGTATGGTTGCGGGTGTGGTGTTGTCAACAATCCCAACTGCTTGACGACCTCTGCTGAGATGAGGTTCTTCTAGCTTCCGCTATCAACAATAAAATGCAGCGGGGTCCCCTTCACCCAAATCTGTGAATGAAAAAGGCGCTCCCCCTCTTCAGGATCTATTGGTTCTTGTGGTTGAATTGTTGTGGTCGCGACAATAGCAGTGGGGTCTGCGTCAATGATCTGTCCTTTACCATTATTTTCATAATCAGATTCTGAATCAGGGTTCGACTCTTTGTCTTTGATCTCGGCCACCAATGACTGTTTTGAGCGACATTCATCGGTGTTGTGCCAGGGGCTTTTGTGGAAATCGCACCATTTTCTGGTTTCCTTCTTTGTCTTCCCGTGACCCTTCTTTTCCTATGTCTTGGACTGGTTTTTGGGAGACTGTTTGTTAGGGTTGTCTTTGTCATACTTTGGTTGTTGCGGATTTGCAGACCCAAATTCCCGTTTGTTCTGGTGCTTAAATTTCTGCTCAATTTTAACATCATATCGATAAGCAACACCGAGTGATGAGATGTCTAGAAAATCCATTTCAGTCTGGATGTATCTGTGTAGAGCCCCACGGTATTTCAGAACCAAATGTCGCTCGGAGTTTTTGATACCCAGCTTGGTGCACAAGGTATGGAAGGTATTGGTGAACTCTGGAACTGCTTGGCCCCTCTCTTTCC
>ML789456.1:202646-251194 GCA_009831015.1 Picea engelmannii
CTTCAAATACAGGAATATCAAAGTTAACTTGTACCTTGAAAGGCGAGGTGCCTCCAAAGTGGCCACTTGATGAAGATGCACCTGATGCTATCGGCAGGCATTGAAGGATGTGGGAAAAATTCTCCATCATTTCGTCCCTCTGTCGCGTGAGAGCTTGCTCAAGAAACAAATTGATAGGATCGTCTGCTCCGTCGTTTTTCTTTTCGTCTGCCATTGAGGGTTTCTTGGGTGTGCGAGAGCGATTGTCTTCAAGAGAGACAAGCTTGAGACCCAACTTGCTATACTCGGACCTCGTTGGTGACATGCACTGAAAAAACGATCAAGAGCAGCCTGCTCTGAAACCACTGATCCGGATTATTTTCGGCACGAAATGAGATCGGAGATATAATAAAGAAGTGCACAGAGATATCGCAGATATTCAATAATATAACAAAAATGTATCGAAGATGCAACCATAAACACAGATATACAGTAATACATGATTTCTATTAATGAAAGAAATGTACAGAGACTGTAAAAATACAGAGTGGAAGACTCGCTAGAATGGTGGCAGCTTATCTCTGAGAAGAGATGTGACGGCTACTCGCATTCGCAAGAAGATGATTACAATGAGGCTCTAAAGGCCTTTTTACAATAAATGGGAATGCCAAAAGTCCTAGACATCCAAAAACCTAACCCTAGGAGATGAAGCGCCAAAAGTCATGTGGGCTCCGTTTGGGTAAGTGAGTACATCAACTTCCCGGGGTCGTAACTTTTGCATACGATCTCTGTTTTAGGTGTGTGATAGATCGTTGGAAAGGTATCGTCGAGGAGATTCAATTATGCCTTCGACTATCATTGAGAACCTCGATCTCAGAAAAATTTCATTTGGACCCTCAAAATGGCCACGGAAGTTAAAACCTGCTCAAAATAGTAAATTGCCAAAATTGCCAGAAAGTCGTTTTGAGCCATTTGGAAAAGGTGGGTGGCCACCGATATCCACCTAGATCAGGGAGGTGGGGAGGATCTGATATGGATGGAGCAGACACATGTGGAGGAGGAGGAAGATCAAATGTGGATGGTGTAAACACATGTTGAGGGGAAGCAGGAGGATCAGTGGATGATGCAGACTCATGTGGAGGAGAAGTAGGAGGAGGAGGAGGACCATGTGGTGGAGTAGAGGATGTGGATGGGTCTAGTGATGAGTGAGATGGAGTAGGATCATGAGAAAAATCATGAGTAGGAACCCTCAACCTCTTTATGAGGTTGACAACTATAACAATATGACACATCAACAACATCATGTCACGAGGCAGAGTCATCCATATCGTAAAGAGATATGGTACCCGTAATATGTCTCTAACTAGTGTGGGTACCACTCTGTGACTAATCATGACACCACATAAGCAAATCCGTTGTCTCTATCTAGACTCTTTGATCCGGCATGTGTGGCATGTGGGGTCTATGTACTGTAGGTTGGTCATATGCTTCCTCCATCTCCTTATTTTGTTGGGGAGGCTCATCCCCAACATATGTGTCAATATTTGAAAAATAATAGATAATAATAATAAGATAATTGAAACAAAATGTTACAATAAATTACATTTGCATTAAATAAGACATAAAAATATGCAACTAGATTTATCAAAACATAATGATAGTATTACCTCTCTGGTCTAGTGGTTTGGCTGGTGTAAATAAGATGTTTGGACATCTTCTCCAATCCATCCCCATGTACAGGTATTGTCCAATGTCGAGAAAATGAATGTCTTCTATAGCCAAAAAATTACATACATCCCTATTGAATGGAGTACAAGGAAAGTCGAGTTGGCCCCTCTTCGGCAACAACTGCGCCCACATGTGCATCAAGCATAGGCTTAGCAGGAAAGTGGGGCACAACTATTCAAGTGGCATGAACCCTCTCAAAAAATAATCTAAATAAATCTGACGCAAATGGGAAGAATCTCATCCCATTTAAAATGACACGAAAGTGACCCAACACAAAACAAAATTGTCTCAAAAAAATCTTCGACCACCTAATAAATCGGGGCCTTTGCACTAAACTATCTAAATAATGCAACAAAAAGCAACTAATGCACTACCCATCAAAGCTATTGTGTGATAGTGCCAAGATAATAAGAAAAAGGCACCTAACCTCCTCTTTATGAAATGAACGTATCCACAGTTGACCACCACAAACCTAGAATTTTGAAGAGGAATGAATATTTGGACAGACATATCTCTGCGCATATGCCAACTAGGTCTCTCCTAAAACACTAGGTGGTAGATCAGGGAACTGGGGCCATGCCTCCCCCCTCCTAGACAACCCAATGATGAAATAAACAACTCCTTTGTGGGATGATACCACAGATCGGGACCGACCCTGAATGCATATCGACCATTATCCCAATGATGAATAGATTGTTGTAACAACGAAGAGTTCCCCTTCAAGGATGTACCCTCTTAATAAACTTAAGGAGGCCAACATCCATCAAAAGGGCACATGTCTATTGTGAAATAGGGTGAGGAAACAACTCACTCTCCCTCTCCTTGGCCTCCCACTCATGTAAAAATGTGTACATTTTGACCTGCTACTATTGTTTCTCCTCCTCTCATTGTCATCGTCTCGGATTCACATATAAATATTTTTAGTCACATTATATATAGATAAAATAAAATAAAATTATAAAACACACACATATATAAATAACTTGTATTTTAAAAATCTAAAATTAATTTTTGTTTGCAAAAAATGTAGAAAAGTAATTGGTGCACCTAAAACAAAACATAAGCACTGCCAATGATGCTCTATATTAGACAAACAACACTGTCGTGTGCTACTGCTACTAACATGCACTGATGCACCACGTTTCTTGTTGCACAACCACATATTTTAGCAGTGTGTCCAATAAGATGCATTGCATCGTTAAATTGTGAAATATTTGGCTTGGTGATGTGCTCTTTACAACACCGATGTGTTTGTTGTACCTAAAGGCACTGCTAGGTTAAATTGTTTTATTGCAAATTAAGCGATGAAATGTGTTAATATGAATGCACCAGTGCTATCGTGTTATTGTAGCACCGACATTATGTTTTGTGATACGTTGGGTTGTATAGAGCACCCAAACATGTCAAATCATTTAATATTTTCCCAATGTGGTTCTTTTAACAACACTAGTTCATTTCATTAACAAAGATGCACCATTGCGCTAAACTTTATGGTACTCAAAATTACCAGTGCACTTTGTTAAACTGAAAGCACCAATGCGCCAATGCTACCAAAGCACTAGCATGTTGTTTAGCGGTGCGTTGTCTTTCATAACTCATTGGAGATGAGGCTTCACAAAAGTCGCACCACTATGTTTATTTTTCAAAACATATTGTGATGTGTATTGTTGGCGTTTACACATTGGTGCTCCACGCTTGTTGTCACATCTCCATGTATTTTATTGGTGCATCAAATAATTTTCATCATGTTGATAGATTGTGAAATATCTTGCCCGGTTGTGTGCTCTTTCTAGTGCGTTTGTTGGACCTATAGGCTTCCCTAGGTTAAATTGTTTTATCGCAACTTAAGCGATGTGATGTGTTATTATTAACGCACCAGTGCTATTATGATATTGTAGCACCAACATTTGTTTTAGTGGTGCATTGTGAAGCATAGAGTGGTCATGGGGTGTCCAATGAGATGTTCCTCTATGCCAAGTCTTTCAATATGTGTATTGGTGTGGTTCTGTTAATGGCACTGGTGCATTTGGTTAAAATGGTTGCATTAATACGTTAAATTTTATGGATCATAAAGTTAGCGGTGCACTTAATTAAATGGAACGTTCTGGTGCAGGGAGAAGCCAAGGACATTCCAATTGTGGGGCATCCCAAAGGACGTGCTGATTGCGGGGCATACCAAAGGACGTGTCGGTTGCGGGGCATACCAAAGGACACACTGCTTTGTTTTTAAAATTTATCACGATGTTCTTCCTTAAACGACATCGACGCGTACATTTATATTAGATGCATTAGCAATGATGCTTACTATGAATTTAGCATGGGATGCACCGCTTTGGGGTGAGTCAAAGCGTTCAGGTGCACCATGCGGTATTGAAAAAAAAAAATGAAAAAAATGCCAAATTCCAAGCTAAATTCAAATTTTAATTAGATGAAAATGAAAATAGGAAGGTAATAAACAATTTACTTAGACTCTTATGTTCCAAGGAGGCATGGTTTCACCGTTGAGAGGAAATGAAAATTCGTGGTAATTTCCAAAATTTGGAAATGTGTGGAATCTACCAATGGAGTTATCCAACTCATTGTAGAGCACCAGAAAGAGGGCATCTTTGGAAGGAGGGTGAGCATCAATGCTTGCTTGAGAGTTTGGAAGCACAAGATGAAGTGTAACAATGAAAACCGGTTTGGAATTTTTTTTATTTACTCTACCGCGGTGTGCCTGATGACAATGATACACACCAGGGCATAATGTTCAACGACATTGACGTGCTTTGATCGGTTCTTGTTATTTTTATTATAACATATGACGATTCTTTTGAACATTTAAGCATGAGGGCATTATTGTTTATGTGCACACCGATGCGTATGTACCTTAAAGGGGCACCGATAAAAAAAACCTCCACAAAAACCTATGGTCGCTTGCCTCTGCTATAAATAGAGAAGTGATATATTTTTTAGGGAGGTTCCATAAAACCTCCACAAAAAGGTGTTATCCTTGTATTGAAATTACCTTCACTAAACCCTAATGTATTCGACCTGTCAAAGTTACTTCTATTCCATGGGTTGGAGGTATTGTAGGGTAGGGGTGAATAGGATGAAGGAGAACTATTGAGGTTTCCACAAAAACAAAAGTCTCTGCCTGGCTCCAAACTTCGAGAAAAGTCAAGGCCCCGATCCACTCCTTGACAGAAAACCCTTGAAAACTATGCAAATATACAATGTCTGACATGATCATTACTACTTCTCCCTTGACACTTTCCATAATAGCTTCATGATGTTCTCGATCCCTTCTCCTCATGGTACAATGGAGTACTTGGATATGAGCACACGTGGAGGGAAAGAAATATCATATCCTCCAAGATTGTATCCTCAGAGTAATCAACTTATTGAATCATGTATTCCATCGTTCGTAGGGACATGAACTAGATCACACCACCTATATACACGTGACCCCTAAGGAGCTAGCCACTGAAACCTCACTAAAACACCTTGATTGAGAGGGTCTATAATCCTTAGGTGCAACTGAGCATACAATAGAAGCAACAAAGTGCTTGTTCTTGAGGTTCTTGTCAATAGAGCCTTGAAGGCAACTAGACTGTTTTAAAAAAGACAAAAAGACTCTTTCAAAAACCAAATTCCATCCATAACTATGAGTCAAAGCATCAACCTTATACTGAGTTTTAAACCATACCTGGGAAAAAGAAAAAAAAATTACATATGGTAAAAATCACCCTCTCTTTTGGAGATCAATTCTCCCTCTGAGACTTCCTCCATAATCATATAATTTACTGGAAAAAGTAAAGCTTCTTTAGAAAGTGTATCGACAATGTTGTTTAATTCTCTAAAATTATGTATATTGTTGATCTTTCTAAATGAAGCAGAGATAGTTTTTAAATGCTGACCAATTTGTTGAAGATCCAAGTTAACAAGGTGTATTGACTCCTTCATTCAATCTATAGTCAGTTTAGAATCACTAAAAACTTGGATCTTTGTCACATTCCTCTCATCAACACATTTGAGTAAAGAGAACATAGAAAAAAAACTCTCCTTTATTATTAATACTTGTTCCCAATTTTATTGTTCTTAAGTGCCAATGAGCATTTGAAAAATGTAATTTAAATCCCAACATGTAGTCTTTGTCTGGGCCTTGGTAGGCGTCATTGAAAAAACCCCAAGCAAATATTTTTTTAATGGTAATAGCTCCAAAATCCTTAGGATCCTTTTGAGATGAGGTAACCTTATACAAGGGTAGCATAGCAAGAGCTTGTTGAGATACCTTAAAAGAGGTACATGCCTTATATTAAAAAATACTTGCATTATAAGCCAACCAAACCCACCACGCTACCAGGATTGGAAGAATTATGAACTCCTTTAGTGAATGCTCAATAAAGAACTCATGAAAGCTATCTCCCAATGAATCTTTATCCCAAAAATGAACTATCCCCAACTGATATTCAACCTCCTTCCAAACTTGACGTGTGAATTAACATTCCACGAAAACATGAGGATTAGATTCAACAGATTGTTTGCAAATGTAACATAGGCATGATCCTTGATTTCCATTACGTTGCAATTTGTCCCAGGTCAACACGCATTCCTTTAGAACAAGTCAAAAGAAAAGAATTCCCTTCAATGACCTCTTAATCTTCTAGAGCTTCTTGAACCACCACACAAACGTATCGTCTCCCTCAAATATAATGGCCTAGTAACCATATGTTGTCGAATATTGATCCCCCGAATTAATGAAATGCCAAACCAGCTCATCCTTGACATTCATAAAGTGGAGATGGACCCTCTTTAGCTTTGATGTGAAAAGAGACCAAACCTAGTGTCAATTGTTTTCCAAACTCAAAGCCTCCATTGAAATCCAACACTGGTGCTAGATAGATGTGGTCCAAACATCACTGATTTGATAGAGTGTGCAGATACCCAGCTCCTAGAGGACTACCACTAAAGCCTCTGATAGAAAAATATGCTCCCCACAACCAACAATAACATCCTACCCTACCCGCACGTGAGTTCCCAGGCTAACCTTCCAAGCCAAATACTAACCAATAATAGGGAATGCTAGAGTCATAGCCCACAATTTATTAGATGCATTAAATATAGGATTTTTCATTTTGCGGATCTAGTCCAAAATAAACCTAGGATCTATGTATTTATCGACCAGAATGAACCTCTAAAGGCTATCTCGAGTTAATAAAATCCAATGGGATTTAGCCACCAGAGCTCAGTCAAAAGCTGAAATATATTTTAAGCCCCAACCCCCTAGGATTTTTGGATTGGATAGGCGTTTCCAATTTACTAAATGTGATCCCAAATGCTTAGAATTGTGCTCCCATAAATAATTGAAACAAAGATTATGAATGCAAATCATTATCCATTTTGAGGTGAGTGCCAATAGGTTCCAGTAAATAGGAATATCTTCAATCATTGACTTTATAAGAACTAGTATGCTTCCTCGAGAGATCGACCGTTGCAACAAATGTTTACTCTCCACTCAATCCAGGTAAGTAACCATTTCCAATATGCAATGCCATAATTATTTGGTTTAAACACACAATCAAGGTACTTAATACCATCCCCCAACTCATGGAGAGGGAAATTAAACAATTGTTTGAAGATGAGCTTGTTATTTACCTCTAACTCTGAAAGATAGATAACATATTTGTTAACATTGATGAGCATTCCTGTAGCATCAAAAAAGCGCTCTAGGATGTCCTTTAGTATTCTTCCTTTAGCTTGTGCACAAATAAAATATTAGAGCATCGTTCATAAAAAGAAAGTGAGAAATATGTTCTTGGCACTCCAATCTGATTCCTTGAAAAGAGTTCACTCTTTTTGCCTCAACTGGTGCTCAACTAAGACCGTCTACAACTAGCAAAAAATTGCAAGGAGACAATGGTCACCCTTGTCAAAGTAATTTGGTTGAGTTAAATAAGGGAGAACCCACACCATTTATTAAAACAACAAATGAAACCATGGTAACACAAGACATAATCCAATTGACCAAAGGTAGATCGAACCCAATATTTAGGAATAAGAGATGAATATAGAGCCATGGAACTCCATCAAAGGCTTTAGAAAGATCGAGTTTGATGACCGAGACCGATTGCTTATGGATTTTTATAGAATGCAATCCCTCTTGAGCCAAACTGATTGCTTCATGAATAAGCATTCCTTTGAGAAATCTGAATTGTTCAGGAGATATGATATTTGAAAGAACTAGCTTAAGGTGAACTACAATGATCTTAGATATGATTTTATAAAGACAGTTGCAAATATCTATAGAACGGAAATCATAAAAAGAATCGAGGCAATCCGTCTTAGGAAAGACTGCAAGGAAATTAGAATTGATACTATGCAACAACTTACCCAAAGTATGAACTTCTTCGACTATATAGAGTAGATCATCCCCAACAATATCAAAGTAATCCTCAAATAATTTAGTTGTCCAACCATTCGATCCTAGACTTTATCTTTCCTGAAATTGGAGATAATCGCCTAAAATTCTTCTTTGGTTATATCACGATACAGATCATGGTTAACCTCGTTGTTAATAAGTCTTAGAAAGAGAGATATTTGCTTAAGAATTTCTACCATCTTGACCTGCTTCGACTCCTTAAATAGGCCTTTGAAATGTTCCATCCCTAGAGAGGCTAGATAAGAGAACCCACGAGTTGTATTTCCTTATGAGTCATTAAGCTCCCAAATGGTGTTGAATTTTTTCCTATAGTTAGAAAAATGTTGGAAAATTTTTATATTTTGGTCGCTTGACGAAATCCATAAGGCCCGACTCTTGAGTCTCCAAGCCTTTTCTCATTCCAAAAATAGTTTATACCTATGAGCTTCCAAGGGATGACATGCGGCTATAACTGAAGGAGACCCTTGTTCTCCCTGCATCTGGCCATATAAATTTTCTACCTCTAATTCAATGTTTTGAAGTTCAAAGCCTTTTGCTTTCCTCCAATAATTGGCCCATTTGGCCACCCTTTCTTTTACCCTTCGAAGGGAAAATACAAACTAAGAGCTAGTAATGACATTTGAATCAACCTGAAAATTCATCCAATTATCCCTAATAAAAATTTGAAGTTCCCCCACTTCTTCCCATGAAGGATTGTACTTGAAAGGAAAACCAAGATTTCCCTCTAACTGTCCCAATTCTAAGAATGTGGGAAAATTATCGGAGAAACGAACAATACCAACCCAAGAACTGTAAGAATCAGTGTCCTGGAGTGTAGTATGGTGATCAAGAAAATGATCAACTATTTTGGAAACCCCATCAACCCCACTCTGATTATTGATCCACATCAGCCTTAGTTGAATGGTGTTATAAACCTAATTTGCACCAGACATACTTACCTGACATCAAGCCATCTCATATACCTTCTTTGCCAAGCCAGTACTAAACAACTCTTCTTAAAAACACCCTTTTTAAAGGCCCACGTACCCTGCTCCACTACAGCCCGCGTGTACACTCTAGTTGACCCACTATAGCCCGTGTGTACCTACAAAAGCACGAAAAATGGAAAGTTGTTGATGGAACACATAGTTTTGGGTAAGTTAACTAAACCTTTCGACCATGCATGGCCAGTCATTCGACTAAATTCCTAGCTCCTTCTAGCCTATAAAAGAAGGGGTAGGGGTCCCATTTGAGAAGAGGAAAAACATAGTAAAGAAACTCTACCCGAATTCGTATGCCCCTTTGCCCAAGATTCTACAACCATTTTGTGATTTCAATGAAGAAGAGAAGCAAGTGTGTTAGCAGTTGGTGCACAGTAAAAAAGTAGCCCAGGACCAGATTCATGGAGCAGTGGTCGGCTTCATCATTGTAAGTTGCTTTAGTGAAGTTAATAATAAAGAAGTACTTTCCTCATCCCACCATATGAGGTTTTCATTGTTTATTGCGTACATGTTGATTAAATCTCTAACCCATTAATACGTAGATCAAATGCATGTGGAGTTCTTTGTTTGTATTTTGTGAATCCAGGTCAGCCTTGGGAGGAGAGTTGCAATCAAAGAGCGACCAAGCGTGAAGAGGGATTGATACCAAACATCGGAAATAAGGTATGTTCACTTGATCTTCTTAACTGTGTATTTACTTAAGAATAATGGGGATTAGGTCTGGGATGATGGTAAAAAGTAGGAATCTTTAGGTATTTTATGCATGCATGATAAAACCCTAAGTGCTAGTCCGTAGGGGGATTTCCCACCCACAACAGAATTGGCGACTCAACTGGGGATTTCTCTCGGGATTTCTGAGGATACTTTTTGGTAGTTTTAAATTGGTTTCATCACCTTTTTTCTGAGTTTCTGTAAGAGTCTGAGCTAGTAGGGGTTCTGGTCTTCCATACCAGTATTCCCTGCTTTCTTTGCTTAGTTGCATTCTCATTTCGGGAAGTCACAGAGGTACACACGGCCTATATAAGGCCTGCATGCGTGTACACATGCCCAGCCTTCACACAGCCCGCGTGGACACGTTAGCTGATGAAGTGACAGTAGCGTGGTTAAGTTCAGAATTTTTTTATTAAAGAGGCAGTCATCTTGTTCCCTGTTAGAAGTGATCCTTCTCAGGGGTTTTCTGAAACTCATTCTAGTCTCTGTTTTTGCAGTTTGTAGCTTAGGTACCATTTCAGATTGGTTTTGTTCTATGAAATTTTCCTTGGATTGTTTTTCTTTTCTGACAAAGTAAGTTTTTGAGTCTTCAAGAGATTCTGATACTCAATACCATTAGTCTATGCCAGTGTTTGATTGTTTATCTTTTCATTTTTGAAGAGTGATAGAGGTACACGCGGCCTGCATAAGGCGTGCATGCGTGTACACGCGCCCTGACCTTACACAACTTGTGTGCACACACTGGCTGTTGAACTGTTAGTTGCGTGCCTGTTGAGAAAATTTTTGTTTAAGGGAGAGGCAGACATCCTTTTCCTTGTCAAGAGTTATACCTCTCAGGGTTCTTGGTCTCTGTCATAGCAGTCGACAACTTAGGTCTGATCACAGCAATAGCTTTCTTTTTCATTAAAAAGTTTGCTCAAAATTTTTCTTTCATAGGGTTTTTAGACAAGTGTGAGAGTCTGCTTTCGTCAGTTTGAGTGTTATTGTCAGTAATTCTTTGCAATCTATGCTTAGGCCAGAATTTTTCTTGGTCTTTACTTGTCGTTATTTTTCCTTTTTGCTATATGAGCATTAAATTAAAAAAAAAAACTCTTTTATTTCTTGATTTGGTTAAGCAGTTGTTGGTTTGCATAAATAACCAGGAAAAGTTTTGTTTTCATTAGTTATTAGTTGTTTATTTAGGACAATAAGTAGCTCGTAGTCAAGCGAAATCTTGTTTTGAGTCTGTTGTTCAAAGATCTTAGAAAAAAATTGTTTTTTTGTTTGAAAAGTTGATTGCGAATTTTGTCAAGAAGAAGTTATTTTGTTTCCAGTTTTCTGTTTATTTTTTGCTTTCGTCTCTCAAAACATCATTAGTTTCACTTTCATAACTTTTGACTTAAGACAAGCCATAAAAATTAACGATTAATTAAAATCAACTAGACTTTATGTTTGTAGGGTCCATCAACTAGTCTAGGCTAGAGGCTTGATTTAGGTTGGAGAGGAAACTCTTCAAGGCTGCAAAACATACATAAGAGTCTGTGTTGGGGAGTGCTAAAAGTCCAGTATCGTAGAAGTTATCTGGGAACCCCCTCTAACATAGGGGTTAAACATGAGGTCGCGTGCAGAAAGGTAGCAGAGATAACCCCTCCAAAGCCAGACCAAGCGTAGTGAGGAATGCATATAGAGGGCTTGTTTTGTGATTCTGTCGATTGCATTTGCCACAGAGCTTCATGGGTCTCGAATCCATTTGAGGTCCTCAGTTGTCTTCTGGACCACTTTCTTTCGATACCCTTGATAGGTTTCGGGCTTGATACCCTGCTCATTGCGGTCCACCCGACTGTCGATTGTACCCGCCTGGTAATTGTTCACGTGATGGCAACCTAGTTGGCATTATTTTAGGGACTTACACAGGTGACTGCGAGGGTGGACCGTGGTACCTAGGAAAAACATCGGGCCACACTTTGCAGAGTATACTTAGAGGGTTCTTCCATGTTCAAGTTGCACTTGCACTAGTAAGTTTCTCTAGTGTTGGTTGTTGTAACTATTCTTCCAAATAGTTTAGTCATTGATTGTTTTATCTCGTAGGGACTTTTTCTAGTGTGTGTTATTTTTGAACAAATAGAACGCCCTAGTGTGTATTTGATCTTCTCACACAGTGGAGGATCACAAGCTCCGTCGGTCACGAAGGCTTCTTGGCCTGCCATCGGTTACACTAGAGCCACCCCCGCCACCGCTAAGGCGAAAGCTAGACCACCAAGGGTCTTTTGAAGTGACCGGGTCACAGGAAACTATGCCCGACCAACATCCAGAGAAACCAACCATTTCAGAATTTGGAGCGGGAGCTCTTGGTCCATCCAAAACTCCAACCACTGATCTTTTGGCACCCATCATCATACAGATTTATCCTTACGAGCACCAAACAGTGTAACACGCAGCAATGGAAACAAATGTTGCCACTTCTTCTGGGAATTCTTATATTCCCACTATGGCTGTCACCACAGGGGGTGTTCCACCTCCTAACCCACCGTCGTCGGTCCGAGCCACCATGGTCTCGAATGCCTCTACCTCGAGCAGTGGTCTGATCCCATCTTTGGCGACAACCACTGCTCCTTCCACACAGAGTGCAACAGGCCCTCCGTTCTCATATGGGATGCCTAGCTCGGGTACAAGCCCTGTACTCTCCTACTTCACATTATAGACTTTAGGTCTAGGGGCAGGGAGCTCTAACGCTCCTCTGCAAGGACTCATGGGGGGCACTTTAACTCCTTTTAACGCTTTCCCTTATGGAGGAGGTCATATACCTCCTTCATCCCCTTCGCTCGGCAGTGCTCACCAACAATTTGTCGAGATGAACGTACACCATAGTTAATTCGGAGAAAGGAATCAAGGACCACCTTCTCATAATATGTCGGTAGGTTCGACATCGTTTTATTTGTTTGGTGCGTTTGGTAACAACACTTTCTCATAAGCTACTTTCCTGGTTAGGGGCAACCCCGGTTACGGACAACCTAATCCTATGCAGGGTATTATTCCTGCACAGGGGGCACACCCAGGAACTTCTTTTGCATCAGGACCTTGGAATTCTTGGCAGGGATCAGTTCCCTCGTCAGGAATGTCAATCGAGGGCAACTATTTTCACAACCAATGGAACCCCGAACAAGGTGTAGTACCTATGCCCATGGGATCGGCATGGGGCAACCCTTCCCAAAGTCCTCTGAATGTAATGCATGCCCAACCATCTATGTCCTATTTCGGGAATCAGTCGATGATGTCTCCTCAAATGCAAAATCCCTACGTTGGTCATGGCCATGGTTTTTACCAGAACTCAGGCCAGCAACCCAACTTTTCCTGGAAACCTGGTGCCAGTCAAACTCCAGGCCCCTTTTTCCATGGTTATCACCAACAACCCATACTACCTTTCTTGGAAACCTTGCATTTTCCAGACTTAACAAGGTTGTTGAATGATCCTATCTGTCACGATCCGCGTTGGATCTCTATGCCGACAAAGTTGCCTTCGAACATACCAAAGTTCGAAGCCAAGCCTAACAAAGATCCAGGAGATCATGTGACTACTTTTCACCTTTGGTGCTCATCTAATTCGTTGAAAGACGACTCCGTACAGTTGTGATTGCTTCAACGTACTCCCATTGGGAGTGCTACGAAATGGTACATTGAGCTCGACCTCTCAAGATACTCGTCCTTCGGTGAATTGGCAATGGATTTCCTGAGCCATTTCCAATTACCTGTGAGATACGACGCTGGCATAGAATTGCTGGCCAATTTCGAACAGACAAAAGCAGACCATATCTTTGATCACATCCAAGAGTGGAGACACCGAAAGAGTTTGATTAAGGTGTCAGTCCCACCATCATTCCTACTTGAGTGGTTCCTTAAGTCTTTGGTCCCACAGTTATCCAAAGACGTCGCAACGTCGGGAGTGTTTTTCAAGGAAGATGCAATCATGCGAGCTCAACAGCTTGATCTAATCTATTCTCAGTCTGGTCTACTGTATGAGATCTTGCCAGATGCGCCATGATCAATACTTGATAAACCCAGACATAGAGCTGGACCACATGCCGATGGTATTGTTGGTTTAACACAAACAAAGCCCATTGAACAACTGACGAAACAATTGCAACAATTGTCTATCCAGTTGCGGCCAGCCAGACTATTGTTCCAGCTGCTCCCCCTACCCAAATATCGGATGTACACAGTGTGCAATCGACAAATCCGAAGGCCACCCAGCAGCCTAAAGGAAAGAAGAAACAACGTAAGAAAGGTAAGGGGGATAAGAAACCCACCAATAATGTTGGCGGGGGCAACACCGAAAAAAGGAAGTCAAGGTATATGTGTAATCTGTGCATGGAAGACCACCCGACTCACCAATTCCCTCGGCTTGCAGAGGCCCAAAAGTTATTGTCACAGCATCCACCTGTTATGTTAATGAACCCATTTCAACATGGCCAAAATCTAACTCAAGCCTCTACAAGCGCGGAAGGGGGAAGCCAAGGACCCCCTCCATCTTCAAACAATCTTGCATCCGCGAATGTGTATATGATGAAAGGTGATGCCTATATATCGACTAGAGAACGTGATTACAACAAGACAAACACCTCTGAGAAAGGTAAAGAAGCTGAAACCCCATCTCTTCCTCTTCATATCGAGAAGACGTTGGGTGAAACCATGACACGCATCCCAAAAGGTGTGTTTAAGAAAGCTTATCACAACCCAAACGCAAGGGCCACCCAGAACTACTCTATGGTGGAGGATTTGTCTCAAACCCCTTGTGTGATGTCTGCTTTGGAAGTCCTCCAAAGATGCCCTTCCCAGAGAAAGGCTCTGTTAACCACTTTAGGATACGTCGAGACTTGTAATTCGGGTACGATCATGCTTGATACAACCGACTTGAAACCTCATCTCCCTTACCACGTAGCATTCCAGATAGTCGTGGCTTACGCCATGAAAAATTTTACTCGGAACATTTTCCGCACGGTGGTTGATGAGGGCACCTCAACATGCATAATGTCCTTGGCGTGTTGGAAGGCCATTGGCCAGCCCGTTTTTTCTCCGTCACCTACTCTTCTTACTGCTTTTGACGGTCATTCGTTCCGACCACATGGCATTATCCCCTCTTTTGCCATGCAATTAGGAGGGAACACCGTGTGTGTCAAGGTTGAAGTGGTCAACGCATCTCTTGATTACAATCTCTTGTTAGGGAGGAGTTGGACCTACGCTATGCAAGCAGTAGTCGCTACGGTTTTCTGGGTCTTGTTGTTTCCACACGAGGGACGAATCGTGACCATTGATCAATTGTCCTTCTCCCGTCCTGACCCTTCATTGGGGGCATTCGCAGTTCCAATGATTGATAACCCTCAACCCGACATCGTCAACATAGGGGTTGGTTTGAGCCCACCTTTGATGGGTACTTTCGATTACCCACCTCCTCAAGGTGATGTTAAGTTCATATATGACCACCATAAGGTTGAGATTTTCCAAGTTTCGTCATTTCGTACAACTTACTTTAACGATCTGTGGATTCTTCCTTCCCCATCGCCCACGATGGAAGGGACAGGGCACCATGGTATGTCCATGCCCTTATCCACGGCAGAAGTGGCATACTCTTTAGTCTAGCAAGCTTCCACTAACCTCGATCCAACTCCCGCACAACAGTTAGATCCAATTCTAGAGCCTATTTGGGCTCAAGGTTCCCTCGCTGATACAGATTCTTGAGACTTAGTCTTGCCCTCAGACGAAGCAATCATTGAAGCAATGACTAGTCCGGACAAACCCTGGGATGATCTCCATCATAGATCTTACTTCCTCCCAGAGTTAAGCAGAATTGAAGCAGGGGAATTCGCCTCGACTATGACTGGAGATAAGTCTTGTCGTATCAATCCTTTGGCTACACATGTCATTTATGCCGAGGGTAATATGGAAACCATCGTCAAAACTATACTTATAAAAATCTCCAGAACCCCTGGCATCATGGAGAATGTTTTCTTCGGAGCTGACTGTTCACCCGAAGAGATTCAAATCTACATGGATTTATTTAATGAATTCCACGACGTTTTTGCTTGGTCTTACGAGGAAATGCTAGGCATCGATCCAAAAATTGTTGAGCACGAAATCACGACTTATCCTGACGCTAAGTCGATTCGGCAGAATCTTCGTCCGGTTAATCCTAAGAAAGTAGTAGCTATTAAGGTTGAAGTAGAGAAAATGCTCAAGGCAAGTTTTATCTACCCCGTCCATTTGACCCAATGGGTGTCAAACCCCGTGTCAGTTAAAAAAAAACTGGGGACGATTCACGTATGCACGGACTTTCATGATTTGAACAAAGCCTGTACAAAAGATAATTTTCCCACACCATTTATTGACCAGATAGTCGATGAATACGCAGGTTGCGAGGCCTTTTCTTTCATGGATGGTTTTTCGGGATATAATTAGATACAAATCAAACTCAAAGACCAACACAAAACAACATTCATTTGTCCATGGGGTACATTCGTGTATCGTAAGATGCCTTTTGGTCTGAAAAACGCTGGAGCTACCTTTCATCGGGCCATGTCTTTTGCTTTCCACGACCTCAAACATATCGTTGAGGCCTACTTAGATGATTTAGCATCATGATCTCGTAAGAGAACTAATCATCCCATGCACCTCCAACTTATCATTGAGAAATGTCGCTACTTCTGGATTCGCTTGAATCCCAACAAATGTAGTTTTTGCGTGACATCGGGCCGTCTGCTAGGTTTCATAGTTTCAACAACAAGGATCATGGTTGATCCTCTCAAGGTTGAGGCAATAGTTCAGTTGCCTCCCCCACGTACAATCCTTCAACTTCAAAGTCTACAAGCAAAAGCAAACTTTTTGCGGCGTTTCATCGCAAATTATGCCGAGATCACAAAGGGCTTTATGCACTTACTGAAGAAAGATGTTCCTTTTCATTGGGACAACGCCGCTCAACGCTCCTTCAAAGTGTTGAAACATGCCCTCACAACTGCCCCTCTGCTTTGGCCACCCAATTATAGCAAAGATTTCTTATTATACTTGGTTACAGCAGAGTCAACCATCGGCATGGTCTTAGTTTAGGAGGATGATTTGCTCTCAGAATATGTGATTTATTACCTGAGTCGAGGCCTGGTTGGACCGGAACTCAATTATTCTCATATCAAAAAACTTGCGTTGGCAACAGTCCATGATGTCCAATGGTTCTGTCATTATGTTTTGTTTCGCAAGACCACTGTCATTGCCATTGTGAATTCGTTTCAATACGTGTTGACACAACGGGTAATCGGCGGAAAGATCAGCAGATGGATAGTTGTCCTCCAGGAATTTGATTTAGATTTTGTTTCGGCGAAGTCCAAAAAGTCACTGGTCTTTGCGAAACTCATATCGGAACTTTCGGTCGAGTCAGGTGATGTTATGCCTGAAGAGTCACCTATTCAAGGAGATATGTTTTTGATAGCATCTTCAGACCCCTGGTATGGAGATATACTTGTCTATCTCTAGACTTTGAAGTGCCCCGCCTTTGCTTCTCGTGATGAGCGTCGTCGTATATGCCATTAGGCCAAGAACTATCTCATACTCAAAGATACTCTGTATCGTCGAGGTGTATATTGCATCCTTCGTCAGTGCCTCACTCATGAAGAAGCGTAAATTGTGCTTAACGATTTCCATACTAGAGCATGTGGCGATCATTTGTCTGGGTTGGAAACAACCCAAAAGAATTTACGAGTTGGTTACTTCTGGCCGACACTAATCAAAGATTGTATCGCATAAATCAAGAAGTGCCACCAATGTCAAATCTTCTCACGGAGATGAGGGCACATCCCGCTCCCATGTTTCCTATCATCACCGTTGGCCCCTTCACCAAGTGGGGGATTGATTACACTACCTGCAACCCTCCTTCAACAAGGGGGCATCATTATATCATCGTAGCAATAGAATACTTCACCAAGTGGGTCAAAGCTATGCCAACATTCAAAGATGATGGTGAGACTGTCGCCCTCTTTCTGTTTAACCATATTATAGCATGGCTCGGTGTCCCGAGAGAGATTGTCACTGACCATGGCAGTCATTTTCAAAACACAATGAAGACAGAGTTAACATCAAAGATTGGGTTGAGGCAAGAACATCTGTCACCCTACTACCCTCAAGCAAATGGTCAGCTGGAAGCCGTTAATAAATCTCTTAAGACCATCCTACAACGAAAGATCAATTCGGCCAAGTCAAATTGGAATTTGATGTTATACTCGGCATTATGGGCCTACTGAACGTCTGTTAAGACTGCAACTGGTTTCTCACCTTTTCAACTCATTTATAGGCTGGAAGCAGTCTTTCCCATAGAATGCCAGATCCCATCTTTAAAGTTGGAAGTACAGTTATTTCCAGACACTTCACCGCTTGAAGAGCGTTTATTATATCTTGAGCAGCTCAATGAGCAGCGTTGTGATGTGGCCTTAGCTAACGAAGCTCACAAACAAAAATTCAAGTGTCAATATGACCGGTCCATTCGTCCTTAGATTTTCTCAGAAGGCGACCTTGTCCTAGTCTACGACCAAGATAAGGACTCCCTGGGGGCAGGCAAGTTCAAACCCATGTGGTTCGGACCTTTCATCATAAAAGAGGCTCTAAAAAAGGGCGCTTATCATCTGGTAGATTTTGAGGGAAATGCTTTGGCAGAGCCTAGAAATGGGCTCTACCTCAAGAAGTATTACTCATAGGTAGGTCACCTTGGGTAACTTTTTGTAACATATGTATAGTCTTTGTACTATTACTTTTTGGTTTCTTTTAGTTTTATGGAAGTGTCATTTTTTATGTTATCTTTTGTCACTGTGGTAGATGTCAAGTGAATCAGAGGTGTGCATTGGATTCGCAGACGACACTAGTCGACACACTCATAGGCTTGCCTCTGCAGCTTGGGTAATTTTTACACCTCAGGGCAAGTTGTTATCTTTAGGAGGTATATGTTTAGGCGACACCACAAACAATGTCGCCGAATACAACGCCGTTATTGAGTTGCTTCGTGATGCTTTGTCACTTGGTATCTCTCACCTCCGGGTCTATTTAGACGCTCAGTTGGTTGTGTCTCATTTAAATAGAGTCTACTGTGTTCATGATCCTACTTTACACTGAAGGTTCCTTAGGGTACGTCTCTTAGAACGAAGCTTTGATTATGTTACATATTTTCATGTTCCTAGGAGATTAAATCAAGTCACAGATACTCTAACTAATCAAATTTTAGATTGGCATCTCGCACACATATACGAAAGACACACACATGCACATGTAAATACATTTGTAAAATAGATGTATTCCATAAACAAATAAAAAGACATAAAAATCCATATATAATATAAAAAACATTAGAGTACATAGGTGGGCGCAAGCGCCTAAAAAATACGACCAGTAACGAGTCATAAGGCTTATGCCCTCAAAAACTATACAGATAGTGCCTCGGCATGTGAAAATTCCAGCCTAACTAAGGACGGGGCCTGTTGGCCCTATTGTAATGGTCAACGGCGTTTGCCAAACGTCGAAAAAGTTGGACCCACGTCCATGGTGCCCCCACTACATGAGGCTGCATAGATGGCGGCAGATCCTCGATCTCTGTCATGGGCACTGTGCGAGTAAGCGAGGTGAAGTTTCGCTCTACTCATCTCAAAACTCTCTCAGCCTCATCGACTGGAGGCACTCCTGCTGTTGTTGGCCTACCCGCTGGCTGGGGCTGCCTCTGGTCGAGGACATCGTCTGTTCCTCGCATAGTCCGTTGGTCACACTGGCCCCACATCTGCACATAATAGACACATATCTGTCAAATGCTCTAGTATAAAAAAAAATGATATATGTAAAAACAACAAAAAGAAAGCTTACCCATCTCTCCTCGCTCCTCGTCAAGAGGTACCGGTATCTCAGGATCTCTCAAGAATTCAATCCCAGTATAGGGGTAATCCTCTATGATCGGGATCTGTCACGACAACCAAGCAAAAAAGTTGTCATCAAAGGCCTCAATGGTCCTCCCCCCCCCCGTCGCGGCAACAACACCGCCCATCTGCATAACACGGGAAGAGAGACATGGTGCCCTCGTACCACCTCTCGAGGGCTGAAACTGGGCAATGTTTCAAAGAAGAAAGAGCAAAGAATCGTTCCAAACCCGAAGTTCCTCTGATTCCGCAACCAACAATCTGTTAGCTGCCTCTTCATACAATCCAGTAATGTGGTGCTCCAGTCAAAAATTTGTGCATTTAAGCACTGGATTGCACAATTCATTTGTGCACGAGAAGCCTGATGCAAAGCCGCAGACCTAGTAATTCGCCCGATGAGCAACACTATCACTTGCAGTGATAAGTCTGAGATCTTGCTTATCGGTACTTGCAAGCTCGTTATGTCTGTACCCGCCTCACAATGGAGTCCAATCAACTCCGAGATGTTGTGAGGCCCGGAGGGAAAAGTAAGAAAATTGACTGGTTCCCCTCTCCTGGAGAGGCCAATCAGAAAGTATATATCCTCTGTTGTTGGAACCAACTACTGCCCCTCTAGCATAAAGGCCTCTGCGTCAAGATGCCAATAATCAACCAAGGCATTCAATAGCCTAGGTTGTGCTCACATGAAAGGACATAGAAACAATTTTAACAACCCACATTGCATTAATGTAGCAATAGCATTAGGGTCCTCCCCAACCAACACACTAATATTCTCATGCTCTCTTTCCCTCCAGTGAACATACATCCTACAAAAAACCAAGTTCAGGAGGGTTAACTCTTGCTTTTTAATTTTTTTTTTTTTTTTTTTTTACATTAAATGAANGTTGTAATGTTGATAGTAGCGTGTACACGCGTTCAGTTTTTCCTCTACCCACATGGACTTAGGGTCGACCTTTTAAAAGGTCGACGCCCCTCCAAAAAATGAATTTAAATACATAAAGAAATAATTGAATTGCAAGAGGGGGTAGTGAGTACTTACTTGGTCCAAGCGGATGGTCGTTTCGTCCACTGAAGCTCCCAGAATCAACTCTTTTCACAAAGGGGTAGTTTTGGTTTTTTGTCAATTTCTCAATTAGCAATGGTGATAATGAGCTGCCAGCTTCTATTTATAGACTTTTTGGCCTCTTTTTGTCAATTTTTTGAACCCTTTTGTCATTTTTTCTAAACTGAAAATCATTTAGTATGGTTCGGGAGTTTTCTTTGAATTGTCACAAGAAGTGTTCTTTGGGTATTTGGAAATTTTTGGAGTTTTGGGTCGTTTTGAAGGTCCTTTGGTAAAAAGACAATTTTTCCAACTCGTTGCATTTAAGATAGGATTTCACCTCCACTTTATACATCTTGTTGTCTTTTTCGCTTTGCCATAGGATTGATCCCACCGAAATTGCGACACGGAACCATCATTGTTGCTTTAGGAGTGTCATAATTTAGTGGTAGAGCGTACCTTAACATGGATGCCCTAGGTAGATCCTGGTTGCATTTTGGTGTCGATGTTGTCACTAAATGACTATAGGCATGGGAGTCCTTACTAGCTTTGACTGATTATGAGTTTGATCCTCATTGGCATAGTTTCATATCACTCTTGACCTCACCCTCGGGACTCTCGGTACTTAACGGGTCTTCTTTTAAGCCCTTTTCAGACCCTTTAAACATGAAAAGATTGTCGAGCGATCTTGTGGCCTTTCATGCTTGCTAAACTGGAATCTGAAGTCACGTCTGTCCGGCAGTAGTTTACCCCTTTTTTGGTCTGGATGGTCAACTGTACGAACAAAGGTATACTTTAGGGGCCTCGGTTCTCTAGAAGAGTATCCTTGGGTATAATTTTACCCCTTTTTCGAGCCTGAGGGACTAAATTTACGAAAAAGGAACCCCCACGAAGTCCATAGTTAAGCTCTTTTCAAACTCCCTAAAACTAAAAAGATCATCAAGTGACCTTATTCTTTCACACTCGTTAAAATGGTTCAGAAGAACATTCCTAACAGAGTCCATTATTAAGTTTTTTTCAGACTCTTTAAAAATGAAAAAATTGTCGAGTGACCTTGTCTTTATCACACTCATTAAAATGGTTTTGAATAGACATCTGGTCGGTGCTAGTTTACCCCTTTTTCGAGCTGACTAGACTATCTTCGAAAAAGGTACCCCAACGGAGTCTCCTTTTACGTTTTTTCAGACTCTCTAAATATGAAAAAAATCGTCGAGCTTATCTTCTCTGGGCTCGTTAAAAGTACATCGAAGGATGTTACCATTGTGTGTCTTGTTACCCGCGTTTGCATACCTGTAATTGAGAGCATACTCCATGTTGCTCTCAACTGAACCATCTAAAGCATGCCTTATACGCAAGCCCCGTAGCACTTTGCCTTTGTGTCTTGACACCTTTGGCCCCGGGAGGGATTTTTTCGAGTGTCCTTGCTCTGAACATCAGTCTTGTGTTTGCGCCTAAAATTAGTATGGTTGTGACACTCGTTCCTCCTTTGTAACGTAGCATTCTTTTATTATTTTTCCAAAATTATTGAAAAAGACAAAAAAATCAAATATACCCCAAAAAGAGGAAGGGAAAAGTATTTTCTTTTTATTGGAAATACAATGAGTCGCCCTTGGAAAAAGCACATCCTTTCATTTATTCATCAAGCTCTGGGATTTAATATGACCTTAGGAAGTTGTTCTCGCTACATAGAGTTGTGTCCTCCTCTGTTTGGTTATTCTTCCAAACATATGGAGAGTTTGTATTGCCTCCTTCATCGTGAACTTATGTCAATGCCATGCTGCCTGAGTCTCATCATTTGTCGTGTTATTGTCCATGGGAAGTTTTTACCAAGCCTATCTGCAGTTTGCCTCTTACCCTCATGCATGGCCATCCCGAAATTCCAATCAAGTCTTTGTTCGAAGTCAACGAAGCCTCCAGTCTGATCATCAAGATCCTCTAGTCCATGACCGACGAGTCGTCGAAGACCTCTGGGTAGTGAAGTCATACACTCATATTACACTCCTACCCGAGTTTTGAAGATTTTGAAGTTGTTGCTCAAGCTCTGAAGACCTCATCTCCAGCCATCGGGCCTTATCAACTTCTAGAAGATGGATACTATACATGTATATCTTTTTTATTTTGAGATGCAAATCCGTTGTGTATTGTTGGCGGCTACACTTTATATAGTTATATGACATGGATCTACAGTGTATTTGATTGGTAGCCATGATTTTATTTCATCCCGAGCATGGGTATGCCCAACTCGGTGAGACAATTGTTATTTTGCAGATGGCACCTCCCGAATTCTGGTCCCTAGGCTCACCGGTTTGGTACGTTGATAAAGATTGATAATGTATTTCAGCCATTAGATGCTCTTCTGACCTCACACATTAGGGGGAATATGTTATAACCCTAATTTGCACCAGACATACTTACCTGACATTAGGCCATATCATATGCCTTATTTGCCAAGCCAGTACTGAACAACTCTTCTTAAAAACACCCTTTTTAAAGGCCCATGCACCCTGCTCCACTACAGCCCGCGTGTACACTCTAGCTGACCCACTACAGCTCGCGTGTACCTACAAAAGCACGAAAAATGGAAAGTTACTGATGAAACACACAGTTTTGGGTAAGTTAACTAAACTTTTTGACCATGCATGGCCATTCATTCGACTAAATACCTAGCTCCTTCTAGCCTATAAAAGAAGGGGTAGGGGTAGGGGTAGGGGTAGGGGTCCCATTTGAGAAGAGGAAAAACATAGTAAAGAAACTCTACCTGAATTCATATGCCCCTTTGCCCAAGATTCTGCAACCATTTTGTGATTTCAACGAAGAAGAGAAGCAAGTGTGCTAGCAGTTGGTGCACAGTAAAAGAGGAGCCCAAGACCAGATTCATGGAGCAGTGGTCGGCTTCATCATTGTAAGTTGCTTTAGTGAAGTTAATAATAAAGAAGTACTTTTCCCGTCCCACCATATGAGGTTTTCATTGTTTATTGCGTACATGTTGATTAAATCTCTAACCCATTAATCCATAGATCAAATGCATGTGGAGTTCTTTGTTTGTATTTTGTGAATGCACGTCAGCCTTGGGAGGATATTTGCAGTCAAAGAGCGACCAAGCGTGAAGAGGGATCAATACCAAACATCAGAAATAAGGTATGTTCACTTGATCTTCTTAATTGTGTATTTGCTTAAGAATAATGGGGATTAGGTCTAGGATGATGGTAAAAAGTAGGAATCTTTAGGTCTTTTCTGCATGCATGATAAAACCCTAAGTGCTAGTCCATAGGGGGATTTCCCACCCAAAAAAATTGGGTTCCACATTAACCAAACCTTTCAATTCAAACTTATCAATGAGAAAACTGGCCAGTTTATCCTCGCATGTCGAAGGCCCCTAGATTTCTTCCATGTTGATTGTAAAATTGAGTTCACCTGATAATATTGTCGAATCTAAGACATTTAAGGGGAAAAACTCGATTTCAAAAGCCTCCTTACCCTCATAAGGACCACAGAGTTTGAGAAGAGTAATGGAAAGGTCCAACTCCTTGCAGAAAATCTCTTTACAGAGATGTGAGTCAATAGATAATTTTTTTATAAGGACACAATTAGAAAAATAACATGTGATAAGTCCCCCAAAATTCCCTTCAGAGTCCACACCAAAGAAACCCCAACCTAGGAATTTTTTTTCCAACTCAACAATAACCAGATCACTGCGGTCCATTGATTCCTTAATCAAAACAATATCTAGTCGATCCACTTCTACAAGTATTCTTAGGGAGAGTTTTTTTCCCTCCTCCAAGGATTCTTACATTAATAGACACAATTTTCATAGTGATCCCACCTTTGGGGATAATCCAACTCTAAGGACCCCTGAAATAAGTCTTTGACGACCATGTGGCTCTTCACAAGAGGCACACTCTTGTGCATGTTTTAATGTAGATTTGCACCCTACTTTACTATGACCAGACTCCTTAATAAAATCAAACCCCAAATCCCAGAGGGAGTCTAACCTTGATCACTAGCCTATGGTCTTAAAAAATATGGCTCCCTACCAGAGGAAACAGATGGGGATCCTGAAGAGAGGGCCTTGCCATTACTTGAAGGTTTATGGGAAGAAAATGTTGTGTCCTTTTTAAGGTCAATCACAAAGGAAGCTTCATCTCAACCCGCATGAGAGACAAAGTCTAAGACCAACCCCACAGAGGCACAAAGGCCATAATTGGCCTCACACATAGCCATAATATTACCCAAGCGAACAAGATCAGAAATGGAATTAGAATTTAATGTATGCATTTTCTTACCCAAAGCTCGAGTAGGAATCGCATTGTCGATCCATAGAGCTTCCAACTTGCTCCATTGTGAGGGAGAGAGATCCAAATCGTCACTAAATAGATCCAGTTGTGCTTGACCCTCCACTTTTCCCGGTACAACATCCTTAACCGATATAGGAATGCAGTCTACACAAAATTCATTCTTCACATCCATCTTCTCTATACCAGTAGGTTGACATTTTGAAACCCCTACTCTAAAACTAGGGGAGGTTGGGCCAATGAAGGAGTCCCTACCACGTGAGATACATTTGGGTTCCCAGTCTTTACCTCTTAAACCTGCTTCTTTTCTCCTTGAAATTTTTTGTGAAATTCAAAATTACAATCAACGAGAACATGACCCATCTTGTGACAATGCAAACAACTGAAAGGAACATTGATATAGTCCACTGGCTATGTGTAAGCTTTGTCACCCATCACCAAATCCATCGATTCATAAATACCCTAGAGGGGTCCAACTCAACAAGTATTTGTGCCACTGATCTATATTTACATGATTTATAACTTATATCTAAGGCAATAAAGGTACCTAAAGCCTCTCCAATTTTCTTCAACCCGAAGTCTGACCAGAATTCAAGTGGTAAATTGGAAATCTTGATCCAGGTAGACATATTGGTTAAGGCCTCCTCCTTGGCATCAAAGAGGGGATGTCGGGGCTTTGTACACAAAAAGTGGCAATCTCAGTACCAGTGCCCCGCCATGATAGACTCACTATCCTCCTTTGAGCAGAATATAAACCCTATCCACATTTTCGACAACAAGTGGAATATCAAAGCATAGCTAGGGACCGAAACCCAATTTGCTTCCATCCAATAGTTTAAGGTTCCCACCAACATTCTTTATCTGTAGAACTTCTCTAATAGGGCCCAACACTCCAATTTTGTTATTTGATTGACCCTTTGATCTTCCCCAACAACCAAGGAGACACCTCCACCATCGGATTTCACTACTTTTTTGCACTTCCAGCTAGGGTTCCCACACGAGTATGGCTCACCACCACCTTGGAGCTTTGCAAGGCCTAATTTGTTGTCAACGAATCCTAATGGAACATCCCCAACATGACTCAACATTGTAAAATTTCCTAAGCATGACGTCAAAGGAGAAAACCAAGCGAGCAAGAAAAATGAACTACATCACCTCGTTCCCCCAAAGTCTTTACAATATCCTCCCTCTGAAGTTCTTCAATAACCTGTACTAGGCAAACTAAAATCCCACAAGAGAACCTTAGGGGCACCTGATCTATCTAGAGCCAAATTCTTTTTAGGAGGAGAAACACCAACACAGTGGATTGGAGTGTATGAATTATCAACCTCTGAGTGCATGCCTCGTGTAGAAGTGATGATCAGATTTTTGAAGATCATGTCTTCTGACATCGAGTCTTCTGAGTAGTCCATTAATGGCAGATACCCATACATCGCTTACATGCCCTCTCTAAACTGTAGTCACTAGTCAATCTAGCCTTACTAGACTTCTACATAACCCTCTCTTTCTCTCTCTATATAAATTGTTTTTCTAAATGTTTTTTCTTTCTAATTTTAAAATTTCGTTTTACATTGTTTTTTTTTAATTTGTTTTAAATGCACTTTTTTTAAATTCTTTTTTTTTCCATTTTTCCCTAATTATGTTTTTTCTTTTCAATTTAAAATGTATCTTTTAAAAAAACTTATTTATAAAAATGATGTTTTTTTCCTATTTTGGATTTTTCCCCCTTTTTGTTTTTGTTTTTTTGTTTTTATTTATTTTTCCTTCATTTCTTTTCCCTTTTTAGAATTTCATTTACAATAGTATTGGACCTTTAGTCCACGGTTTCAAAAATGTTGTTATTTTAAGCCCAAAAAAAGAGACAGGACGTTCTTGATAACACCTCTTTTTTATTCAAGGGTCAAATTTAAGATTTTGGTTGCAAGAGTACCGGTTATCAAGGACACGATTTCCAAAAAGTCATAATTTTAGCCATGAAAAAAGGGGATAGTGCTACTGGAACCACCACGTTTTGATTTAGGAGTTGATTTTAGGATTTTGGTTGTTAAGTCCATGGTTTCAAAAAAGTTGCAATTTTAAGCTCGAAAAAAATGGTGCCACTATTAACACCACTTTTCGATCTGAGGTTTAATTTTAAGCTTTTTGTTGGCGACATTATGACATTGTTAAGGCCATGGTCACAAAAGGTGGTAATCTTGACCTTGAAAAAATTATTTCTATGGGTAGCACCACTTTTTTATTAGAGGGTTGATTTTAATATTTATGACCCAAACAATATGGGTTTTTAGGGCTAGGGTTCTCATTTTGAGGTCATAGTTCTCATTAAGCCAGTAACTATGTTTTACATCTTGGTGGCATAAAAAAAGGTCCTATGGGTTGATCTAATGGAGGGATATATGAATATGTCTCTATGTTGTGTAATAAATCTTTTGGTTTCATAGACTTTTTTGTATGTTGAGCTATGTTTTGTTGTACTTAAGTGTTGTATGGTGTCTTTAGACACCACCTCTATTTGGGAATATTAGCTCTCATGATTTACCTAATCCTTTGATTCTCCAACGTGTGATGGATTCGATTTCCATTTGTGTTGGATTCCATTGGGCCTTAGGCAGTTGGAGAGTAATATTTCACATAAATTGTACTCTTAGGACAATGTCAAAAATTTTAAAACAATCACATGACCCAATTGTTGCAAAAAGACATATTTTTACCAAGTTTGTGATCCTCGAGTATTCTTAGCACATAAAATGACACTTCAAAATTTCAAGCATTTGCATAGAAAAATGTTGGAGAAATGCATAATGCTACCATAAATATGGGAAGTGAAAATTGTTGATTAAACATGAAAACTTGTGAATAAAGGGTGTTCTTATGAACTATTCAAGGTTAAAGAGATCACATGCATAATTTGGCACCTTATCATGCCCAAAGAGTTGTCTTCATTTTTTTACCATTCATGAGTGCATAATTTAGCACAAAGAGTTGTCTTCATTTTTTTACCATTCATGAGTGCATAATTTAGCACAAAGAGTTGTCTTCATTTTTTTTACCCTTCATGAGTGCATAATTTAGATAGGGTGTGCATTTTATGGAACTATGAAGATTAAAATGTGAAAATTGTCATTTTGCATTAGATGAAATTTTAATAAATGCTACAATAAAAATCATTGCATTGGATAGTAAAGACAATTGGGAGATCTTAATGCATGTGATAAAACATAAAGGCAAATAACAGTTTGTTGGGTTGATCATAGGCAATTGTTGCTCCAAAATACAATTATGGGCATTAAAAAAGTGTTGCAACAACTTAGTAAGATTTTTAAAAATGCACATTGCGCCTATGTAAATGCAAGCCAAGTGAAATCTAAAATCACGGTGTAATTATCTAACATTGTATGCAAAACCCACGCGGTTGATTTTCCAAATGAATCTCCAAACGCCCACAATAAAATTGCCAAAACTACAAAAACAACGAGTTGACATGTTTGACATGTTTTAACCAAAATGCAAACTTAGAAATCATTAAAGCTCCAAAATTTTATTTTCAAGTTGCTAAGTGTGTATTTTAACCTTCCCGACCTTTCTACATTTCAATAATTTCAATCCCATACGAAAAATCCATGTCGTATAAAATTATAAACAATTTTCCTTATTAACACAATACAAATGAAGCTTGAGTGCCTCAAGAAAATGCACATTGACACTATAAAAATCCATTATTTTAAGTAAACCTTATATGATATGATAATGTAAATAATATTCCTAATAAATTTTCCAAAAATATATCCACCTTCAATATATAAGCATGCCAACATTTATTTTTCATTGATTTTGCACTATTCAGGAAATGTGAGCAACTACAACTAAAATGCATGCCAAGGTTTGTATAGGATTCAAATGATGTTCTAAAAGTTGCTATATATTTCTCATGTGATAAAACATTTTTTCATATGGTTATAATTGATGCCCCAATATTAAAAGGCCTAAAATTTTAAATATAAATTTGTCTATTAAAAAACAAGCTAAATTTCACAAAAAAATTTACTCCTATGGAAAAAATAAACTTTCTGAAAGTTTATGGATCCTTATTAAACCATTACATGCCTATATATCCATGTAGAATAGATGACTGAGCTAAGGATGCTCTTCCATTATCAATCATGCAGAATTTGGCACCTTAGCATGCATTAAGAGTCATGGTCCAAGTTTGGGCATGTCTCTTCTGGACAACATTCCTTTGAGCAAGAGTTTGAATTTGCACCTGAATCACAGAGGTAGGTTTCTATCGAAACAAGAGAATGGTCGTTGGTGTCATTTATTAATGTTGCAACACCCATACTTGGGATGTTGAGTTATTGTGAGAAAGCTACAGCTTTATACAAGAACCATTCTTGTAGTCTTGCATTCCCTATGGACTATGGAGCTACAATATTCCCTTTACCAATTAGTGTCCAGCTCATACATATTTATTAAAATTTGTAAGTGTTGAAAGTGTTTTCAATTCAAAAGAGAAGCATGACTAATGTGTTGGACAGTTGGTGTTGTTCCCTTCTATTGAGCAATAGACATTGTTCTCCAGCCATTTGACTCATGATAATTTAGAGTGTTATATATACTATTGCAAAGGAGTAGAGCTTATTTCATTTGTTGGCAATAAAACTAAAGTGGGTTGCTCCATTGTTCATAGAGACGTTCATTTTGCCTATTGATGCTCAACAATAGAGAAACAACACATAGTCTCACTTATTATATTCCATTGCTCGTTAGATGGGTGTACTGTGTGCAGGTTATGTGGAGAAGGAGTCAACCATTCATCCAAAGCATTAATTGGCATACTACATATTTTGCATGCCATTGAAGAACGTAGTGATTGCAGATATCCTCATACAAGACAGATGATTGAGGCCTAGAAGCCTTTAAAATATAGAGCACTATGTACAAGCTTGAGAATAAAGCCTGAGACATAGACAATAAAATTATTCTGCACAAGGTCTGTGTTGGTGAAGCAAGTGGGTTATAAGTCCCTCAATTAGGGATCAGATGGTATCAGAGCAGTTGCATCCTTGACCGTGACAACTGCCAAAACTTTGAATAGAACATTGCAAACCTGAGGATGGGTAAAGAAAGCAGAGACAAGTTGGAAGACTTAAGGGCTAACAATGTTCAACTTTGAGAGGAGAATGAGCACTTGAAGGAGAAGATTCAGATGTTCAAGAAGAAGATTGCAAATATGGAGAATCACATTGAGACCTCTACTAAATTGTTTTCATTGCTTAAGAAGAGGTTTGAATAATGCTAGGACACCCTCATAGTGGTCATGACAGATTGGGACAAGTACATAATGCAAATTGTACACCTTGGAGAGAAGGTAATTCAGTTGGATCGTTGGAAAGAATATAGGCTCACTCAAATGTGGTCACAACTACAACAAGAGTTGGCAGAGAAGGAGGAGGCCTTGGAGAAGCTCCAAACAACTATACAAGAGAATCAAGAAGTGGGGCCATAATCCATTACCACTACCTCAAATATAATGACCAAGACCACTTCAATAAGTTCACCTTCCATGGGCATTCCTCAAGAGTAGCTTGGTGAATTGAGAAGCATACTAGAGGCATTGGTTCCAAACTCTTAAGGAAAATGGGCTATGATGGGCATGGGATAGGAAAGAGGAGATAAGGCATATTGACTCTTGTTGTATCCAACTGTGGGTCAAGCATGAAGGCCTAGGCTTTAATGGAAGAAGTGAAAATCCCATGACCATGAAGACCATTTTTGTGAAGGCGAAAGATAGACCAGAGTTGGCCTGCTCTTCAGGAGAAATAACAAAAGTAAGTGAAGGTGGTATCCCACTACCAGCTCATCCTTCTTGTCATAGATTGAAGGAGGAAAACAATGAGATAAGCTCACAAAATCAACCTACCCTTGCATTCAGTGAAAGAAACAAGAAGGTCAACCAAGGAAAGAAGAAGAAGAAGACCAAGATGTCTACCTCAAACAAGACATCCATTGTTTTTTGTTGTTGTAAGAAGAGAGGCCATACCATAGACAAATGTTGGTATGCAAAGACATTCTCACATTTTGGAAAGAAAGGCCACTGTGAGGAAGCTTGCTTGGAGAAGTAAGCCACATGCCACAGACCTACTTGTTTTCAAAAGAAGAAGGACAAGAAGAATGCTCTTATACAACAACAAACTCAGAGGCATGTGGAGAGGAGGACTATGTCAGGAAGTCCTTATAGAAGCAATAAGAACTTTTTCCACCACTGTAATTTGAGTGGTCATTGGGAAGTAAAGTGTTGGTGACTTCATCCAGAGCTTCACCCCAGAAACCACATAGCTAGGATAAGGGTGTGGAGAGTAAAGATGGAAGGATATAAAGAGCTTCATATATCTCTAATCCAAGAAGCATAAGTTTTCCAAGCAGAGATAGCAGTGTAGGAGGACATCGGCACAACCAAGACAAAAAAAAGGTTGATGCCAAGGGAAGCCACAATCCAACTCTTGTGTTCAATATTGCATCCAAATAACCCCTTATTGCACATGTGTCAGAGAGTAGTGCACATATGTCCATGACCTTGGGGGTATTTGGAGAACTCTGTGAGTGCTTGTAAGCATGTGCAAGCACCGAAGAGTTGTTTCCATGATGAGGAGCAACTCATCCTAGCAGAGGAATACAACCACACTTCCCTTGAGGAGTTGTTGCGTGATGGCACGTTGGGGTCACACTTAGAAAGAATACCAACATTCAACTTGGCTTCATTGGTAGCCAATATGGATTGTCTCCAAGACATAGAGTGATATGGGAATGGATGTTGAGTATAGAGTTTGGATTTAGAGATTGCTTGGAACTAACAGTCAATGAGAAGATATTTGCATTGCGGGAACAAGTGAGCCAAAACCAGAG
This sequence comes from Picea engelmannii, assembly GCA_009831015.1. NCBI lineage: Eukaryota > Viridiplantae > Streptophyta > Pinopsida > Pinales > Pinaceae > Picea > Picea engelmannii. The sequence continues at coordinate 234,611 of ML789456.1, forward strand.
CTAGAGCCATAGTTGAGGACCAGAGCCAGTAGCTAGAGCCATGAGATGGAGCCTGAGCTAGAGTTAGAGCTATAGTCAAGAGCCAACGTCAGAGCCACGTTCCGAAGAAACATACAAAAGCACATTGATCTAGATTGATTTCCATGAGATTTGGAAACCAAAAATCCTTTCAATGAGGAGGTGTGATCCCAAATTATGAATGGGTAAGACTCGGTACCAAAAAGATAAATTGACAATCTATGAAGGTCATGTAAGCTATGTAAATGTAAAGTCAAATGAGACAAAAAAAAATGAAAATGTGAGGAAAGACATTTCAAAGAATTGAATGAAATAAGAAAAAAATAATAGAGAAGAAGATTGAGGAATGGGAAGTGAAGAGTTATGCCTATTGGCCATCCCTTACCCCCATTTTTCCTTATTTCCTCCTTCACTCTCATCAACAATGGGTCTTTTGGTCAGGAGAGGAAGAACCAAAGAGAGACATGAAAGCACGGTACCAGAGATTGTTGAAATCAAAAGACTGAGCCCATTCAAATATGTTTTTCCCATTTGGGTTTCCACTGTAAAATCACTATGTTCATTTTGTGTTTGGATTTATTAATGTCTATTGTTTTGAGGAGTTCTCATGTGTTTGATACTCCACTGCTCATATTAACTTGTTGCCTGAGTATTTCATGGGTGTGAGAATTCAATCTAGTTGTAGTTTTGTGGTTTTCTGTTATATTTTCATTTTGTAGGTGCAAATGAAGAATACCAACAACCATTTGTTTTAGATCATCCATTCCCCTTCAAAATATGAGATATGTGGCTATTAACAATTGTTTGTTGCAATTTTTAATAATATTATAGACTGAGTCGAGAATGAAAACCTTTGCAGCTGCCTCGAGATCCCTCTGACAACATCTAGGTTTTCTGACGCCGGCTGCCATGGCCTTTGGCTCAAGGGATTGTGACCCCCCTCATCCCCCTCCACCCCCTAATCTCACAACGTTCCAAGCCCTACTCTCCTCTTACACGAAAATCCACTAAGGGAACTCAATCTCGTTTTGTAAAAAAGCTAGACGAGATTCCAAAATTCGTTGTTCACTCCCCTTCCTCGAGACCTTTCGCCCTTAGATTAGCTGAAAATGGCCTGATTGGTCAGTTTACGGGACTTTGGCCATCCCCAAAAGCAATGGCACAATGGTTGGAGCAGAACTGGAAGAAAACGATAAAAGGGCAGCTCTCAACAAATTTTTGTGGTAAGGGTTTCTACGTTTTCCTCTTTGAAAATAAAGCAGATAGAGATTTGATCTTCAGGAAGGGCCCATACTTCATGGGCACTCAAGGTATGTACTTGAATAAATGGACTCCAGACTTCAGTCCTGAGAATGATATTCCTTCAGTTGTTCCAGTTTGGACCAGGCTTCCCTTCTTACCCCTTCACTATTGGAATGATGAAACAATAAAAAATATAGGCAACACACTGGGAAGGTTCATCGATCGGGCCAAACCACGAGATGGTCTGCAATCATGTGCATGTCTTTGTGTAGAAGTATACCTAGAGAAAGGTATTCCAGAAGAAATCTAGCTAAATTTAGATGGATGGTCATACATCCAAACAGTGGACTACAAACAACTCCCTTTTAAGTGCAAATCCTACCATGAGTATGGGCATTTCGCAAAAAACTGCCCCAAGGCTATCCAAGAGAATCCCAAAAACAAAGCGCCAAATCAATGGCAGCTACCAAAAATAAATAAAGCGATGAACAAGGCAAGAACCCAACAACAAGAAAGGAAAAACAACTCCATGTCCCCCTCGCCAAGTAAAGGGAAATCCCCAATACAATTTGATGATGAAGCAGAAAGTAGCAAAAACAAATACGATCCCCTGGAAAACCTAGAGGCAAAATTGATCAACTCAAAATAAAATACAGAAGATAGCCAGCCAGTTCAAGATCCTGATCTCACGTCGCCTCCAGTGGACCCCAATCCCCAGCCCCAGGACCGTATTCAAGTGCAGGAGGACGATAGCCAGGAAGACTCGGGAGAAGAGTCGGATATGGAACTCCTAAAGAGTGCTAGAACTACGAAAGCAGGAAGGAAAACCAATAAAAATAGAATGGAAAAAGCGACTAACCAGAACAAGGAGCTAGGAACCCAACCAACACTAGAGGAAATTCTTAAAAAAGAAGGAGAAAATGGGGAAGCTCCAACAACAAAGGGACAATCTCAGCCCATGAAAGGGGGGGAAACAAAACACATTAGTAAATAATGAAGTTAGTCTCCTGGAATTGCAGAGGATTGGGACAGAGGGAAAAAAAAGAAGCCATGGGAAAACTAATCTGAATAGAAAATCCCCATATCCTCCTAATTCAGGAGACAAAACTGCAGGGAGCTAAGGCCCTTCGAGAAATGAAGCAAATTTGGAAAACAAGCAGTGGGACAACGTTGAATGCTAGAGGCACATCAGGAGGGATTTGCACGATGTGGAACACACAAATCTACAGTGAAGAACAAATAGTTGAATCTACACACTGGACGTTGTTCAAACTAAAGCATCTTCAATTAGGTATCACCTACCTTATTTGTAATGTTTATATGCCTAATAATTATTGGGAAAAAAGGGAGTGTTGGGAATCTTTATTGAAAATTAAAGAGTTAGGAGCCCAAAACAATTGCATTAGAGCAGGGGATTTTAACACAACCCTACATCAAGGGGAAAAAAAAGGAAGAACCACTGTAAGGGACCAGTTCAGGGAACAAATAGAGGATCTGATATCAGAACTAGATATGTTCGATGTTTAACCCTCTAAAGGGAAATTCACTTGGAGCAATACAAGGCTATGAGTGGGGCACATAGCTACCAAACTTGATCGATTTCTCATCCATAGCTCTTTACTTCTCTGCCCGCTTAACATTTCCTCCCAAATTGTGCCTTGGGGTATTTCAGACCATCATCCAATAGCCCTCTCCATTAACAAAGTAGAAAATCTGGGACCCATTCTCTTCAAATTCAACCCAATTTGGTTGGAGTCCCCGGATTTCCTCCCTCTAATTTCCTCGATCTGGTCAACCTGGGTGGATGGAACCCTTGTGTACATCTGGGAGAAAAAGCTAAAAAAGGAAAAACAAGCAATAAAGGACTGGGTTAAAGTCTCCTTCCACAACACAAGAGGAGAAGTTGAAAGATATAAAAAGCAACTAGAAGTTCTTCAGGAGGAAATGGACACTAGTGAAATTCAAACCAGACATTTAGTGTAGGAGAAAGAGCACTTTAAAAATTATCTAAGGGTGCTTCATAATGAAGAAAACGAGTTGAGACTCAAATCTAGAGCTTTGTGGCTCCAAGCGGGGGACAAAACTACTTATTTTTTCCATAAGTAGGCCAAAGCAAGACAACACAAAAACACAATGGAGGAAATAAAAACAACCACAAGAGGTGTAGTCAATTCCTTTGAGGAGATAAAAAAGGAAGCCTCCTCTCACTTCAAAAATCTCTACAACCAAGATGGAGTAGATAACAGAGAGCAGAGTCTACAATTCATGGAGCAGATACCGCAACAGATAAAGGAAGAGGATAACCAAGAGTTGAATAAGGTGGTCACGGAAGTGGAAGTTAAAGCATTTGTCTACCAATTTGATCCCGACAAAGCCCCCGGGCTGGACGACTTCACTCTCCATTTCTACCGAAACTGTTGGGGAATAATTAAAAAGGATTTACTCTGTATGATCAGATATGTCCAAATTACTTGCAAGTTAGGAGGAGCCACCAATACCTATTTTCTTTCCTTGATTCCTAAAGTAAAAAATGCTAACTCCTTTGATTGGTTTCGTCCCATCTCTCTCTGTAATGTCTCCTACAAAATCTTTACAAAAATTATAGTGTACAGAATAAAGCAACTGCTCCCACAAATCATTCTTCCAAATCAAGGGGGCTTTGTGGCTAATAGGCAAATTTGGGACAACATCATTCTTGTGCAAGAGGCCATTCACACTAGTGTTACGAACAAAGAAAAAGGAATGATAATTAAAATCGATATGGCAAATGCCTTTGATCGAGTGAAACATGAGTCCTTTTTGATGTGTTAAAAAAAATTGGTTTCAATAACTCCTCTATCTCTTGGATCGGGGCTTGCATATCGTCCCCCTGGATAGCACCCCTAATAAATGGGCGCCCAACTTCGTTCTTCCAAGCCACAAGAGGACTTCGGCAAGGTTTCCCACTCTCTCCAATGTTGTATATCATCATGGCAGAAACTCTGAATAGAAGACTGGAATATGAAAGAGTCAACAAAAATATCCCAGGCCTGAAAATAGCTAGGGGTGTCAGAAGGATAAATAACTCGCAGTTTGTTGACGACACTCTTCTTCTTGGAGGAACTTCACAAACTATGGCCAGAATATTCAAGCTTGTCCTAGACCAATATGAATTAGCCTCTAGGGGTCTTATCAATAAGCACAAAAGCCAAATTTATGCTTGGAACATAAAAGCTTGTACAATGGCCAGAATTGCCAACATCCTACAATTCTCCTTCTCAATAGACTGGAAGTATTTCAAGTATCTTGGCACTCCCATCAGTATCAAAGCCCTCCCTGGGGAGGCATGGCATGTGATCCTCCAAAAACTCAAGGATCAATTCGAAACCTGGGGAGCAACTTGGCTGAACCCAGCTGGCAGGGTAGTCTTAATAAAGTCAGTCCTATCCTCCTTTCCAATCTTCCAGTTTTCTTCCCTCTATGCTTCGGTGGGAATCAAAAAAGAAATGGCCAAAATAATCAGGAAATTTCTTTGGTAAAGGGGAAAAGACAACGGTAAAAAATTCCACATGGTAAACTAGTCTACTGTCTATGCCGTAAATAAAATGGGGGTTCGGGTATTCGGGACCCAAAAAAGATAAACATAGCCCTGGGGGCAAAGCTAATCTAGAGATTAATCACTAGAGGAAACGAATGGTGGAAAAAATAAATCTGCAATAAGTACCTCTCAAAAGTTAGGAAAAGGTGTTTGGATGTTGTAAACCTCAGTCAATAAGGTTCCCCCATCTGGAAGCTAATTCGGGAATCAATGTCGCTCATTCAAAACCACCTCAGCTACACCCTAGGAAATGGTAAAGAAATTAAGATTTGGGAGGATCACTTCTCAGACAGGGGAATACTCTCTTGTATTCCTACTCTGGACCACTTCAGACATTGGCTAACCTTAGAAGGAAAAATCACTCTCTTTGATATTTCTAATTGGAATATTAATGGTGCTTGGGAAAATTGGAACCTGGGAGAGGTCCCCCTCCTCTTGTGAAACGAGGCCCATCAGTTCCTCCTGATGGTCTCAGGGTCTACCCCAGTTTGCCTTAGTCAGAGGGACAACATAAGTTGGGGAGAAGAAGTGTACACAGTGAGGTTGGGATACAAAAAGCTCCTCCAAGAAAGTGATTTACCAAACAAATATGCCATCTGGAAAGAAATTTGGAACCCAAACAACCTACCAAAGATAAATATATTTGGTTGGTAGTTGGCACACAACAAGCTTTTAACAGGCGAAGAATTAAACAAAAGAGGTTATATGGGGCCTTTTAGATGTGCTCCCTGCAACCAAAATCTTGAAAGCACTGACCACCTTTTCCTAAATTGAAATTTCACCAAACAAGTGTTGCATAGCGTCTACTTAGAGCTGGTCCCTCAAATCTCCTAGCCGACAAGCAACATAATTCTGATTGGAAAATGGGGTAAACACTACAAAGGCTCACTCCACAGGAATCCAAATTTAAGTCGAATCTATAAGGCCTTGATTAAATTTGTGTGTTGGCAAATCTAGCAATAAACAAAAGAATTTTCAAAGAAAAGCTCATCCCCCCCCCTAGTTGCATCTCTCGCGATCGACCAGTTGGGGGAGTACATATCATCCAGGAAATTAACAACCCGGGTAGGTGGTCCATTGCTAGCAGAAGAAGAGGTTTGGCTAAATAAAATAAATCTATCCGTCGTTCACCCCATCACTTTGCCAAAAAAATCATGTTGGCAACTTCAAATTCCCCGTCAAGATTTTAAAAATTGGCTAAACGCCCAAAACAATCATGTTCTCTGTTTCGATGGTGCCTCAAAAGGGAACCCAGGGGAGGCAGATGCGGGATGGGTTATGTTCATCCCTAGAGGACAACGATTGCTAACTTACTCATGGAATCTGGGCATAACCACCAATAATCTAGCAAAGGCCTATGCACTCTTCCAAGGAGCTCTTCTACCTCAGGAATGACAATTCAACCATTTAATCATTCTAGGGGACTCCAAGAACATAATTCGGTACTTCATCAAAAGAACAACCTCGAAGAATACAAAGTTGAAAAGGCTCATAGAAAGAATAAAAAATATGCTATCTACCATGCACTCTACCTTCTACCATATTCGATGCATAAACAATGGGATAGCAGACGAACAAGCCAATCTAGCTATAGGAAGAGGTCCAGGTCACATGGAAGTCCTGGCAAGGCTCCTATTTCTCCCCCCCACCCTAATGCCTCAACTCCCTTTGGTCTACGCTCCACCTAGCGCCCACTCCCACGCGATGATTCAACGAAAATGTATTATAGGTAAGTCGAGCGTCAAGCTCGGGGGATTTGTGTACTTGAGCATCCTCTGGTTCATGGGAGCTAGTACACTCCAGTACGCGCTTATGGATCTCTTGGTCTGCAGGGAGTTCATACTCTGTGGGAACCTGTTGCAATCATCACTCCACGCTCGCCCAGTCTCCAACTCCCTCACCTCCATATTAATTTCACTCGTGAAGAAGGCTTATGAAAGGATTGAAGCTATACTCCACAATAAGCGGATGTTGGCAGTACCCATCACATCTTCACTTGAACATCATTCCTTTTCTGAGCATGCACTGACTCTGTTCTTAGACACAAGAGGAATTTGGGATGGATAGAGCCCGATTCATTGTCTCTTCCAGCTAAAGAAGAATCTGATAATGTGTTGTTTGTCCTGGGAAGGGAATTTAAAGAGAAGAGGTAGTCGATAGTCTGAGTTCAGAGAAAATCTCCAGCAGAAGTGGTGAAGCAGGTGAGGAATCATCAAACAACGACCACCCAAGGATCAACATAGTCACTGGTCTGTCCAAAGGTTGCAACAGAGGATGCCTCAACGAGGAAATTGTTTATGGAAATAACGAAAGGCTCCATACAGTTCTAGGCTGCTTCATAGTCAGTATAGATAGAGGAGGCACAACAAAAGGCAATACTTATAAAGGAAATTACAGAGACATGTGCTATAGAAGAGACATAAAATCCATTAGTTCTAACGATAACGCAGAAGAAGGTCCCAATAGCAAGCATAGGAAGGTTCCAATAGCAAGACTGTATGCTAAAATGGCTCAACGACCAGGTCATGAGAGGTTGGAGGACGAATTGGTGGAAGACAACTTCTCCACCACACAACAATTGGCACTGCTATTGGACTCCCATAGCTCCACACTAAACTTCACCTTGGAAACATTGGCACAACACCGCACCCTAATCAACCAACTACAAGATGAGGTCGACTATCTCATATGTCAAGGGGAACGAATGGAAGCAATGCATGAAGCCAGAACACACAATTCTACAGAGCAAAGCCAAAATGAGGAGACTGGGAGTAGGGTAGACCCAATTCTGCCTGACTTGAATGTAGCCATGGAACCACTTCTAGAAGAAGAACGAGGTTCGAAGGAAGATCGTCTGTAAGCAGAGCGGTAAGGCTTTCCCAATTTTGTATAAATGGCATAAATTAATCTTATCGAGAGATAGTTTTGTTTTGATAAGTCTGATAAGGATAGATTACAGTAGTAGAATCTATGGAAAACTCTTTGTAGTAAACTTTTGATGAAAATTTGTAGCTGGTCTCCTATACCAACACCCTCTTTTGTACTTTGCGACCTCGGTCACGCCCTTTATATATAATTTTTTTTTTTCAGTTTTAGTAAAAAAAAAGAAGCAATTGTTTGTTGCAAATTCTTAGTCGAGTTTATGTTCTCAACACTTATGTCTGGCTAGTTTATTCCACTGCTAGGGAAATTTCTTACATCTGTTGAGAGCCCTCCTTATCAAAAAGTCGATTTCTCTTGTTGGGCAATTTATTTCATGAATGAATTGAAATTTCCCTTACATGGGTGTTGAAAGCTTCCTACAAGTCGTATGGCCATTTGATTGCAGAGGAGAGATGAGTTCTTTACTGCATTGGTCGTACATGGTTGTACAAAGGCCGTAGGAGTTGTACACAATGCATCTATCCCTCTATGGGCATTAAAATTAGTTGTTGGGTGTTTCTTTTGATTGCTAGGCATGTCTCTTCTAGACAACATTCCTCTGAGCAAGAGTTTGAATTTACACATGAATATTGGAGGTGGGATTCTATTGAAACAAGAGAATTGTGACTGGTGTCAATTATTAATGTTGCAACGCCCATACTTGGGATGTCGAGTTATTGTGAGAAATCTACAACCTTATACATGAACCATTCTTGTAGTCTTGCATTCCAGTTGTTCGACGAAGAAGGTGCAAATGAATTTCAAAGTTCTGTGTTTGCACAATGAACACATCTCCATATATTTCTATTGATGGTTCTTAAATTGGGCATTGCAATGTTGAGCCTTATACAACCATGCTATTGTGCATAAAGTATGACCTTGTATCACTTTGGAGCATAGGAATATCGAGTTACAATATTCCCTTTGCCAATTAATGTCTAGCTCATACATTTTTCCTTAAATTTGCAAGTGTTGAAAGTGTGTTGGACAGTTGGTGTTGTTCCCTTCTATTGAGCAATAGACATTGTTCTCCAACCATTTGATTTATGAGAATTTAGAGTGTCAGATGTAGTGTTGCAAAGGAGTAGAGCTTATTTCATTTGTTGGCAATAAAACCAATGTGGGTTGCTCCATTGTTGAGTATTTCCCTAGCCATTGCCAAGCCTTGAAGACAACCAATAAAGATGTTCATTTTGCCTCAACAACAAAGAAACAACCTAGAGTCTCACTTATCATATTCCATTGTTGGTTAGCTGGTTGTACTGTATGTAGGTTTTGTGGAGAAGGAGTTATCCATTCATCCAAAGCATTAGTTGGCACACTACATATTTTAAATGCCATTGAAGAATGTGGTTATTGCAGATATCCTCATACAAGATAGAGGACTAAGGCCTAGAATCCTTCAAAAGATAGAGCACTTTGTACAAGCTTGAGAACAAAGCCCAAGACATAGACAATAAATTTATTCCACACAGGGTCCGTTTGGTGAAGCAAGTGGGCTATAAGTCCCTCGATTATGGATCAATATTGTACACATCAATTGGGATCTGATGCATAATTTCTTCAGTGTCTACACAAATTCTAAAGATTTATGGTCAAAATGGATAATAATATCCTTATCCAAGATGTAGTGGTTGCCATCATTTAACACCCAAAATTATGGCATAGAGCATTCAATGATAATTTGAATTATTCTAGATGACATCATTGAAGGTTCTAGAGAGGTGTGTAACTAGGAATCCATGTTGAAGAAGAGAAACACAAATGCATATTATGAGGCATTATTTGAATTTTGAAGCACTAGTGGAAATCAAGTAGACACAATCATATCTTGCATCATCATTCATGTAGAATTTGGCACCTTAACATGCACCAAGAGTCGCGGTCCAAGCTAATTGAAAGGTGTGGTACATCATGAGTCATCATTTCCAAGTGTCAGATCATCAACATAGTGTGTATCTTGGTTTTGGAGTGCATTTATCCAAAGTTGACTTAAGATGGTAAAAACAAGTAAATAGGAATTGCCAAGTGGCATGCATTTTCTATAATTTCCTGAATAAGTCAAAAGCACCAAGTAGGCTCCTTGGTAGATCTAGTTTGGAGAATTGGAGACTTTATTGAGAAAAATGGACACGAGGTATTATTATCCATGTGAAACACTCCATCCTAGTACCTTTTTTTTTTCAACAATCATGCATATTCAATACTTGATGTGTGTAATGTCCCCATTTTTGGATTCCCCTACCCTGTAGTCAAAGGCGTTACGAGTTTATGTCAGCCTGACCAAAGGAGTAAAATGAGGATTGTTGAAATAATGTAACTACGAAGAGCATTCTTATTATTATTGGATTAAATCCCCATTGTGGATTAATCATGTCATTATTATTATTATTGTTATTGGATTAATCCCCATTGTGGATTAATCATGTCGGTAATTGTATAAGGACCAAATCCCCTTTTGTGGATTGGTCAACAGACAATTATAATAGGCAGAATAAGAAGTCAGCCCCAACAGTTATTATGGAAGACCCAGAATTAATTAAAGGTGGGTTTACCCACCCATAGTGAGAGGTCGGCCCTGCCAGATGGTGACTCTCCACACATGCCAGATTGATATAAATAAGAGGCTAGCGCCTCACTTCTAACACACAACTCACTTGCTCATTCTCTTATGAGGCAAGCTGCAATTACCAGTTGGAGAGAGGGAGAAGAGTGACACATCTCTTGGGGAGGACTTTCTATATTGGTTTGAGTTATCTCTTGAACATTGTACAAGCCATTTATGATAAGGAAGTTTTTGCTGGGTTTTCTTCCCCTAGAGGGTTTCCCAGGATAAATGCTATGTCTCTTGTGAATGTGTATTTCTCAGTGATCCTATTCTTATTATGCTCTTATCTAATGAAATGCAAAGAACTATAATAATGGCATAAACATTAACAAGGATAACAATGAGCCTGAACAATTTGGAGGATTTATATGGGGCATAGGCTAGTCCATTCACCATCTTTCATCATCATAATCATTCCCTCACAATTCGCTCTTGGTTCCGTGGCATTTTGATGATTTCCGTAATTTTGGGTTATTATTGAGCATACTTTAATTAAATACAATGAACATATTATTTGGATCATATTATCTGTGGGGATACCTTCGTGTAATAACTCATTAGAACCGGGACAAAAAGATCTAAAGGTTTGGATGATGAGAAAGGGACTTCAGCATCCGAGAATGTCTTAAAAAAACCAATTAATCACTTCCTGACATTAAAAATAGTTATAAAAAGGGGTGTTTAAGTGACTTAAAGTTTACAAAAAGTCACTTTACTTTATTGAAAGTGTAAAAGTGTCCAAAAAGGGTCAACGAGGAGATAAAAGGAAAATGAGGGCGCTTTCTCTCAGTATGCATATTGTTATTTTCTAAAACGAAATTGTGAGAGCTCTTTGTGGCTTTGGCTCTTGGGACAAAAACCCTAGAGAGTTTGGAGATTGGTTTCAGTGGTGAAACTATCCACCCTAGCTGGTCGAAGGGAGGAGATCATACATATTTCTTCATTGTGCTTCATTTGTCGCTGAGTTTATCTTCTTGTAGCTGGGATTTCTTTGCTTGTGGCTGAGTTCTTCAGTGGTGACGATGTTTCCTTCATTGTGGGTCGAGTTTACTCATTTGGAGATCGATTTTCTTGTGTTGGGCGAGTTATTTATTTGTTGAGTTGAGCTAAGTATTGTAGAGGTCGTTTTCTATATTAGCGGCCGAGCTAAATATTGTGGAGGTCAATTTTATCATGGAGGACTAAGTTATTGGGATGCTGACCAATTTTTACTCCATTTTTGGGCGTATTTTTTTGAATCAAGGCAGTTTATCTACTTGTTGGTCGAGCCCTTCCATTTCCTAGTTGAGTACTTGCTAGATGATTGATTTAACTCTATTTGGAGCAACAATTCCTTGTGTGGGAGTCGATTCATCTACTAGTGGGCTAAGAACCTTCTTGTTGGTCGAGTTGAGTGTTGTGGGGCTGCATATTAGCTTGTTGGACGCATCAGATCTTTGTTGGGTCGATACAAGTTGGAACATGATTGATGTCTCCAGTGTTTGGGCCGATTTTGGGTGCAACAAAGTCTTAGAACTGGTTGGAATTGGTTTCTGAAGCCGCTGGGCATATTCTGTGCTATTTACAACCTTATTCATGCCCAAAAATCACAGAGGCAACCTACAACAACTGTATATCAGAGTTATCTCCTAGTTGGGACGAGTTCTCCACCATAAAAGTGTTGTCCATTGCCTATCCATGGATGTCCACAAATGAATTCTACATGCCTATAATCATCTGCCACACACACACACACACATATTTATTGTTGCATACATTGCTAGGTTTTATTGTATTTATTGTTGCATACATTGTTAGGTTTTTTCATTGTATCGTTGCTGTCATAAAATAAGAAATGTAGTAAACGTCTTGTGTCTTCAATATTGACATTTTGTAAATCATAGATGTGAATGAATTACTTGATATTTTAGTTTGTTGTCATCTCTAAAATGAGTGTCAAATATATCTCAAAGAATGTGGTAAATTGTTGATAAAGCAACTATATCAACAAACACTTAGTTCCTCTAAACAATAAATTGTTTGACGAAGTGTTGACACTCTAAACCAAGAAAAAAATCCAAACAAAAATTAGTGAGAATAATAATTATTAATTACTATCCATAAATATAACTTAATTTATTAAAGAAACCATATTATCTAAAATAACAAATAATTTGTTAATGATTTTCAAGAGAATATAATTTCACTTTTACCAAAATATCTTTAAATCTGGGATAAATAAACATATAAATATGTTCAAAATTATAGATTTATATATATTTTAAAAATATATTTAAATATATTAAATTTGAATTAGTTCATAAAAATTATAAATTATAAATATTTTTAAAAAATTAGAAAACAAAAACTTTCATAAAATGATCTTCCATATTCTATAAAGTCTCTATTAAATTTTTTAAAAATCGTTATTTTAAAAAGGAGCAAAATGAGAAGATAAAACATAAAGACTCACTTGGCTTAAGGCACAAATCAAAGTGATGGGAATGAATTCTATTGAGGTTTAGGAACGTTTGGAACCATTTCCAAAATTTGAAATTATGACCGAAAATGTCAAAAATGTGTTTGGAAGTGTCTTTTATTATCACACGTAATATATAATATACTTTTGAAAAAAAAGAAAAAAAAGGAGATGGATGATACGATGAGGTAAAAAAGGAGATGGATGATATGATGAGGTAATATGTTTGTATTATTTGATGAGATAGTAAGGTTTTCATATTTTTTGGTATTATGAGAAAAGGATTATAAAGTTGTCATTAAATTAAAAATTTATAATAATATTACTTATCTTAGTATCTAAGTTCTAAGTTTTGGTAATTTGTGATGATTTCAAATTTAAAATGTGTAGAAATTTAAAGTTTTTAATATTTTTTGTGTTTATTAAATAATTTTATGACATATAATGATATGTAAATTATCATGGATATTTTACTTAAACAATTCATTACAATGAATAATAATTTGAAATATTTTATTATGCAATTTATTACTTTAAATTTCAAATTTATTATTACTAACTTAATGTTCAAATTTATGGAAATAATTGAAATTGAAATGAAAAGAACAAGTAAATGAACACACCATCCACACAAATGAATACAAGATGTGACTTGGGAAATCCAATATAAAAGCAAACACAATTAGAAGGTGAGACCTATGATTTGCTCTCTTTTTCTCAATTATAAAAATGCAAGCATTAAGAAAGGAACACTCACTATAGAGTTTCCATGGATATCTCGGCCCAAATTACTACTATAAAATCTTCTACCTCATCTGATATGCTTCAATATCCCATTCTTAGATGCTCTGCTCAATTATGGAACAATAAAAATACAAAAATAATGGAACCCCTTCTCTTCCCAACAACCCAGTATTTAACATACCCTGATAGTTGTTTATGGTCAGGATCAGGGTTTATGCATGCTTCAGCCCTCAATTAGTGTTAGGTTTTTGGACCCTCTAGAATATTCTTGAAGTCCACACGTGACTAGCCCCACATGTGTGAGTAATGGGGGCCGACATGACATCCACTCAGTACCATGGTGGTCAATAGGGTAGGTCAACTTGCTAGAGGCATAACTTCTACATACAAACTACAATTGAGGTGATTTTCACACCGTTGGAAAGCTTTCAGTGTGTATAAAAACTTTGAGGGGCTAAGAGCTATGTTCTCAAAATTTTGACCCCCAAAAGTGTCGTTTGATACCTCAAACATGTTCTAGAAGGTTCTAAACCCCAATTCACCAAATTGGGACCTGCCCTTAAAATGGACCGTGCAAGCTAATTGCTCAAATTTTTCCACCCAGAAAGTACCAAGATAAATGACAAATTATATAATAATCCATTCTGGATCATGTAATGACTTTTACACCCTCACCAACTTATATCCTCATACAATGTGAGATATAAGAGAAGAGAAGATAGATTTTTATAAAGTTATAAACAATTCCAAGATGCACAAAATGTTATCAGAAGCTTCTCATAAGGTATCTTAACTTTTTATTTATAAATCATAAAATAGGAACAATAGGTCAAACAAAAGGTCTATACATCCCACAATCAATTTCACTAGATGTTAGTAAAAAATGCTAGAAGGGTAAATGACCCTTGGGATAGAGGTCCACCCTCATGAGTTTTGGGACACCTCAACCTTTACTAAATCACAAGTTATTGATATATTTAACTTGCAAAATGTTGGATATACTCTTGAGTTATAGTGACAATGAGTAAGATTAATCTCAAGCCTAACCCAAATTAAACTTACTAATTACCAATTACCATAGTTAAAAAAATAAAAAAATAAAAACATATTCACATCCACTATAAACCCATCTCTATCTATATACCTCTATTAACATAGTAAAAATATTAACATAATAAAAATATTAACATAGTAAAAATATTAACATAATAAAAATATGTAGATTATGTACCTCTATTAACATTAACATAGTAAGAATATATAAGTTAAAAGGACTCACAACCACTATAAACCCACCTTTGATACCATATTCTTCAACATCCAAAAACTTTTAATTTTTTAAAACTCATTCATTCAAACATGTGATATTATAATAGTAAATAGTAGAAGCAATTTCAAAACATACACAATTAATATGTCTAACTTTTTTTTACACACCCATACACATTAAAAATACTAATAACAAAGTAAATGCCAATTTTTATTTACTTATTATGTTTATTTACAGTGGATCTTACAAGAAGTTTTTATTGTGTAGAGCGCTTCTCGTGGGACAAACACTTCTTTAAATAAATATATTAATAATAACGTAAGAGCAGAAAATAAATCATTCTTTTTCGCTGGAGGGCTTGACCTATGTTAGTTTTCTATAAAAGGAAACTGTAAAGGCCAAAAAAAGATATGCATCCCTGTTCATAAAATAGTATATCGTAGAATATTTCCGCCGTCCTCGCTAGGGGTGGGCTTGTGGGCTTTTGGTATAATGCGGTGCATGGTGCTTCTCTATGATCACAACTAAAAACCGGAGCAGGAGCCTGCATAGGCATTTTCTCCACTCCTCAGATCGGCGGTCTGGCGAATGCCCACCTTGCCATCTGGGGAGCTCTTTGTCACCCAATTGACCCCTTTCTAAAATTGTCCCTTCCCCTTCCTCAGATCTTTGAGTGCTCAAGGGGGCTAGATCTGGAGATTGATAGCTAAAATGGCCGTTGCTAGGAGGCTCAGGGAACTCCAAGCACAGGTAGGGAACAAAACCTGCGTAGATTGTTCACAGAAGAATCCACAGTGGGCTTCTGTGTCCTATGGCATCTTCATGTGCTTGGAATGCTCGGGTAAACACAGGGGCCTTGGAGTCCACATAAGCTTTGTGAGATCAGTAACAATGGATTCATGGTCGGAGATCCAGATCAAGAAGATGGAGGCAGGGGGCAATGAATCCTTCAATTCCTTCCTTGCTCAGTATGGAATTCTCAAGGAAACAGACATTGTTGCCAAGTATAACACCAAGGCTGCAGGTATACATTTGTATTTTTTTTAATCTTCTAGTTTTTCGTTTCTTTTTTCGAGATTTGCATGTGTTTTCAGCATCTATGAAATGGGTATTAAGAAAAAACCATGGCCAGGCATTTACAGAGAGAGGATTCAGGCCTTGGCGGAAGGGAGGCCATGGACGGATCCTCCTGTAGTGAAAGAGACTGCTGGAAGGCCTCCGTCAGGATATGTGAAAGATTCCCACTTGAAAAGTGGAAGCCGTGGGGGGTATTCGGGCTCGGGCTCTGGCTCTGGCTCTGGCTCTGGCTCTGGGTGGCAGGAATCGGCTGGATGGGACAATTGGGAAAGGGAAGAAAAATCAAGAGGAGGAGGTAGTGATAATATCAGGAGAAATCAATCTGCTGAGAGCTTTCGAGATAGCAGCGGTGTGGGTGGTGGAGGTCCGGCCCGATCTCGATCTTCGGATAATATTTACAGCAGATCAGAATTGGAGGCCTCTGCTGCAAACAAGGAGGATTTCTTTGCTAGGAAGCAGGCAGAAAATGCGGGTAGGCCTGCTGGGTTACCCCCATCTCAAGGTGGAAAGTATGTGGGCTTTGGATCTACTGCCAGTCGGCTTCCTCCGTCCGCGACTGCTCAGGGTGATGTTCTTAAGGATACTGTTTCTGTAGTCTCTCAGGTCAGCAATGCAAATACACACTATTAGTTGCTCTGATGTTCTTTTCTCTCTCTTTTTTCTTTTTT
>ML789457.1:0-52431 GCA_009831015.1 Picea engelmannii
TACCTATGTGCGGGTTAGGACCTTAACATGTCCGCCCCCTTAAAAACAGCCTTGTCCTCAAGGCTGGAGATGTGGAAACTGTTGTAGAATGGTAGTTGGTTCCCAAGTTGCATCTGCTGGAGTCATATCTTTCCACTGTACTAGCACTTCCTTGATGGTTCTCTGACACAGGCGACGCTCCCTCTGGTCCAAAACTGCTTTTGGTTGTAGCCAAATGGATCCTTCTTCAGCTAACTCTGGAAGGTTGGTTTTAAGTTGGCACCTGGTTCCAATCACCTTCTTCAAGCAGGAAACATGAAAAACAGGATGTAGCTTCGACTGACTGGGTAGAGCTAACTGATATGCGACTTGTCCCACACACTTTAGAACTGTGTAAGGGTCATAAAATTTGGGTGCTAGCTTCTGACACTGCTCGGCCTTGAGGGAAGTTTACTTATATGGTTGCAGTCTCAGAAACACCTGATCCCCTTCTACAAATTGACGTTCAGAGCGACCTTGATCTGCTTGTTGCTTCATTCTATTATGTGCCATGACCAAGTTATCTTTAAGGGTATGAAGGATAGCCTCTCAGACTGTAAGTGTTTGGTCAACCGCCTGGACCTTTGAGGTACCCAGTAAGTATGAGAGAACTGAAGGTGTCTTATGTCCATATACCACTTCAAAAGGAGTCATGTGAGTGGTTGTATGGTATGTAGTGTTGTACCACCATTCGACGAGGGGTAACCATTGAGCCCACTGGTGTTGTTTTTCAGAGGCAAAGCACCTCAAATATGTTTCCAAACACTTGTTGACAACTTCCATTTGACCATCCATCTAGGGATGATAAGCTGAGCTAAGATGCAATTGTGTGCCTTGTAGCTTAAAAAAATCTTGCAAAAAATTGCTTGTGAAAGTTGGGTCTCGATCGGAAACAATAGAGTGCAGCATGCCATGAAGCTTGAAGACCTGGTCCATGAAAATTTGAGCCACCATGGATGCAGTAAATGGGTGGGGAAGAGTGAAAAAATGAGCATACTTGGAAAGGCGATCCACCACCACCATTATGACTGATTTATTCCTCGATTTGGGTAAGCCTATAATAAATTCCATAGAGATATCCTTCCAAATAGCAGGGGGAATCGGAAGCGGTTGGAGGGTGCCTGCAGATTTGACTGTTTCTCCCTTGTTGCGTTGACACACCTCACATTCAACGACAAACTTATGGATGTCATGTTTCATACCATCCCAGAAAAAGGAACGTTTGACTCGGTCATATGTTTTGGTGAACCCTGAGTGCCCCGCTGTGGGTGTAGCATGAAGCTCAGAAAGCACCGTGGATTTGAGCTTGGATTGTTTACTTAAATACAAGTGGCCTTTGTATTGAAGCTCATCCTGGAGCCAAGAGTACCCTAGGGGATTCGGAGCCTTGTTCTGGAGTTGTTGGATCAGATGCAAACTTTTGGGATCTTGAAGACATTCCTGGTGCACAGCATGGAGCCAATTGGGTACAATGAAGGAAAGAGAAAAAGGGGATCTTTCATCTTCATATTTCTGGGATAGTGCATCCACCACGACATTGTCTTTTCCCTTCTTGTAAATGATCTCATAATCATATCCAAAAAGATTAGTCACCCATTTTTGTTGTTCCTGGGAGGAAATGCATTGTTCCATAAAGTACTTGAGTCTTTGATGGTCGGTCTTAATTTGGAAGAGTTACCCCAAGAGATAAGGATTCCACAACTCAATGGCATGCAAAATCGCCAACATTTATTTTTTATAAATGGGTTTGCCCAGATTCCTTTCAGACAGTTGCTTGCTAGTGAAGGCAAAAGGTTGACCCTCTTACATAAGGACATCGCTGATTCCATTCTCTGGGGCATCACATTCCAACACAAAGGTCTTTGTGAAGTCGGGAAGGGCCAGAACTGGAGTGGTGCACATGGCCGTCTTCAAGATCTGAAAAGCTTGAGCAACTACTGGAGTCCAAGTGAAAGAGTTATTTTTGAGGAGAGCCATGAGAGGTGATGGAATCTTTCTGTAGTTCTTAACGAACTTGTAATAATACCCTGTGAGGCCCAAAAATACATGCAATATTTTGAGAGTCTTTGGGTGCGAATAGTCTTGCATAGCTTCAATCTTTTTTGGGCCCACCCTGACGCCATCCTTTCCCACCAGATGACCCAAGTATTCTACTTCTGAGGCACCAAAAGCACATTTGGACTGTTTCAGGAAAAGTTGGTGCTGAGAGAGTAGGCGAAGAACTTGATCCATATGAGTAAGATGGTATGTCTAGGTTTTTCTATAGATGATGATATCATCAAAGAAAACTAAGACAAAATGATGGAGAAAAGGGCAGAAGACATGGTTCATGAGGCTCTGGAAGGTGGAGGGGGCATTACACAAACCAAAGGGCATGAACAAAAACTCATATTGGACCTCATGAGTGCGAAAGGTGGTCTTGGGAATGTCGGCCTCTTTCATACATATCTAGTGATAGCCTGAGCGAAGATCAATTTTGGTAAAGAATTGGGCGCCACTCAAATTTCCTGGGGTAGACATTGTTGGCAAATATTTTTTATTTTTGCAGATTTTTTTTTTTCGGAGCAGAAAAAAGAGGGCCGAAACATTCTTGAAGTTTTTGGTATATTTCTGTGTAAAATTTGCAGAAAATGGTTGTAGATCTTAGTTCCTCTCAGAAAAACACCCAATTTCAAAAAACAAATTGTCCGAAACGGAGTCCGAGAAGTCAAGATATTGAAGTTTTAAAATCTGCAAATTTTCAAGATTTTTTCCACAGACGACGGCGATAAATTTTTTATTTCTGTAGCATCTGGAGGATGAATTTGTCCAAATAAATTACAGATCTGATTTCCTCTCACAATTTCACCCAATTTCAAAAAAAAAAATCAGCTAAAACGGAGTCCAGAAATTAAAGTTATGAGCATTTTAACTTCAACAGTTTTTTAGCGATTTTCTGCCATAACTTATTGGGTGAGTTCATAGGATGCTCAGATGGATATTTCTTCTCAAAACCTGAAAGAAATTCTTGAATCATTCAAAGCTCAATTGTTTCACACATTGGATGACAGATTGGATGCATGTGTACATGGATTCACAGACAGCCTCACAAACAACCTCACAGACGGCCTCAATGATAGTTTTCGTAGTATTCAAGATTCATTGAATAACATGCAAGAGAGATTTCTTATGGAGGGCCTCAGGGATGAATATAATCAAGAAATATATGCTTGGTATGATTTTGAGACAGATTGTGATAATTGGTATATGGATAGTTGTCATTTCTGGGATGACAACCACTTTCATATTTTATTTGATGACTCTACTCCACCTTCTGTAGAGAACATCATTGTCTCACATCAGGAGCTAGTTACCAGCATTCAGTCTACATATTCTACAGTGGTATTATGTCTCACATCAGGAGCTAGTTACCAGCATTCAGTCTACATATTCTACAGTGGTATTATTCATTCCAGATTTTGCTACGACCCTTTTCCACTATGTGGATGGATCTTCTTATTTGGATCCACATGATAAGTATTAGTCTTTGGAGCATCAATTGGAGTTGGTTATTGGGTTCCAAAATCTTCCACGGGGAGTTCACATGAGCACTTGGACATGGGACCCGGGCTTACAATGGTGGTTGGACTACTTCAGCATGGTGGATTTCCTTTATACATGGGACCTTGTTTCTTTATTTTTCTTCAGCATTATGGTCCACAATTATCCATGGGACCCTAGTATATGGTTGTACATCAAGCATTGAGGACAATGCTTTCATAAGAGGGATGGAATGTAAGGTAGCTAGAGAGGTAGTAGGGGGACCAGAGGGCCCATAGTGATAATAGTGGAGGTCATTCAATGTAAGGTGGACTAGGTCCACTATATTATTAAATAAGGCCCACTATGGTAGTTAGATATAATAAATGGGTAATTAGATATAATAAATGTAAGATGACTTCTTAGAAGGTTTTATTTCTAGAAGATTCCTCCTCTAGAATGTTCTTAGGTGATGGTAGCACTATATAAAGGGGTTCAAACAATGTAATGAGACATGAAGAGAAGTATTGTATTTGGAGTTGAAGATCATTAAGAGGTTTCCCCCTCGAAGAGGCAAGTGAACAGGAGAGGATCCCTTCCATAATAGGATCCATTGTATGGTGTTTCCCTACCTCAAGGGTTTGGTAATAACAAAGTGTGGTTTCTTCTATCTTTCTTTGTAGATCTATTGTGTATTCAGCCTTTGGTTATTAATAGAGGTACACACGGCCTGCACAAGGTCTGAACGCATGTACCCGTTCCCTATCCTCTTACAGTTGCGTGTGAATGCTAGTTGTAGAGGTAGCAGTAGTGTGTAGAGTTCAGAGAACCTCAGAGGAAGTCATCCTCCTCCTTGTCAGAATCACACATTCTCAGGGGGTTTTCTAGAATTCTGTCTGAGTCTTGTTTGCTAACAGTCCTATCTCAGATTGTTTTTTGCCTTATTATTTTTTCCTTGCATTATTTGTTTTTCTATTATAAAGAGTATCCAAGCCTTCAAGGGATCCTGGTTATCAATATCAGTGGTCTCTTCCTAGTTTGGTCTATCTGTTTTCATTTTTTCTTAGAGTTTAGATATACACGTGGCCTGTACAAGGTCAACCCACATGTGCACGCCCTTTGTCTCTGTTCAGCGCGCGTTCGCACGCGTGCTGTTTTCATAACAGTCGCGTGCTTGTGCAGGCTACTTTTTGTTAAGGGTGAGGTAGTCATCCTCTCCTTTGATAAGAAGTATTCCTCTCAGGTGTTTGAATCTCTGTTTGAATAGTCAGTAGCTTAGGATTAATTTTATCCTTAGCTTGTTTTTTCTCATTTAAAACGTTGTCAGAAAAATAAAAAATAAAAATTTAAGGTTTTTAGACAAGTGTGAGAGTCATTGTTTTTACAATTTCTATTGTGTGATTTGTTTTAATCTGATTCTTTGCGATCTGCGATTTAAGCCAGAATTGTTTTTCTTGGTTTTTTGCTTGTCGGTATTTTCTCTTTCTTTCTTTACTAGCACTTAAATAAATAAATAAAATCTCTCTTTTCATTTTCTTCTTTGGTTGAAGAGTGTGTTTTTGCATCATTAGCTAGGCAAAAGTCTTTATTTCATAAGTTTTTGCAGTTCACTTAGATCATAAGTAGCTCGTAGTCGAGTGAAATTTCTTTGAGTTTGCTATCCAAAATCTTAGAAAAATTTAAAATATTTTTTTGAAAAGTTGTCGAAATTTTGCATTCAGTAAAAGTTTTGTTTCCATCTTTTTTATTCATTTTTTTCTTTTGTCTTTTACACATCATCACTTTCACCCTCATACCCCTTGACGTAAGAAAAATCCATAAAAGTAACGCTAAATTTAAAATCTACCAGACTTTTATGTTTGTAGGGTTCACAAACTAGTTCAGGACTAGGGCCTTGGATTAGGTTGGAGATGAAACTCTTCAAGGCCATTTAAAATCAAACATTGGAGTCTGAGATAGGGAGTGTCTAAGTCTAATTTCATGGAATTTATCCGAGACCCCCCTCTAACAGAGGGGATAAATACGAGGTCGTGTGCGGAAAGGTAGCGGAGATAACCCCTCCAAAGCCAGACCAATCGTAGTGGAGAACACATATAGAGGGCTTGTTTTGGGATTCCATCGTTTGCAATTGCCACGGGGCTTTGTGGGTCTTGAATCTGTTCAAGGTCCTCAGTTTTCTTCCAAATAATTTTCTCTTGATACCCTTGACAGGTTTTGGGCTCGATACCCTACTCATTGTGGTCTACCTGACTTTCGACTGTACCCGCCTGGTGACTGTTCGTGTGCTGGCAAGCTAGTTGCCAATATTTGTTAGGGACATACACAGGTGACTATGGGGGTATACCACGGTACCTAGGACAGACATCGGGCCACACTTTACAAAGTATACCCATAGGGTGCTTCCATGTTCGAGTTGCACTTGCACCAGTAAGTTGCTCTAGTGTTGGTTGTTGTAACTGTTCTTCCAATTAATTTAGTGGTTGCTTGTCTTATCTTTTAGGGACTTTTTTCTTAGTGTGTGTTACTTTTGAGATTTTAGACTACCTTAGAGTGTCTTGGATCTTATCACACAGTGGAGGATCCCGAGCTCCGCCGGTCACGAAGGCTTCTTGGCCTACCGCTGGTTACACTGGAGCCACCCCCGCCACCATTAAGGCGGAAGCTAGACCAACAAGGGTCTTTTGAAGCGACCGGGTTACAAACCATTGTGCCCAAACAACCCCCATAGGAATCGAATACTTTGGAACTTGAAGAAACCACTCTTGTCTTGGTTTAAACCCCAACCACTGATCTCTTGGCACCTTTTATTGTACCAATTCAATTTCACGAGTGCCAGACAGTGTCGCACACAGCAATGGAAACAAATGTTGTTACTTCTTCTGGGAATTCTTCAATTCCCACCATGGTTGTCACCACAGGAGAGTCGTCATCTCCTAAACTACCATCGTTAGTCTGAGCCACCATGGTCTCGACCGCAACTACTTCTCATAGTGTTCTGAACCCATCTTTGGCGGTGGCTACAGCCCCTTTCACACCTAGTGCGACAGGCCCTCTGTTTTCATACGGTATGCCTAGTTCGGGTACAAGTCCTGTACTTTCCTACTCCACTTTACAGACTTTGGGTCTGGGGGCAGGGAGCTCTAGCACTCCTCTGCAAGGTCACATAGGGGGCACTCCTGTCCCTTTTAACGTCTTTCCTTATGGAGGAGGTCATATCCCTCCTTCATCCCCTTCGCTCGGTGGCTCGCATCAGTAGTCCGTCGGGAAACCTACACACAATAGTTTATTTGGAGCGGGGATTCAAGGACCACCTTCGCATAGTATGCCGGTAGGTTCAACACCATTTTCTTGGAATGAAACATTTGGTAACAACACCTTCTCGTCAGCCGCTTTCCCAACTGGGGGCAACCCCATTTTTGGACAATCTACTCCTGGGCAGGGTACTATTCCTGCACAGGGGGAAAACATAGTAGGACCTTGGAATTCAGGACAAGGATCTGTTCCCTCCTCCGAAATGTCGATCTGGGGTAATTCTTTCCACAATCAATGGAACCTCGGACAAACTACTATGCCTCTCCCCACGGGACCGGCATGGGGTAATCCTTCCCAAATTCCTTCGAATACAATGCATGCCCAACAATCTATGTCCTATTTGGGAAAGCATTCAATGATGTCTCCACATATGAAAAATCCTTACGCTGGTCAGGGCCATGGTTTCTACCAGAATCTAGGCCAGCAACCAAACTTTTCCTGGCAACCTGGTGCCAGTCAAACTCCAGGTCCCTTTTTCCCAGGTTATCAGCAGCAACCCAAACTACCATTCCTGGTGAATTTACACTTGCCAAATTTGACAAGGTTGTTGAATGACCCTATTTGTCACAATCCACGTTGGCCTCTTATGCCGACGAAGTTACCTTTGGACATTCCAAAGTTCGAAGCCAAGCCTAATGAATATCCAGGAGATCATGTGACTACCTTTTATCTTTGGTGCTCATCTAACTCATTGAAAGATGACTCCATTCAATTGTGATTGTTTCAACGTACTCTCATTGGGAGTGTCGTGAAATGGTACATTGAGCTTGATCGCTCAAGATACTCTTCTTTTGGCGAATTGGCGATGGCCTTCCTTAACCATTTCCAGTTACCTGTAAGATACCATGCTAGCACAGAGATGCTCGCTAATTTCGAACAGACAACAACAGACCATATCTCTGATCACATCTGAGAATGGAGACGTCGTAAGAGTTTAATCAAAGTACCAGTCCCACCAACATTCCTGCTTGAGTGGTTTCTTAAGTCTTTGGTCCCGCAATTATCCAAAGACATCGCGACATTCAGAGTTTTCTCCAAAGAAGATGCCATCATGAGGGCTCAACAGTTTGAGCTCATCTATTCTCAGTCCGATTTATTATACAACATCTTGCCAGATGCACCACATTCAATACTGGATAAAACTAGACAGAGAGTTAGACCGCATGTCGATGGTATTGTCGGTTCAGCACAAACCAAGCCCGCTGAGCAATTGACAAAACAGTTGCAACAGTTATCCATACAACACACAGTGGTCAGCCAAACTACTGCTTTGGCTGCTCCCCCTACCCAAATGTCAGAAGTACACACAGTACATTCGACTAACCCAAAGGCTACCCAGCAACCTGAAGGGAAGAAAAAACAACGAAAGAAGGGTAAGGGGGATAAAAACCCAACGATAATGTTGGCGGGGACAACATTGAAAAACAGAAGGCAAGGTATCCATGGAACTTGTGCGTGGAAGACCACCCGACCCATCTATGTCCTTGACCTGCAGAGGCCCAAAAGTTTGTCACACAGCAACAACAGGCATTGTTGACTAATCCATTTCAACATGGGTAGAATCTCACTCAAGCCTCTGCAATCACAGAAGGGGGCAGCCAAGAAACCTGCCCGCCTCCGAATAACCCCTCATCTGCGAACGTTTATATGGTTAGGGGTGATGCTTTCATATCGACTAGAGTGCACGATTATAGTAAACCAAGCGCTTCTGAGAAGGGTAAAGAAGCTGAAATCCCATCTCTTCCTCTATAGATTGAGAAGACGTTGGGAGAAACAATGACACGCATTCCAAAAGGTGCATTTAAAAAGGCTTCTCATAACCCAAACGCAAGGGTTGCCCAGAACTATTCTTTGGTGGAAGATTTATCACAAACCCCTTGTGCGATGTCATCTTTGGAGGTCCTTCAAAGCTGCCCTACTCAGAGGAAAGCCTTGTTAACCACATTGGGCTCTATTGAGACTTGTAATCCGGGTACCATCATGTTACATACAACCGACTTAAAACCTTGTCTTCTTTACCACGTAGTGTTTTAGATAGTAGTGGCTTACCCCACGAAAATTTTTACATGGAATATCTTCCACACGGTGGTCGACGAGGGTACCTTGACATGCGTTATGTCATTGGCATGTTGGAAGGCCATTGGCTAGCCCATTTTGTCTCCATCACCTACTCTCCTCATTGTTTTCGACGGTCATTCGTTCCGACCACATGGCATCGTTCCTTCTTTCCCCGTGCAGTTAGGAGGGAAGACCATGTGTGTCGAAGTAGAGGTAGTCAATGCTCCCCTCGACTATAACCTCTTGTTAGGATGAAGTTGGACTTATTATATGAAAGCTATGGTTTCTACAGTTATTTGGGTCTTGTTGTTTCCACACGAGGGTCGGATAGTGACCATTGATCAATTGTCTTTCTCCAGACCTGACCCAGCTTTGGGGGCATCCACGGTCCTGATGATTGATAATCCTCAACCAGGTATCATCAACATAGGATTTTTCTTGTGCCCATCTTTGATGGGTAGCTTCGATTACCCACCTCCTCATGGCGATATCAAATTTATATCTAATCACCATAAGGTTGAGATTTTTCAAGTTTTGTCGTTCCGCACGACTTACTTCGAGGATCCATGGATTATTCCTTCCCCATCAGCCATGATAGATGATATAGGGAACCCAGGCATGTCCATGCCCTTTTCTACCACTGAAGAAGTGTACTCTTTAGTCTAGGAAGCTTCAGCTAACACTGATCTGACTCCTGCACAAGAGTTAGATCCACTTCTAGAGCCTATTTGGGCTCAAGGTTCTCTCACTAATGTCGATTCATTAGACTTAGTATTTCCTTTTGATGAAGCTTTAATCAAAGCAATGACTAGTCCGAACAAACCTTGGGAAGATCTTCATCACAGATCATATTTCCTCCCAGAGTTAAGCCGAATCGAAGCAGGAGAATTCACCGTGACTATGACGAGAGATCAGCCGTGTCCTATTAACCTCTTAGCTACACATGAAATTTATGCTGAGGGAAATATGGAAACTATCACTGAAACTATACCAATCAACATCTCCCGAAACCCTGGCATCATGGAGAACATCTTCGTTGGAGCAGATTGCTCCCCTGAAGAGATTCAAATCTACATGGATCTTTTCAAAGAATTTCGCAACGTTTTTTCCTAGTCTTATGAGGAAATGTCAGGTATCAATCCAAAAATAGTTGAACATGAAATCACAACGTATCCTAATGCCAAGCCTGTTCGACAAAAGCTTCATCCAGTTAATCCCAAGAAAGCAACAGCCATCAAGATTGAGGTTGATAAATTGCTAAAGGCAGGTTTTATCTATCCTATCCATTTGACTCAATGGGTATCAAATCCTATGCTGGTCAATAAAAAACAAGGCATGATTCGTGTATGTACCAATTTCTGTGATTTGAACAAGGCATGTCCCAAAGATAATTTTCCAACACCATTCATCGACCAGATCATTGATGAATGTGATAGTTGTGAAGCCTTTTCTTTCGTGGATGGTTTTTCGGGATATAATCAAATCCAAATCAAACCCAAAGACCAACACAAAATGGCATTCATTTGTCCGTGGGGTACATTCGCATATTGTAAGATGCCTTTTGGTCTTAAAAATGTTGGAGCCACCTTCAAGCGGGCCATGTCTTTTTCTTTTCATGATCTCAAGCATATAGTCGAGGCCTATCTAGATGATTTAGCATCACGATCTCGCAAGAGAACGGATCATTCTACACACCTTAGACTAATCTTAAAACGTTGTCGCTACTTTAGGATTCACTTGAATCCAAACAATTGCAGCTTCTGCGTAATGTCAGGACGTTTGTTAGGTTTCATCATATCAACAACAGGGTTCATGGTCGATCCTCTCAAGGTGGAGGCAATAATCCAGTTTCTCCCCCCACACACAATCCTACAACTTCAGAGTCTACAAGGCAGGGCGAACTTCTTACGATGCTTCATCGCCAACTATGCTGAAATCACCAAGGGATTTATTCATTTACTGAAGAAAGACATTC
The DNA here is from genome assembly GCA_009831015.1 of Picea engelmannii. Classification (NCBI taxonomy): domain Eukaryota; kingdom Viridiplantae; phylum Streptophyta; class Pinopsida; order Pinales; family Pinaceae; genus Picea; species Picea engelmannii. Next base: position 10,883 of record ML789457.1, read on the forward strand.
CCTTTTTCTGGGACGAAGCTACTCAACTCTCTTTCAACGCATTAAAACACGCCCTCACAACTGCACCTCTACTACGACCACTTAGCTATAACAAAGATTTCTTATTATATCTAGTTGTCACAGAGTCAACCATAGGCATGTTTTTAGTTCAGGAATATGATTTGTTCTCAGAATACGTGATCTATTACCTGATTCGAGGCCTCGTAGGACCGGAACTCAATTATTCTCATATCGAAAAACTTGTGTTGGCAGCAGTTCATGCTATTCAACGATTTCGTCATTATGTTATGTTTCAAAAGACCACCATCATTGTTGTCGTCAATCCATTCTAGTACATGTTGACATGATGGGTTACAGGTGGAAAAATCAGTAGATGGATAGTCATCCTCCAGGAATTTGAATTAGACTTTGTTTTAGCAAACTCCAAAAAGTCACTGGTCTTCGCAGAGCTTATTTCGGAACTTTCGGTTGAGTCAGGTGACGTTGTGCCTGAAGAATCGCCTATCCAGGGAGATATGTTTTTTATCACATCTTCAGATCCCTGGTATGGAGATATACTTATCTATCTCCAGAATTTGAAGTTCCCCACTTCTAATTCTCATGATGAGCATCGGCGTATACGCCATCAGGCTAAGAATTATCTCATACTCAATGATACGTTGTATCGGAGGGGTCTAGACTGCATCTTATATCGATGTCTCACACATGAGGAGGCAGTCATCATGCTCAATGATTTCCATACCGAAGCTTGTGCCGGTCATTTGTCTGGGTTGGAAACAACCCAAAAAAATCTACGAGTAGGTTACTTCTGGCCAACACTTATCAAAGATTGTATAGAATCAATCAAGAAGTGCCATCTGTGTCAAGTCTTCTCTAGAAAGATGAGGGCACATCCCGCTCCTATGTTTTCTGTCATCATAGTTGGTCCCTTCACCAAGTGGGGGATTGATTACACTACTTGCAACCCCCTGTCAGGAAGGGGGAACTGCTATATCATCGTAGATGTAGACTACTTCACTAAGTGGGTCGAAGTTATGCCAACGTTTAAAGATGATGGAGAGACTACAACTCTCTTTTTATTCAACCAGATTATAGAAAGGTTCGACTTCCCGAGAGAGATTGTCATTGACCATGGTAGTCACTTTCAGAACCAAATGATGGAGGAATTAACATCAAATCTTGGGTTATGACAAGAGAATTCATCACCTTACTACCCCCAAGCCAATGGGCAGGTAGAGGCTGTAAAAAAAAATCTTAAGACTATTCTACAGTGAACTATCAACTCAGCCAAGTCAAATTGGCATTTGATGTTATACTCAGCATTATGGGATTATCAAACATATGTTAAGATTGCAACAGGTTTCTCACCTTTTCAACTCGTTTACAGGATGGAGGCAGTCTTTCCCATCGAATGTCAGATCCCATCTCTAAAATTGGCAGTACAATTATTGCCAGACACTTCTCCACTTGAAGAACGATTAGTACACCTTGAGCAGCTCAATGAGAAGTGTTGTGATGCGGTCGTGGCCAACGAGGCTCACAAACATAAGGTCAAGTGTCAGTATGATAGGTCCATTCATCCTCGGATTTTCTCTGATGGCGACCTTGTCCTGGTCTATGACCAAGATAAGGACCCCCTGGGGGCAGGAAAATTCAAACCCATGTGGTTTGGAACCTTCATCATAAAAGAGGTATTAAAGAAGGGAACTTATCGTTTGTTTGATTTTGAAAGGAATGCTTTGGCAAAGCCTAGAAATGGGCTCTACCTCAAGAAGTATTACTCATTGGCAGGTCACTGTGGGTAACTTTTTGTAACATATGTATAGTCTTTGTACTATTACTTTTTAATTTCTTTTAAGTGTTATGGACGTGTCATTGATGTTATCTTTCGTCAATATGGCATATGTCAAGTAATTATTAGGTGTTCGTTGGGTATGTAGACAGTGCTAGTCGGCACACTCGGAGGCTTGCCTCCGCAGCTTGGGTAATCTTTACACCTTAGGGCCAGTTGTTATCTTTCTGAGGTATATGCTTAGGTGACACCACAAATAATGTCGTCGAGTATAGTGCAGTTATTGAGTTTCTTTGTGACGTCTTGTCATTAGGTATCTCTCATCTCCGAGTCTATATCGACGCTCAACTGGTTGTGTCCCAGCTAAACAGAGTATACCGGGTTCATGATCCAACTTTACACCGACGATTCCTTAGGGTACGTCTCTTAGAATGAAACTTTGATTATATTACATATTTTCATGTTCCTAGGAGATTAAACCAAATTACAGATACTCTAGCTAATCAAATTTTAGATTGGCATCTTGCACACATATGAAAGAACATTGACATAAGAATGTAAATACATTTTTTCACACGTGATCCATAAGACACAAAAGATAAAAAAAAACCATATATAACATCATAAAATAACCAGAGTACATAGATGGACGCAAGTGCCTAAAAAATGGGACTAATGATGAGTCACAGGGCTTATGCCCTCAAAACAATATATACAAATAGTGCTCGTGGAACGTAAAAAGTCTAGATAGGTTCAGGGCCTATGGGCCCTGTTATAATAGTCCATAGCATGGGCTAAACGCCTAAACAATCGGACCCACGTCCGAGGTGCCCCCACTACATGAGGTTGCATGGATGGCTGCAGGTCCTCTATCTCTGCCATCAGGACTGTGCGAGTGAGTGCAGTGAAGTTCCACTCAACTCGTCTAAGGACCCTCTCAGCCTCCCCGGATGGGAGGTTCCCTACTACTATTGGTCCCCCGGCGGCAACTATGGCTTCTAGCTGAGGACGACGCATGTTCCATGCATAATCGGTAGGTCGCACGGGTCCCACATCTACATGCAACAAATGTATACCCATCAAATACTCTGGCATAAAAAAAAATGATATATATAAAAAAATTGACATAAAAATTACATATGCAAACAAAAAAACTACAAAGGTGGAGACTTACCCATCTCCCCTCTCTCCTCACCAAGAGGCACGGGTATCTCAGGATCTCTAGAAAAGTCTATCCCTGCATATGGGTAATCCTTGATCACAAGGATCTACCATGACAGCCAAGCAAAGAAGTCATCATCGAAGGACTCATTGGTCCTTCCACCACCCTGTCGCAGCAGTAATACTTCTCATCTACATACTGCAGGGAAAGAGGCCTGATGTCCTTGTACCACTTCCCGAGGACTAAATCTCGGAACTCTCTCAAAGAAGAATGAACCCAAAATCATCCCGAACCTGAAGTTCCTCTGTGTCCGCTGTCAGAAATCTATCAATTGCCTCTTCATACACTCAAGTAGTGTGGTACTCCAGTCAAAAATCCGTGCATTCAAGCACTGGATAGCACAGTTCATCTGTGCATGAGATGTTTGATGCAAGGCTGCTGAACCGGTAATCCGCCCAATCAGTAATAATATCACCTGCAGTGATAGGTTAGTGATCTTATTGATGGGCACCTGGGAGCTCAAACTGTTTGTCCCAGCCTCATAGTTCTCAACTATCAGTTCCGCTATGTTATGTGGTCCCGCAAGAAATGTCCTGAAATTGAATGGTTCCCCTCTCCTTGAGAGGCCAGTCAAAAAGTAGATATCCTCGATGGTGGGCACCAGTGATTGCCCCTCTAGCATGAAGGCCTCTGCATCAGGGTGCCAGTAGTCAATCAAGGCATTCAGTAGACTTGGTTTCTCTTGCATAAATGGACACAGGAAGAACTTCAATAAAGCACATTGCATCAACATGGCCACGACATTCGGATCTCCCGCAACCAACTCACTGATTGCTTTATTCTCCCTTTCCCTCCACTGGACATACATCCTGCCAACACAACAAATTTCAGGAGGGTCGGTTCTTATTCTTTGGTTCTTTTTTGCTATGAAAGGGGTGTCCATGCGATCTGTAGAGGTGACAGTCATGTGTATAGGTGGACATACTTTACTCTGCCTGAGTGTACACACGGCCTGTCCAGAGATAGCCCGCGTGTACCTAGGGATGACCTTTTAAAGGTTGATGCCCACCCAAAAAATGAAAGCAAATGAAAAATTGAAGAATTAAATAGCTAGATAGGGGAGTTTGTACTTACCTGGTCCAAGTGGAAGTTTGTTTCATCCACTGTAGCTCCCAGAATGATTGTTTTTAGCAAAGGGGGTATTTTGGCTCCAGAGTCAATTTCCAAATCAACAATGGTGATAATGAGCTGCCAGCTTCTATTTATAGACTTTTTGGCCTCTTTTTGTCACTTTTTTTGCCTCCCTTATCAATTTCTTTATACCAAAAACCATTTAGAGTGATTCAGGAGTTATATGGGAGGGATTTGATCGGGTATTGGGACACTTTTTTTGAGTTTTGAGAAAATTTTGATAGCCCATGAATTTTTTTCCACAAATCAACTTGAGCATATAAGTTAGGTTACTACCCTGAATTTTGCGTCTCGTTGTCTTTTTCCTCTGCCATAGGATCGATCCCATCAGGTTGTGACACAAAACCATCATATCTACTTTAGAAGTGTCGCAACTTGGCGGTAGAGCTTACCAGAGCATGGATTCCCTAGGTAGGTCCTGGTTGCATTATGGTGTCCATGTCGTCTCTAAAACACTCTAGGCTCGGGAGTCTTTATAGTCTTTCCTGAATATGAGTTTGAGCCTCATTTGCATGATTCTTCTTCTCTCTTAATCTCACCCTCATGACTCCCAAAAAATAACGGGTCTCCTTTTAAGCCCTTTTCAGACCCTCTAAACATAAAAAGATTATTGAGCGATCTTGTGGCCTTTCACACTCATTAAACTGAAATTTGAAGTCACGTCTGTCCAGTGGTAGTTTACCCCTTTTTTGGTCTAGATGGTCAACTGTACGAACAAAGGTATACTCTATGGAACTTTCGTTCTTTAGAAGAGTACTCTCAGGTATAATTTTATCCCTTTTTCGGGCCTAAGGGACTAAACTTATGAAAAAGACACCCCCACAGAGTCTATAGTTAAGATCTTTTCAGACTCCGTAAAATTGAAAAGATCATCGAGTGACCTTATTATTTCACACTCGTTAAATTGGTCCAGAAGAATATTCCTGACAGAGTCCATAGTTAAGTTTTTTTCAGACTCCTTAAAAGTGAAAAAATGGCCAAGTGATCTTGTCCTTTTCACACTCGTTAAAATGGTTTTGAATGGACGTCTAATCGGTGCTAGTTTACCATTTTTCGAACCAACTAGACTATCTTCGAAAAAGGTACCCCAATGGAGTCTCCTTTTATGTTTTTTTAGACTCTCTAAATATGAAAAACCACCAATCTTACCTTCTTTGGGCTCGTTAAACTTACATCGAAGGACATTACCATTGTGTGTTTTATTAATCGCATTTGCATACCTTATACACCAGACTTGTGACAATTTGTTTCTGCGTCCTAAACACCTTTGGCCGCTGGAGGATTTTTCCCAAGTATCATTTTACTAGAACATCAGTCTTGTCCTTGTGCCTTGAACTTGTATGTTTGCAATACTCGTTCCTCCATTTGTAACATAATATTCCTTTATTCTTTTTCCACAATTATTGAAAAGAACAAAAAATCAAATATACCCCAAAAAGAGGAAGGGAAAAGTATTTTCCTTATTGGCAGCATAATGAGTCACCCTTGGATAAAGCACATATGTCTGTTTGTTCATCATACTATGGGATGTAGTACGACCTTAGGAATCTTTTCTCGCTATATAGATTTGTGTCCTCCACCGTTTGGTTATCCTTCCAAACATATGGAGAGTTTGCATTGCCTCCTGCTTCGTAGACTTATGATTAACATACATGATGCCTGAGTCTCGTCATTTGTCATGCTATTGTCCAAGGGAGGTTTGTCACTAAGCCTGAGTCAGCCCCTCTGCACTATATCTCTTATCCTCATGCTCGTCCATCCTGAACACCCAATCAAGTCCTTGTTCGAAATCATTGAAGCCTTCAATCTGATCATCAAGATTATCACATCAATGACCAACGAGTCGTCGAAGACCTCTGGGTAGTGTATTCATACACTCATATTACACTCCTACCCGAGTTTTGAAGATTTTGAAATTGTTGCTCGAGCTCTGAAGATCTCATCTCCAGCCATCAGGCCGAATCAGCTTCTAGAAGATGGATACTCTATATGTATATCTTTCTGATTTCGAGATGTAGCTCCGCAATGTATTGTTTGTGGCTACTCTTATATAATTATTTGATATGGATCTACAGTGTATTTGATTGGTAGCCATGGTTCTATTTTATCCCGAGCATGGGTATGCCTACCTCGGTGAGACATTTGTTCTTTTGCAGACGGCCCCTCCCGGTTCCTGATCCTTGGGCTCAATCGTTTGGCACATCAGTAAAGATTGGTAATGTATTTTGGCCATTAGATGCTCTTCTGACCTCACACATTAGGGGGCATCTGTTATAACCCTAAATTGCACCACACATGCTTACCTAGAATCAGGCTAATTCATATCCATTCTTTGCCAAAGAACTATTGAACAACTCTTTCAAAATCCTCTTTTATAAAGGCCCACGTGCCCTAATCCATTACTGCACACGTGTACACGCTGGCTGACCCAAAACAGCCCGCGTGGACCGACAAAAGCATGAAAAAGGGAAAGTTGCCGATGGAACAAAAAGCTATGGGTGATTTAACTGAAACTCATGGCCATGCATGGCTGAGGGTTAGTCCAAATACCTATCTCCTTCTAGCCTATAAAAGAAGGGGTAGGGGTACCATTTGAGGGAGGAAAAATATAGCAAAGAAACTCTGCCCATTTACATATTCCATTGTCCCAACCCTTTAGCCTTTCCTAATGCCAAACAATATTTAAAGAAAAACAGTTGAAGGACAAAAGAAGAGGATCTCAGGATCAGGTTCAAGGAGCGGTGGTCGATCTCAACTTTTGTAAGTTGACTCATTTTAAGTAATAAAGAGAATTATTTTCCCGTCCCAATTCATGAACTTTTTATGGTTTGATTAGTTTATGTTTGATTTCTAACCCATTAGTATATAAGTAGTATGCATGCATAGTTGTTGCTCATCTTGAATGCAGGTCATCTTTGGAAGGAGTATTGCAAACAAGTAATCAAGCACAACAGAGGATCGACATCAAATGCCAGTAATGAGGTAGGTTGATCTTTCCATGCATTTACTAAGAAAAGGGGATTTAAATCTAGGGATGAAGGTAGAAAGTAATTTCTATTTGGTCATATCTGTGTGCAAAGTCTGAACTCTATTTGCTAGTCTGTAGGGTGTTTTTCCCCAACAACAAGAATACCTCCATCTTATAGTAGCAACATTCCTCATCTACTGTTATCTTTCATTGGACCAATACCTATATGACTTCAGTGATCATGGGAGATCAGATTGTACTCCATTGTATACATATATCTTTAGTTGATTTTGAGACTGGATTCCACTGCATATTGTTTGCAAATATGAAATCATATGGAATATGTTCATTTTGCATTGCCTATTCATGGCCATGAACAACTACTTGATATATTTCCAGATAGATCTGTAGTGTAATTCTGATTGGTAGCCATGTGTACAAAGTCATTATGGATTGTAATATTCTCATGAACAACTAGTGCTTCTAGTTGAGTCTTCATTACTCCACTTCTGGGAATTATAAGGTATTTCGACCATTACATATATTCCTTTGACCTCACACAATAGGGGGCATCTGTTACAACAATTTTTTCCTCACTCCATGCAACTTTCTTGGATGGCCTTCCATTACCCTCTGCAGACTTGAAGTCCCCTTTTTTTTCATTCCAGAGCCAAAAATGCACATTTTTCCACATATATGCACTGCATCAGTTATACAACAAGCATATATGCAGGTTTCCCCACTACATCCCACGTACATTGGGTTTGGTGCTCACAAATTAAAAATTATGTCGGGTTTCCATGCCATGTCACGAGATCCATGATCCTTGACCTTCCATATACTGGAAATTCTTTGACTCATCCTTTCAGTTCCATTTGAAGCATATAAATTGAGAAATATCCAAGCCTTGAGAAAATTCAAAAATTCAACTTTGAGAGAAAAGACACTCTGGAGAAATTTCACTTCATATTGAGTCTACATCCCTTTGTCCTTAAAATTCTAAACTTCTTTTTTTCAACCCCCAAGATCTTCCTTCTTTATGATGGAGAACCGCATTGACTCCTATATATGATCTTTCCTTTGTTCATAATTGAAGCGGTGGAGACCCAACTGGAGGGGCTTAGTTTCTCAGTTCTGGTATGTGTTGTTACAGAGGTTTTTCACCTATGTACTTATGTTGATTATTTAATAGAAATAATCTTTTCTCATCCAATTTATATCTTGCAAATATTTGAATTACTATTCCATGGGAGTATTTTTCATGTATGTTAATGGATTATGATAATTTATATGCTGACATTATATATTACCACCATATGCTTGTGTATATTGGTTTTTGAGGACAAGTTGTAGGTATAAAGCTTTGGGTCACATGCTCAATGATGGTATTCTTCGAACGTCCGGATGAGTTAGGATTTTAGCCTTGTCTTGTTATCATTTCATTTATATAGAATATTTGGGATTAGAGTTGATTTATGGGTGTCCTTCCGTATGTTGTGGTTTACCCCTAGCCATATAGATATTTTCCTTGTAACAATAACCTATATCATATTCCTTAACCACAAATTATGTATATCAACACCATACCAAGTACCAATCCTATACCATAACATGTATCAACCATGTACATCATTTATGTACATGAACACATGTATGATATCATGTACTGACAATGTATCTCAACCATATACCATATCACTCAATAATTCCATACACCATATATCATAGGATATACCAAGCAAGTTCTATGAATGGTGTACCTCAACCAAGTACCAACATCACCAAGATATGTATCACATATATGTGTTTTCATATACCAAGTGTAATCCTCAATAGTCTATCAATAACAACTATACACCATGTGTCAATGCTTCAATAGTATACCAATAATAAGCCTCAAGAATGTACCATAGAATCATTACCATGTAACCAAACTAGATAACACGATACCAATACAACCAATGTGTACTACTACTCAATGTACCTTATCAATATCAGCAAGATGTACCATGAATAAACAAGACATGATTCTCAAGCATGTACCATACCATCACTAAGAATAATATACAATCACATAAGTATACCTATGACCTGTAGCTGACCTATTGTGTTGTAACACTGACTTGTAACTCTTCAACATCCTTCAGCAGCCTAGTACCAACATTTCCCCCAAAATTTCCTTAGCCTCACGGGACTAAGACTCCCTGTCACGTAGGGCCTCATGTGATGTCAGTTAGGCAACCCACAGGGGTGTCTCGTGTGACACCCTCAAGATGACTTGCAAGGGCCTACCAAATTAGGGTTACACAGAAACCCTATTACTCTACATCTTTGAAACATTCTCTCTTTCCTCACACTTTCTCTGCTTCCTCCAAATTTATGTCAGATTCATCAATAGACCAAAATTATAGACCATAACATTCTCACAAGATATATATTCAATGTAAGTGTGTGTGTATCATTATGAAAGACTCCTTGAGGTATTTATATATTTTTTCATACTAACCTTTTTCCTTAATCATAGGGCTTCTATTACTTTCTTCTCATAACAACTTTACCCATTCATTAATTGACTTGTAACCAACTATGGGATTCTTAACCATTCTTCAGAGATTCCAACTTCACAAGGCCATATCTCCCTAACCGTGAGGATCCATGTGGAGTAACATCTATCACTGGAAACATAATGAAAATTACCATCCATATATGAGTGTCTCACTTGCATTTACATTGTCCTTCATGTCCATATTCCTCAACCAACTTCATGTACCATAACCACACCTTAGGGGATTCATGTAGAATTCATCAAATGCACCCATCACATCATATGACATCAACCACTCCATCAATTAAAACTAACTCACCACCAAACTAAACCACATCTCTATGGATTCCAGAATTCTCCAATGGTTGACATTAATCTCTAAGGGTTGACATCAATGGAAACCAACTATCCAAACCAATTGTCCAACATAAGGGTTTTTTCATATCCATATTTACAAAGTTTGAAGACTACAATAGAGTCTTTGAAAATGGCCTCTACTTATTTAAGTCTATTGTTATTTATATTTGTTTCTAGACAAAGAAGTGCAACTGAGATAAGTTGGACTTCACATGTGCTTTAGTATGAATAATACTCTGTATTTTGCCACAAGAGTTATGGGACAAGGAAACCCTTGATTGCATAAGAAATACCCTAGGAACGTTCATGAAAAAATTGGAAGTATCCATACAAGGAAAATACACATATTACCCATTCATATATCTATACATGAATTTATGAGTGGTGATTCCTAAGACTATATGCTTAGGCTATCAAGAGATAGAGTGGATACAAAATATCAACTATGAGCACATTTCCTTTAGGTGTCGCAATTTCCATGATCATGGTAATTTTTTCAGGGACTTCCCTTTGAATCAAATTCCTAAAGTAGATAAAACTAAAGCCACCAAGTATCTTGATGGATTCACAACCATTCCTAATAGGTGAATATATACAAAAAAATTCATCACCCTCGGGTCACCTAAGGGTGAATTTAATAATAATAATTTTGGAATTTTGGAACATGATGAAACCATAGAAAAATCTTCCAACCTACCAAACAAATATCCAAAATCCAAGGAACAACCATAACCAACCAAAGATCTAGAAATCCTAGAGGAGACACAAAGAATAAGAAAAGAATAATCCCACTTAATGTCTAGGGAAATCACAAAGGAAACAATATCACCAAATGAGAACAAATGAATAAAATATGACAAAGGGGATGATATGGATGTAGGGGATTTATATCTACAAATAATTGTATAATATTATAGGACACAAGATAAAAACTCTATAATGGCTCAATAGTTACATATCCTTAAAGAATCTTTGAGGAAATCGAAGGACAAGAATTATGCACATTCAAGTGTCCTAACCTCATATTCAGTTAAGGCATGGGTAGCTACTTCCTGTGAGGCTTTCCTCTCCTTATGTTTATGTGCTAATAACTTCTTAGGATGTTATGTTATCTTCTCTCTAGTGTGTGGTGTTGTTTCCTGAGTGTCACCTGCACCATCCCCTTGTTCGTCGTGCTTCTATTCTTTTTATTGACCCTTCTCTTAGTGTTGTGTCTCCTTCTGATTTTTTTTTGACATTGGGGTTTTCCACTCTTCTTCCTAGTCATTTACAATTAGAATGAAATATTGTTTTGTTAATCTGCATTTGGTCGAAAACCATTGTTGATATGGATTCATTTTTACTTGGATGTACATGTGGTGTGGCCCTGCTTTGAATCACATGAATTCTTTGTATGATTCAATTATCTAAGGTAGGATGCATGATGTGTCCTCAATAAATGGTTGGATTGTCTCCTTACAAATGTATAAAATGACATTGTTTTCCATTAGCCTATTCTTGTGCAATCTATTCCAAAAATAAACATACCTCGTTTTCGGGAACGGGTCCTTTGTACCTTCCAGGAACTGAGTTTCTTTCGACTCCCTCCAAGAAATCAATGAAATCAAAACCAGTAACCATGCATAGTGGAACTCCATACCTTTATCCTGTGCTTCCCTCCATTCAGTTAAAAATTGGCTCACCAAAAATTTTCCCAGTTCATCTACACTCTTTCTATGCACTTTTATGTTGCTTCTATTAATCCTATTGGAACATGGTCTCTACGACATTTCCTTAGTAACTTGCACACCATGATTTGCATTGCAAATATGACAGTATCATCGTTAATGATTGTGACATCCAATTGTTTGATATACTTCACACATACCTAGGATTTCTTTTTCCTAAGGTTTTCCCTATGTTTATTAGTCATTATTAAATATCCTATAGTTTAGGGAGAATATTCCTCTAGGAGAATATTCTCTTCAATTCACACTTTAGTTTGATCAGTTGACTGGAGTCTAGATGCTACATTGGGAACATCACCATGTATCATTGGGATCATCACCAGCTAATGCACATTGTCCTTGGGATTATCACTAAAATAGTGAATTACTCATGGCTACCTGATCTCCTCCTCCCTTCATTATATTTCAGTCAGTTAACTAAAGACTAAGAGACTAGTTAACTCAGACTAGGTGGCAGTTCACTCTCGTAACTTCCTGAGAGACTATAATAGGTGGCATTTTACTCCTGTAACTGTTATTGTGTGTCCAGATTACTCTATACCACCACTATGGTGCATTGTTTTCTCCTCCAGTACACATTAGTTGAGTTATACAGAGTATATCATGTGTAAATTATCATTCATTCATTTGGTTAATGAGAATTCTTCCATTGTTTCTCTCATGTTTCTCTTTTCTCATATTTTCTCTACAAACTATGTATGTCATTTTCTAGATATATATTCTCTATGCAGGTTCAACACATTAACATGGTGTCAGAGACGATGGACTTCTAGGGAAAAGACACACCATATTATTTTTGCAGGTACCGAAGATTGAAGTCAGTGGAAAAATGGAATTTCCAAAATAATTCATTCTTCCACCGTACAATTTATTTGCGTGGAAGGAGAAGATGATAATTCATCTTTGAGGTAAAAGATTATATTGGTTAACCATAAAAACAAATATAGAACCCACATAACCCATAGAAAAATCCAAGTATCTAAATCGAATGGATGAAGCGTTTGGAACTATTTGCAGTCACATATCCTCCTGTAAAACCCCCAATGAAGCCTAGACCACCATGGACAGGATTTTTAGAAAATAGGATGAGATGAGGGGACACATGATCGAGGTGGAATTTCTCACATTGGATCCAAAAATATTCGACAATATCCAAGAATTCTTTACCAAATATAAGGATTTGTTGTTGCAACTCAAGGCTTATGGAGTTGATAAATATAAGGAGGAGAAACAAATGGTTCTTACCATTCTCTCCAAACTTGGTCCAGAATACTTGGTGTTTGTATATACATTTCATTCATTTAGGCTCACCTATGGAACCACCTGGATGATTCCCTCTCTTGATTCTTTTATTGAGTCTCTCACACAAGAGAAGAACAAACTCATCAATATCAAAAAAATAAAAGGACCAAAGGTGCATGCACTTACTGTGCAATATGGTAGTGGTCATCAATATAAAAAATTTAAAGAAAAATACAAAAGGAAAGAACATGAAAATCCAAAGAAGGAAGGGTACTCAAAACCCTTCAACGATGCCTCCAGATCCAAAGGTGGAAAGGGAAGAAAATGGTAGAAATGCACTTACTTACATAAAGGATTCCATCCAAAATACACATGTATGCAGAAATAGATAGATAAAATGGCCCAAATACTTCAGAAAAACAAGCTTGGAGATCACTTCCCTGAGGGTGCCAAGAAGAAGAAGCTAGAAGATCAGAATCTCAAGAAAGACAATTCTAGTCATGCTTTGATTTCCATCAATGCCTCTCTCGATGCTTGGATCATAGAATCATGGGAATCACAGCACATGGAAGCCAAAAAAGAAGTTTATTCTTCATTGGATTCATGAAAAGGTCCTACTATTATGATGGGGGAAAAATCTCTAGTTGAGGTCACCGACAAAGGAAGAATTGAACTCACAACCAGAAGCTTTAAGAATGTGATACACGTTCCCAAAATTTTTGTCAATCTTCTATCTATATATCGGATGAAAAAATACGAAACCAAAAAGAGATTCATATTCACATATGATGCAGTGGATATATATGACATGCAAACGAATTCGAAGGTTTCTACCAGTGAGCTAAATCATCAATCTAGACTCTACACATTTTCTGAATTTATTGAACCAGATTTTGCATTACTGCTTACCCATGCTGATGAAAGAAGTAGGATATGACATGAAAGGTTCATGAATTTAAATTTCATATATATGCAACATATTAGCAAGCAGGGAATCATTGATGGCCTACCTAACATCCACTTCTCTAAAGTAATTTGTGAGGGATGTGTTCTCATAAAACACCCTCAAGAGAAATTCAACAAAGGAAAGACTCAGAAGGATTCCTTTCCTTTAGATTTGATCCATAGTGACCTCACGGGCCCTTTCCCACATCAATCAATAAGTAAATCAAGGTACATGATCATTTTTTTTTATGATTTCTCATGATTCATATGGATTTTCTTTCTTAGGTAAAACTTAGAGGTCTTTCAACACCTCAAAGATTTCAAACCCCTTGTTGAGACACAATCAGGAAAGAAAATCAAATTCATCCAAATAGATAATGTGGGAGAGTATGTCAACCATGAGATATAGAATATTTGTTATGAGGTTGAGATTCAGTTGAAATACATGGTTCCTTATACTCCACAACAAAACGAAGTTGTTGAGCAGAAAAATAGATCTCTAAAAGAGATGGCATCTTAAATACTACATGAAAAGTCACTTCCACAGATATTATGGGTTGAAGCACTTAATTGTGCAACCTACATCCAAAAATATCTCCCCATATATATTTCAAGGATAAGACCCCCTAAGAGGCTTGGAGTGACCTCAAACCATAAGCGACCCACTTTTGTATTTTCGGTTCACGTGCATGGGCCAAGATTCCCTCTGAGAAGAGGAAGGCACTTGATCCACAGAGCACAGAGTGTATATTTGTTGGATACCCCAATGGTATGAATGTATACAAACTCATTGATATTTCCTCCGACCAACTCATCATTGAGCGAAGTGTCCAATTCGAGAAAAGTGTCTTGGATGTACCTCAACAGCCACATGCATACACTTTTTTTCTTACACCTTTCAGAGATGATGAGCATGCACATGTTGACTCTTCTTTAGATGAGAGTTCTGATTCATAGGATTTATATGATCTAGGGATAGAGTTAGTATAATCAAATGTAGAGTTAGTGCATGTAGATGCAGATGCAGATCAAGAGCAGAGGCCCAAGTGGGCCAAGACTACTCTTCAGGATGCAGGAGATCTTGTTGGAGATCCAACTGATACTGGGAGGACGTGATCTGATTTCAAGGAACATCCTCGTATTCTCATTGCCACTAAATCGATGCCACCTAGGCATCTTTTCTTGGTTCAATATTCAAATCCACAGTCCTATGTCAAGGTTGTTGGAAATCCCTTTTGGAAATCCACCATGAAGGAGGAGTACAAATCCCTCCTTGAGAAACATAATTGGGATCTAGTTTCCTTTCCTTTAGGAAGGAAACTTGTTAGGTGCAGATGGGTCTATAGGACCAAGAGTGCAGAAGATGGACAGGTTAGCAGATAGAAATTTAGGCTAGTTGCCAAGTCTTTCAAGAGGTGCATGGTATTAACTATGATGAGGTATTCGTTGTAGTAGTGAATATAGATTCCATACATTTTTTAATGTCCATTGTGGAAGCCAAAGGATGTGAATTCCATTAGATGGATGTGAAGAATGGATTTATTCACTAAAATCTCTCTGAAGAGATCTATATGGAGCAACCCCGGGGATTTATGTAGGATTCAAATTTGGTTTGTCGACTAAAGAAGTATCTTTATGGCCTCAAGAAGGCTCTGAGGGAATGGTATGCCAAGATGGAATCCTACCTGCTATCACAGAACTAAGTTGTATTTCAGACCCAAATGTTTACATGCTCAGGATGATTGATTCACTTCTACTCCTAGTTTTGTATGTTGATGATTTGTTGATCACTGGTTTCTCAACTTTGGTGATTGTTGCAATCAAGAAGATTATGCCTGATAGGTTCTTGATGATGGAAATGGGTCCGCTACATTTCTTCCTTAGATTCGATATCAGTCAGGATGCATCAAACGTCAAACTCTCTTAGGCCAAGTATGCATGAGATCTCCTTGATATATTTCACATGAAATATTGCAAGTCTTCCCCAACTCCTTTCCTATCAAGAGTCAGACTTGAGGATGGTAAGGATACTCCACTGGTTGACAACACATTTTACATACAACTAGTGGGGAGATTTTTATATCTCACACACTCGAGACTAGACCTCTCCTATGCAGTTGGAGCAGTCTCTAGTTTCTGCAGGAGCAGCATGAGCTACACTGGAAGGTTTCAAAGAGTATCCTTCGATACGTATAGGGAACCATCACCTTTTGGATTCACTATGTATCATAGTCTACATTGGACCTCATCGATTTCACTGATTCTGACTAGGCTAGAGATAGCATTGATCGCAATTCCACATTTGGTTACTCACTTAGTCTGGGTTCTGGACCTATTTGTTGGTCGAGTAAGAATCATACTATTAGTTCTCTATCTTCATCCAAGGTAGAGTACAGAGGGGTAGTTAACATAACCATTCAGGCTATGTGGCTACAACATTTTCTCATTGAGTTGGGAATTTAGTTTCATTGGTCAATCATCATCTAGTGTGACAACCAAAGCACTCTGAAGTTTTGCAGAGATCCAATTCAAAGGAAGGGGACAAAGCACATTGATATCCACATGCAATACATCTGGGACTTATTACACAAGGGGATCATGGACCTGCACTTATGTCCTTCATCATAACAGATTGTAGATATCTTCACCAATACCTTCATTGAGTAGAAGTTCCATTGTTTTCTCAATCGTCTTGGAGTGAAGGACATAGTTTCCTAGCAACTATCATTTCTTCATTTTACATACATTGTACTTTCAGGGGGGGGCATGAGTTTTTCTCCCTTTCCTCATTTATTTCAGTGTATATTTTGTATTTGGGTACCTAACATGGCCTCAATGCTTGGACCCATTGTTTATCTTCACCATAGTGATGTTCAGGGGGGTGTTGGATATACTTCACACACACCTAGGATTTCTTTTTCCTAAGGTTTTCCCTATGTATTTTAGTCATTATTTAGTATCCTATAGTTTAGGGTGAATATTCTTTTAGGAGAATATTCTCTTCAGTTCACACTTTCGTTTGATCAATTAAGTGGAGTGTCGATGCTACATTGGGATCATCACCAGATAATGCACATTTTCCTTAATATTATCACCAAAATATCACATTACTCATGATTCCATGATCTCCTCCTCACTTCACTATGTTTCAGGCAGTTAACTGAAGAGTGAGAGACTAGTTAACTCAAAGTAAGTGGCAGTTCACTCTCGTAATTGCAAGAAAAACTAGACTAGGTGGCAGTTTACTTCCATAACTACTGGTGTTTTTCCAGATCACTCTAGACCACCACTATGGTGCATTGTATTCTCCTCTAGTGCACATTAGTTGAGTTATATAAAGTATATCATGTGTAAATTATCATTCATTCATTTGGTTAATGATAATTCTTCCATTCTTTATCTCTTGTTTCTCTTTTCTCATATTTTCTATGCAAATTGTGTATGTCATTTGCTAGATAGGTATTTTCTATGCAGGTTCAACACATTTACACCAATCTATGTACTCCTCTATGCATGCCATATTTTTCCTTCATAATTTCTGATAATTCTTTCTCTTGAGTCTTATCCTTGAACAAAGGTAATGGGTCTACCATTGTTGATGACAATCTTGTAATCTACATGATAAGTTGGGTGCCAATTGACACTGGCCTGTCCAACCAGAGGAAACCTCCATTGAAATAGATGTTAATTTCTATGCTTCTTCCAAAATATGTAATCTCCAACAAGTTCAATATGCATATTCGTTGCATTCCTATTTCCCACTCCTGTGGCTCGACTGTGATTCTGAGTGAATCTAAGTCAAGTCTTGTGCACAGATAATTTTTTGGTGATAACTCCAAAAATTTATTTAGATTTGCAAGATCATGGTCTAAAAATCATTGACTTCATACTATGCCCAACATGTCTCCCTAATACTAACCCCAAGTGGAATCATCGGTGCAATGAGGCCATACTTTGGATCCTTGTGAAGTCTTACTAATTTTTTTGTTCACTTTCTGGGTGGAAAATATGCTCTTGAAAAGTTTAATGGATCTGATGTCTCTGCTCTCAAGGTTTCTTCCTGTATAGGTATTGATTCCTTCTTAGTGTGAGGTTTTTTCATCTATGATGCAGATGCTCCTGTCTTTGGAGGCGCCATGGATTTCTACAATTATTCTTTGTATGAAACTCACTTGGCTCTCTATTCTCTTCAAATGTTCAAACAACTATGACCCTTTTATGTCATCCTTCATCCGCTTTTATAGGCTATTTCCAGTTGTTTCATTCCTCTTTGCACCAAAATTAACAGTTCAATCAAATCATGTTCACATTCAATTCTTGTCTGGACTCTGCATTAATTTCATATTTTCCAATGGATCTTGGTCTAGAATTTCCATCTTGTCAAAATCGCATTTCCTATTTTCATTTATGACGATGTGTTTCCACCCTCTGACCATCATGTTTTCTCTTTAATTATTTTCTTGTCATCTTTTAACGCACAATTAAATTCTCCTTTCTACGCAAAATTTAGTTCACCTTCCTGTGTGCAATTCAATTCTCCTTCCTGTGCACCTTCCTCTTTATTTCTTCATTTCCACAACGCTTCCTTGTTCATCTCTTTTTCTGCTAATTTGACTCTTTGAACAATTCCTAATTTAACACTTCAAGCATGTTGTCTTTTCAAATGTTTATTGTGGCTTCTCTAAATCTCCCCCCCGCTAGATTGTTTTCTCTCTTTCACTATAATACAGATACTATAGTGCATGTACTACACCCTCAGGCTAGTGCGTGGAAGGACAATTTTACCTATACAAATTTAGTCAACTACAATTGACCAATCCTTCCATTATTTACTCATTCAATGTCTCCAATTGATTAGAATCTACCTCTATCAAAAATATTATCACATACAAATCCATCCAGTGCATTTGAAACTTTTCAAGGTGCTGCAAAAATTTGTTGTCATGGAGAAAAACTGGGTCTCCCATCTGGAACTTCTTTTGTTTAATATGTTTTTAATGCCATGCATTTTTTCATGCTTTCTGAACCTGGTGATGAAATCCTATGATGAAGTGATCTTCCTCAAGATTCACTAGATTTAATAGTCTTTTCTCTACTATACCAGAATCTGTGATCTCTGTTGGCATGACAATGGGAATACTTGACACAGTAAACTTCATGGGGATAAATGATTCTTGACCATATATTAATCAGAATTATGTCTATCCTGTGAACTTATTACATGTGGTATGATATTCCCATAGTACTACATGAATCCTCAGGTCCCAGTCATATAAATTTACATTACATGTCTTTGTCAATGCATGCTCTTGGATCTTGTTAAACACTTCCATGGTTTCATTCATATGAGGGTTATAAGGTGTGTTCTTCTGGTGATAAATATGAAATTATTATGTCAAAGAAACAATCATTTTGTTCAAAAAATGAGTCCCCTGATAATTCATAATAATTCTCGGACATCCAAACCTTGTAATAACATTCTCAAATAGAAACTACACAATAGTCTTTGAGCTGCAATCTCTCACAGGTTCTACTTTATCCCATTGATTCAAGTAATCTATCGCAATGATTTTATACCTTGCTCCTAACATTTGTGTTGATGGGTTGATCAACCCAATGAAATCAACTGCCCATTTATCAAAATCATGCAATGTAACTTGTGGTATTAAAGGAATCTCTTATCTTCTGTATGGCTTCTTAATTCATTGAAAGACATCATAGGTATGCCATAACTCCTTAGCATCCTTATGAAGAGTGGGCCACCAAATTCCTATACACAAAGTTTTTTGAGTCATCGCTTTCCCTGCATAATGGCCTCCCACAATTCCTTCATGTGCCTTTGATAATATCATAGGCCTATTGTTCTCCAATGCACATCACCAAAGAATACCATCTTAGCCTAAATTATACAAATTTCCCACTATAAGTTGATAATCATATTCCTTTACTATTAACTATTTCTTCTACGCAATTGTAAATTTGGGTGGGTCTGCTCCTGTGCTCAAGAACTAAACAATATCTACAAAGTAATCATCAACCATACATACTGCGAACAAGTGTGCATCTAGTATACTATCATCCACATTTCCTGTATCTTCCCCTATTAATATGTGCGACAAATGGTCAAGTCATGTATTTAATTTTCTTGGTTTCACAATCACTTCAAAATCATACTCCTAAAATAATAATAGCCATCTACGTAGCTTTTCCCCCAACACTAGCTTATTAACTAAGTATCTTAGCATAGAATGATATGTGTATATCTTAAAATGTGATCCCAACAGATAATTCCTAAACTTATGTAGTGCATACACCATTGCTAGTCCTTCATGCTTTGTAGTAGTGTAATTATGTTCAGTAGTTGACAACTTTCTATTGGAAAATTCAATGGGATGAACCAAATCTCCTTCCCCTGGCTAAGATATAACTATGCCTAACACTATATATGATGTATCTACATGGACATGTAATTCCTTCTTTCAATATGGAAAAGCTAAAATTGGTGCAGTAACTAGTTTATGCTTCAAGGTATCCAAAATTTGTTGGAATTCTGTGTTCCATTGAAACTCGACCTCCTTCTTCAGAAAACCTTTCAGCGGGGTTTTGATCTATGCATATCCCCTAATAAACTTTATTTATTACCCCATATGACCCAATGTTTCTCATAGTTATTGCACTAAAGTAGATGGTGGAAAATCAACAATAACAACAATCTTTGTAGGATCAACCAAAATTCCTTATTTACATACTATATGACCCAACACGATACCAAATGGTGCATAAAAGATAGACTTATTCAAGTTCAAGGAAATATGGAACTGTCTACATATATCCAACATCAAGCGCAAAATTTCAATATGGTCCTTCAACAAATCGAACACTGTCCAATCATCCAAGTATACCACTAGGCATTTATGAATAAATTGTTTAAAAGTCACAACAACAACTCGCTAAAATATTGTTGGCACATTTTTCAATACAAAATGCATGATGGTATATTGATAACATCCCCATTCCATCACAAATTTTGTCTTATTCCTATCCTCCTTCACAATCTTAATCTATTGATACCCATAGAATCCATCAATAAATGAGTAAGCTTATTATCCTCCTACATTCTCCAAAACTTCATCTGTAAATGAGGTAGGAAACAAGTCATGTAAACAAGCATCATTCAACTTCCATGAATCCAAAAACATTCTGATTTCACCCATTTTCTTGTCCTAGACCACCATCAAACTGATCCATTATGACTTTATGGTAGGTTAAATAATCCCAACTTCCATCATCCTATCTATTTCTACTTTCAATTTATTCTTATATATTGGATTCAATTGGTATGGTCTCTGCTTCACTAGTCTGGCATCCAGCTTCAAAGGGATCCTCATCTCCCCTATCTCCCCAACAATCCCTTTCATTTCTAAAAATGTAGTGGGGAAAATATATTGGTATTTGCATTGTAAATCAATAATCTTCTCGAAAAAAATTTCATTCTAGTAGTCTCCAATACGTGCAAACTCGGGATTATCCTTCGTACCAATATTCACCTTATGAATTTTCAACTTCTTTTCATACTTGACATATTCAAGCTCGGGAACCTCTATTGCACGTTCTCCTTCGGTTTCTGGCACTTGAAAATTTCTCAAGTCCTCATCCTCCTGGTCTTCACCAACAACGTTATAGAATTTTGTTAGGAAGAAATATTGTTGTTCAATTCTGTTGTAGTATTTTCCCAACTATTGAATTTTTCAATTCGAGTTTCACAGGCTTACGAAGCACACACACTATATATGCAGGACTAAAATAGAAGTAATCTAATCTAAATTATTGAAATGAAATTAATCTAGGAAAGCATTGAAAGACTAACTAGGAAAGTAGGAAATTAATCTAGGAAAGCAATACATCATGTGAAGAGTTGAGTGGCAAAAGACATATGTGATCTCATGCAATAAATCAATCTCAAATTATATTACAAGAGTCAAATGAAAAAGCATGAAAGAATAACAATGAAAGAATCAAAGCAAAGAATCACCTTCTCCTCATTACAAGACTAAATTATGAATTACATGATCAATTATGAATAACATCCCCTTTGTGAATTACATGACCCCTTCATGAAGAGAGAGCACACTCTTATATACATGAAAGTCTTGAAGAGTGTTATAATTACAAATCCACTATTCTCTCAACTTATTCCTTCAAATCCTCCACTCATATCTTGGATAAGATATCCTATCAAAATCTCCATGATCTTCTCCTTTGAATATGCTTGAATAATTGTCCCAAATATTCTTCAAATCTTCAAAGCTTGAAGATGAGATTCGAATTTGAGGCTAGGTGGTAATATTTGACTTTGTTGAAATCTTCAAATATGCTTGCACTCATCATCAAACTCATCAAACCTTGATAAATAATGAAAATATGTTAATTTCTAATATTTAATCACAAATTCACTTATAATACTAAAATGATACAATGGAAAATAATAAGGAGAAACCCAAGTATCATTATGGAAATGGTATGATGGAAGGTTAATGGGGCGATGAAATGTAAGGAATAGTGAAGGAAAAAGAGGATATAAATGTGATATTTATGAGGCCCAACATGCCCCCCAACTCAACTTGTTGCATGTCCTCATGCAACCATGCATGGATCTTCTTAAGAACTTTTGGCATTTAAACTATGGCTTTGATTGATGATGTATTTTTAATAAGGAATATTTCCAGGATGTAAAATATAGGAGTCAAAGCATGTAAAATACATGTGTAACAGTTGTAATACATGTGTAACAACATGCGAAATATGTGTAACAACATGTGAAATTTTCTTATGTTTGGTTCTTGTGTGACAACCATGAATACAAAATATGTTGGTTCTTGTGTTAACAACATTCATTTCACTTATTTATTTTCTTACTACAATAATTCAGCCATATAGTCACTGGAAATACTAAGCTATCAATGTGCATAAGAAAGCATCATTGTGTATAAGAAATCCTTTTCTTTATCTTTATGAATCAAGCCAATATATATATCAATCGAAATGCAACAAAGTGTTGTTGGAAAAGAAATGTTACTGAATTATAAATGGAATAATGAGATGGTAAAATGGAATAATGGTAATGAATATCTGGTGAAATAGTCCCCCCCCCCCAACTAAATCGATTGCATGCCCTCATGCAACTTAGTGTAGGGCATGGAAGGAAAGAGAGCATGGCGAGGAAGTTTTCCAAAATATTCAAGTCAGCCAAAATGTTAGGCGAAAATATTGTCGTTTAATTCCATTGTAGTGTTTTCCCAACTATTTAATTTGTCAATCTGAGGTTCATAGGATCACGAAGCACACGCACTATATATGCAAGACTGAAGTAGAAGTAATCTAATCTAAATTGTTGAAATGAAATTAATCTAGGAAAGCATTGAAAGACTAACTAGGAAAGTAGGAAATTAATCTAGGAAAGCAATACAATAGGTGAAGAGTTGAGTGTCAAAATACATACGTGATATCACACAATAAATCAATCTCAAATTATATTACAAGAGTCAAATGACAAAGAATGAAAGAATAACAATGAAAAAATCAAAGCGAAGAATCCCCTTCTCCTCATTACAAGACTGAATTATGAATTACATGATCAATTATGAATAACATCCCCTTTGTGAATTACATGACCCCTTCATGAAGAGAGAGCACTCTCTTATATACATGAAAGTCTTGAAGAGTGTCATAATTACAGATCCACTATTCTCTCAACTTACTCCTTCAAATCCTCCACTCATATATTGGATAAGATATCCTATCAAAATCTCCATGATCTTCTCCTTTGAATATGCTTGAATGATTGTCCCAAATATTCTTCAAATCTTCAAAGCTTGAAGATGAGATTCGAATTTTAGGCTAGGTGGTAGTATTTGACTTTGTTGAAATCTTCAAATATGCCTGCACTCATCATCAAACTCATCCAACCTTGATATATAATGAAAATATGTTAATTTCTAATATTTAATCAAAAATTCACTTATAATACTAAAATGAATACAATGGAAAATAATAAGGAGAAACCCAAGTATCAATATGGAAATGGTATGATGGAAGGTTAATGGGTCGATGAAATGTAAGGAATAGTGAAGGAAAAAGAGGATATAAATGTGACATTTCTGAGGCCCAACATGCCCCCCAACTCAACTTGTTTCATGTCCTCATGCAACCATGCATGGAGCTTCTTACGAATTTTGGCATTTAAACTATGGCTTTGATTGATGATGTCTTTTTAATAAGGAATATTTCCAAGATGTAAAATACAGGAGTAGCAGCATGTAAAATACATGTGTAACAGTATGTAATACATGTGTAACAACATGTCAAATATGTGTAACAGCATGTGAAATTTTCTTATGGTTGGTTCTTGTATGACAACCATGAATACAAAATATGTTGGTTCTTGTGTTAACAACATTCATTTCACTTATTTATTTTCTTGTTGCAATAATTTAGCCATATACTCACTAGAAATAATAAGCTATCAATGTGCATAACAAAGCATCATTGTGTATAAGAAAGCATTTTATTTATCTTTATGAATCATTCCAATATGTATATCAATCGAAATAAAACAAAGTGTCATTGGAAAAGAAATTTTAGTGAATCATAAATGCAATGATGAGATGGTAAAATGGAATAATGGTAATGAATATCTGGTGAAATAGTCTCCCCCCCCCTCAACTGAATCAGTTGCATGCCCTCATGCAACTTAGTGTAGGTCATGTAAGGAAAGAGAGCATGGCAAGGAAATTTTCCAAAATATTCGAGTCAGCCAAAATGTTAGGCAGAAATATTGTCGTTTAATTCCATTGTCGTATTTTCCCAACTATTTAATTTTTCAATCTGAGGTGCGTTGGCTTATGAAGCACACACACTATATATGCAGGACTGAGATAGAAGTAATCTAATTTAAATTTTTGAAATGAAATTAATCTAGGAAAGCATTGAAAGACTAACTAGAAAAGTAGGAAATTAATCTAGGAAAGCAATACAACAGGTGAAGAGTTGAGTGTCAAAATACATATGTGAGCTCACACAATAAATCAATCTCAAATTATATTACAAGAGTCAAATGACAAAGAATGAAAGAGTAACAATGAAAAAATCAAAGCGAAGAATCCCCTTCTCCTCATTACAAGACTAAATTATGAATTACATGATCAATTATGAATAACATCCCCTTTGTGAATTACATGACCCCTTCATGAAGAGACAGAACTCTCTTATATACATGAAAGTCTTGAAGAGTGTAATGATTACAGTTCCACTATTCTCTCAACTTATTCCTTCAAATCCACCACTCATATCTTGGATACGATATCCTATCAAAATCTCCATGATCTTCTCCTTTGAATATGCTTGAATGATTGTCCAAAATATTCTTCAAATCTTCAAAGCTTGAAGATGAGATTCGAATTTGAGGCTAGGTGGTAATATTTGACTTTGTTGAAATCTTCAAATATGTCGGAACTCATCATCAAAATCATCCAACCTTGATATATAATGAATGTAATAATTGTATTAATTTAAACATCAATTTATTCCATAAACGGAAGCAGTAACTTCTACTTGAATGCAGAAAACTCAATAATTTCTTATAATTCAGCACATACGCATGTTAAATTTATCAACGAATAATAATTTCATAACAAAATAAAACAAATATGTAAATTAACATACCTTGGTCTGATGCTAACCCTTTTCTTGTCTTGTTGATCTTCCTGCTATTTCTTTGCCCATCTTAAAGCCATGGACCAACTTTGCCCAAACTGTGTTTCCACCCTGCCAACTAGGACAACTTCCTAGCTCCAGGATACCATATGGATATCCTGGCCCCCGTGCCCAAAACCCCCAGCAAACTGGTGCCCCCTATACTAATCCTTCCCAACTCCCCACTCAAACTCCCCTACACAAATCCAAAAGAACCCTCCCAAAAAAAAGATCCCCCTTCCCGTAAGCCTCCTCCGCTCATATCCCTCCTTCACTTCCCTTTCTCCTCATTTATTTCCTCACCTACACATTTATAATCTTATCTGATTATTAATGCTTTATCCTATTATTAATGCTCCTTATCCTTATTTATTAATTCTCTTTATCCCCTCTGTATATATAATCTTTTAATTTAAAAAAATAAATTTACTAACCCTTTTAAATTTATTACCCTGTTCATTCAATGTGATAGGTAATTAATTTAATTAATTAATTAATCAAAATTATAACAATTAATTAATTAATGAATATTTAATTAATATTATTATGCCAATCTTTGTTTAGTTAAAACCATGTTAAGACAATTAATCACCTAATTAATTTTTACTTAGTAATCCTTAAACATATATTCAACTAGGGTTGTTACAATGCAAATATGTTAATCTATAATATTTAATCACAAATTCACTTATAATACTAAAATGAATACAATGGAAAATAATAAGGAGAAACCCAAGTATCATTATGGAAATGGTATGATGGAAGGTTAATGGGAGGATGAAATGTAAGGAATAGTGAAAGGAAAAGAGGATATAAATGTGACATTTTTTAGGCCCAACATGCCCCCCAACTCAACTTGTTGCATGTCCTCATGCAACCATGCATGGATCTTCTTAAGAACTTTTGGCATTTAAACTATGGCTTTGATTGATGATGTATTTTTAATAAGAAATATTTCCGGGATGTAAAATATAGAAGTAGCAACATGTAAAATACATGTGTAACAACATGTGAAATATGTGTAATAGCATGTGAAATTTTCTTATGGTTGGTTCTTGTGTGACAACCATGAATACAAAAGATGTTCGTTCTTGTTTTAACCACATTCATTTCACTTATTTATTTTCTTGCTACAATAATTTAGCCATATACTCACTGGAAATAACAAGCTATCAATGTGCATAAGAAAGCATCATTGTGTATAAGAAATCCTTTTCTTTATCTTTATGAATCATGCCAATATGTATATCAATTGAAATGAAACAAAGTGTCATTCGAAAAGAAATGTTAGTGAATAATAAATGGAATGATGAGATGGTAAAATGGAATAATGGTAATGAATATCTGGTGAAATAGTCCCCCCCCCCCTTCCCCCCTCAACTGAATCGGTTTCATGCCCTCATGCAACTTAGTGTAGGTCATGGAAGGAAAGAGAGAATGGCAAGGAAATTTTCCAAAATATTCAAGTCAGCCAAAATGTTAGGCGTAAATATTGTCGTTTAATTCCATTGTAGTATTTGCCCAACTATTTAATTTGTCAATCTGAGGTTCGTAGGCTTATGAAGCACATGCACTAAATATGTAGGACTGAAATAGAAGTAATCTAATCTAAATTGCTGAAATGAAATTAGTCTAGGAAAGCATTGAAAGACTAACTAGGAAAGTAGGAAATTAATCTAGGAAAGAAATACAACATGTGAAGAGTTGAGTGGCAAAAGACATATGTGAGCTCACACAATAAATCAATCTCAAATTATATTACAAGAGTCAAATGACAAAGCATGAAAGAATAACAATGAAAGAATCAAAGCGAAGAATCCCCTTTTCCTCATTACAAGACTAAATTATGAATTACATGATCAATTATGAATAACATCCCCTTTGTGAATTACATGACCCCTTCATGAACAAAGAGCACTCTCTTATATACATCAAAGTCTTGAAGAGTGTCATAATTACAGATTCAGTATTCTCTCAACTTATTCCTTCAAATCCTCCACTCATATCTTGGATAATATATCCTATCAAAATCTCAGTGATCTTCTCCTTTGAATATGCTTGAATGATTGTCCCAAATATTCTTCAAATCTTCAAAGCTTGAATATGAGATTCGAATTTGAGGCTAGGTGGTAATATTTGACTTTGTTGAAATCTTCAAATATGCCTGCACTCATCATCAAACTCATCCAACCTTGATATATAATGAAAATATGTTAATTTCTAATATTTAATCACAAATTCACTTATAATACCAAAATGAATACAATGGAAAATAATAAGGAGAAACCCAAGTATCATTATGGAAATGATATGATGGAAGGTGAATGGGACGATAAAATGAAAGGAATAGTGAAGGAAAAAGAGGATATAAATGTGACATTTCTAAGGCCCAACACATTCCAAAACCTATTGAACAGATGTAGAATATCTCTGTGCACTGTATAAGGGTATTGGTCCTGTCGAGTATTCTTTTGTAGAGATCTTTATTTTGATAATCTACAGAGTTGTGTCGATGAAAGGGGCATCATATTAAAAATTAAAAGTTACCTTGAAGTTGCGATTAAAATCTTCATAGTCTGTTGTTACTCCGTGTACTTCCAGTTCTATATACCAGTTCTTCAGGATCACATCCATAGTGTGTTAATGTTTGAATATGTCAAGACCGAAACAAAAACATCATGGGGATATAAATCCCCCTGCGTTTTTATAGATATGGTACTCCTCTTTGAATTTTTCTAAAATATTTTTATTGAAATTCTTTCAAGACAATATTCATAAGCAGGAGAATTCTATGAAGCAATCCCAAAAATATTTTTCTCTCAATTAAAATGAAAAATTATAAATATACATAGAAACAATTCCTGAGAGGAGGACCAAGAATATTCACTCATAAAATTGGAAGAAATGATATATATAGATCATATATTATAAGAAAAAAAAACAGATCTCACATGCATCACATCCATGAAATATATTTGATCACATTTATACGAAGAAAAAGAAATGGTCCCAAAAATAACACAACCTTAAAAAAAAAATCATTGGAATCAAAATATGATTTTGATGAGTCAATTCCAAATATCTTATCTTAAAATACTTAGAGTTAAAATATACAAACAAAATTAGCCCTGAATTGGTTCTCTGGGATTTTATAAAAGATGATAAATGTTTTGCAATTTGATGAAAATAAATGTTTTTTTTTTTCAAAAGGATTGGGATTGGGGATCCCATGGACCATAAAATAAAAATAAGAAAATAGAATGGAGTCATTGGATAAAGGAAAAAGAAAGGTTGAACTATGATGAATCTCTCCTGGCTTCATTTACTTGTTGATGCACCTTTTGTATCCTTGTTTGTTGCGGTTATATGACTATTATTGATTTCTTGTGTTGGGGTCTCAAAAATATTGATTAAATTCTTTTTTAACCATTCTTCAATATATTCCTTTAGAGGAGAAACGATCACCTCTTGCTTGACTTTGATATTAAATAATTCATTTTCAATTTCTCTAAAGTGATTGATAAATTTTTGAAGGTGGTATCAATATATTCATTCCTACTTTTATATTCCACGAACCAACTATCAATATCATCATTAGTGTATTCTACCATACTGCCAAATGTCGCTGTCGATAATCTTTTCAAAGTCGCAACATGTTCCCGAAACAATTTTCTAGTCAGGAGCATTGAATGTTCTATCAACTTTGGATCTAATACCTCAATAGTAGTTTCTGCAATATCTAACCCAATCAATTTTGAATATGCCTTGGTGTTTTTGCGGGTTAAGTCATTAAGTTCACTTAAAATTACCTTTATTATATTAATTCTTTGAATCCAACATGATTTTAATTTCTTTATATGACTTTGAGAAGGAAAACCTTCTTGTTTTCTTCTTTCTTCTATCATTGCCAAAACTTTTGCAGCGAACATGGAAACTCCATCCTTGAAAAATCCTTCATCATTTTCTATGTCCATGTTCAAATATTCCTTAGTATTTTGTATCCCAACACTGAGAGAAGGACTACATTTTTCTAAATCCCATGTATTTAAAATGAGTGACATTCTTTTATTTATGTTTTATTTAACAAGAAATAAGCAAATTTGAGGCTCTTTTCAATCTTAAGATTGAATCTGTGGTTCTGTGAAATATTCCTCCAGGTTGGACCATGGAAACATGGGTGGATAATATAGGTGGAGGCATCAAAGTGACTTCCAATTATTTCACTCTTTCTTTAAGCCTGCAATTTTCTTCTTCTATATAAATTATGGACACATCTAGTGCATCACCTATAAATTTGTGGATTGAATGTAATTTAGATGGACTTATGTCTCTGAGATCAATTATGGAGAGATATTTTCCCTTTTTATTCTTTGAAGTTGTTTCAAAAATTAATTTCTTGGAAGATTTATCACGTAGTGCATTATGTACAAAGAAAGTTTCTTCATATGAGAAAACTCCATTATGGATGGAAAGTTTAGCAACAAGTTGTGTTTTCTCTTGTACTCACTCTTCTTCATAAGGAAACCAGATATTGTCGATACCAACATCTAAAACCATGTCTTAAAGAGAAAAAAAAAATTAGGTATATGTTTTTCTTCCTCTTCTTGTTGAGAATATATATATATATATATATATATTTCAACTTGTGAGGGTTTTCTAAATTTCCTTCGGGAGGGTTTTTCTCAGCACCATCATCTAAATTATTAGTCGAGGAATTCCTTTGTTGAGATGCTACAAAATGAGAATTTACTTTAGGCAGAAAAATTATATGAGAAACAACAAGAGATTGGGAACTTCTTTCACCAGAGGGTTTTCCCCTTTGTTTGTAATTCTATATGGTACTTAAAATAGTTTATATATCACCAGATGTTTTCTCAATATCCTAAATATGAGGGTCGTGGCTATCACCTTCTTCTTCTTGAAAAATAAGGATATTAGCCAATGCAGGACTAATTACAACTGATACCATTAGATTGTAAAAAAGGTTATTAGGATCGAACCCATTAATATTTTATGTGGTGAACCCNNNTCTCTCCTTGGGGTTGCGCGACCTCCCGGTCTAGGATCATTCAAACACTTGAGTCAAACCGACTCTTTGACTCCCTGCTGGAACCCAATTCAAATTTATCATAGGTCCCTCTTTCTCCAAAGAGCGGGTCCTATCAACCCCCGTGGCTCTCGTTTTGGACCTCTGAAGAAAGTTGACGGTGACACTAGTTCTTTTTGCTAGGCCCTTTCTATTATGTGACCTCGGGTTGTGTCCTGGGGCCAAACCTCAAAAAGTGCTTTGGGCTTTAGGCTTTAATATTATTCACAACAACCAACTCCTATGTCCCTGAACTCCAAATTAGTGAACTCAAATACTGGGAGGATCAATTTTCCTCGTCACTCCCTTAAATCCACGATTGTGATCTATTTGGACTTCAGTCTTTGGGAGTCTCTAGCTTGTCCTCCTTTGATTTCTTCTGGAGCACCACTTCTTTGAAATGTGTGGAACTCCTCCACGTGTCCCTTCCAGATCCAATGATCTGGATTCACTCCTCTCTTCGTGACTTCACAAAGACTACCATTTTCTCTTGGAAAATATTTCAGAGCATTAGCTCTCAGATCTCCTGATCTTTTGCCACATGTCTCCTCCTGACGATGGGTGACTCTTCTTACCTTCAGGGCTTTAACAATTCCTTCCTCCTTGTGCTCACTTAGCACTTTTATGCTCGAGACTTAGAATATACTTGGCCTCTTACACTCCTTGCAGGAATTCTACATGCGACAATGTTGATTCTTTTGAGATTTTGCTCGGCTTCGAACCTCAAAGATTCTTGACTTTTTTTCTTCCTTCTAAGGATCTTCTGGCGCCCTCCTGGAAACTTGATGCTCTTCCTCCTAAGATTATGAAATTAACTCACTTTTTCTTTGGCGCACTCCTTGTGCTCGATTAAGCCTTCATATGGCTCCTTGCAGCACTTAGCCAAGTGTTGGCCTGATGAACTCCTTGCACAGGTCTTACTTCAACCTTCCTGAATTTTTTTCAGGTTTACTAAGGAAACTCCTTTTCCCCTCTCAATGCACACTTACAGAGCCTATCTTTCCTCAGATTGTTCAACAACTCTAGTAGTTCCTCAATGTCTCCAACACTCTAGAATGTGTCGGTTACGCGCACGCTCGTACTTGTTCAATTCCCTCCTGGAAGAGTTTGATAGAGTATTCACTTACTTTGTGTTATGGTCCCTCCTATGAAGACCTTCCTTTGAGATATTCATCAACCTTGAAATTATCCCTTGAGTCTATGAATTACTATGGGGTTCCCTCCTGGCATGTTCTCCTCTGACTTGAAAGAGTTCAGACACGCACTCCTTGCGTCGGCTCACAAAGTTTCAACTCTTTGTCGTGCACTCCTTGCACTTAGCCTAAAGAAACAAAACTAATTCAACAAATCACAGATAGAGGGTTCTATCTCTATCCCCACAGATGAATCCTATCATAGATCTACAACATAAGCATACATGAATGACATTCATAAGAAAACATCCATTACACAGGAAAATGGAAAACAATGAATTTGTTTCTCTTCTATTAATGACAAAATGTGAATTTATAATGCGTGATTTCAAACTGCAACTGAGTCTCGACTCTCAATTCTCCTCTTGGATACAATGATTTTTTTTTTATCGAACTCCAGCAGCCTCTACCAAGCATAAAATACAAGGATTTATATAAGAGGGGCTCGATGAGCTTCCCTCCAAGCTAAACTAGTGGTGTCTAATCACCATTCAAAACTCCTGACTAATGTGGCATATTACAATGAGTGGAAATATGATCTTAATCATATGTAGATCCATCCTACTGTCAGCCACTTAAGGTGACCTCATCTATAGCTCATGCGAAGGCACAACTTGGATCTTCCATCCTGACAACATAAATTGCCTTAATTACATTTCAAATATCAAAGGAAAAATGAGAGGATGGTGCCTCTCCCTTCCTTGAATGCACAACAACGTACTAACCAACTAGAGAATGTTGAGGTGGAACGATGCTCCTGCATCATACTCCATGGCTAAGAAAATTCATGAGCTCTTGATCATGAGCTTCCCAACTCTGTTGAAATCCTCCTAGATCCGAAACTTTCTCCTGGAGCTAGCCTCCTTCTCCTCTACCTTGTTGTTGTTGCTCCTACTGAATCTCTCCTGGTACTCATGCAGGATCTCCTCTGTCTAGATTCTCCCCACTGATAGATTCCTCTACTGACTTCAACATCAACTCCCATATCTCATGTATCACCTCTTCCAGCTTCTTTATCGACTAGTCCTCCTTACACAGTCTACTCGACTGCAACTCCTCATGCTTCTCTAAGGGTAGATTATCCTGATATCCCATGCTACCTTCATCTCTTGTGATTTTTACCGGCCACTTTGCTGCAGACTTCAATTCCATAGGATCCTTACTGAATTGCTACTCAACTATCTCCTCTGATAGACTAACTCTTATCAGTTCTTCGACTGGTTCCATTCCATCTTCCTCCAACTGCTCCTCATGCTAGCATGGATATCTCCTGGCATCCACCTTATGGTTTTGGACTATCCAACCAATTCTCCAACGTCTTCAACTCTATATCCCATTGAGTGAGCAATTTAACTGGGTGCTACTATTCTTTTGTTGCAGACTTCAATATATGCTCCTTCTCCTCCATGACAGTCCCATCTTGTTGTCTTTTTGATGCTACCTCTGCAACAAATATGCTAACCTCTCCTCAACTACTTGGTAGGAATATATCAATCCCCCCAATGACCAGAACACTCCTCTAATCCTTCTCCTTGGTGGTGGAAGTATTTAACTTCTCATCATCTTCATTCACATGGCTTGCAGTTCCACATGAATCTTCATATGGATGAGGCCTTTCTTCCACCTTCTCTCCATATACTAGCATCCCTTGCTAACATGAACTCTCAACTAAGCCCATTTCTTCTCCCTTTCTCACCTAGAAATTTGGGATGTCTCCTCTGCCCTCCTGGCAGTTTATGAGATCAATTGTGTTGAAATAATGTAATTACAAAGAGTATTCTTATTATTATTGATATTTTATTCATAGGATCAATCCCCATTGTGGATTGATAACGTCGGATATTGTAATAGGACCAAATCCCCTTTTGCAGATTGGTCAAAAGACAATTGTAATAGGCAGAATAAGAATTCATCCCCAACAGTTAATTAAGAGACCCAAAAATATAATAAAGGTGGGTTTACCCACCCAGATTGAGAAGTCAGCCCTGCCAGTGAAGAGACACTTCACACGTGCCAGAACTTGTATAAATAAAGGAGGCTAGCACCTCATTTGATCATAACTCACTTGCTCAATTTGAGAGACAAGTTATGATCTGTTACCGGAAAAGGAGAGAGAGAGTGGCACATATCTTGGAGAGGACTTTTTGTTTTAGCATAGCGATCTCTTGACATTGTTTTGGTTATCTATATTAAGGAAGTTTTGTTGGGTTTTCTTCCCCTAAAGGGTTTCCCAGGATAAATGTCATGTCTCTTGTGAATGTGTATTTCTCAGTGATCTTGTTCTTATGTTGTTGTTATCTATTGAAATGCAAAGAACTATAATAATGGAATAAACATTAACATGGTATCAGATCCAACCTGAAGGAAGCATATTTCGCAAGAGAAAAATGTCATTGTTGTCGTACCTGCAAATTAGGGTTTTTCAAAAGTGAAGATTTTTAGCTCCAAAACCTCCTAGAAAGTTGCACCCTCCCCCAAGGATCATTTTGGCACCTTCAGCACACCTTTTCAGTGGTTGGATCTCCCAGAAAGTGAAACCCTAGTTTCACAAAAGTACTAGAAGTACCAAAAAACCAGTACCAGAAGTACCAGAAGTACTAGAAGCACCAGTCCAGAAATCCACAGATCAAATTTTGTATTTTCTCATATCTAAATAGACCAGGCAGCTCACCTCAGCCAAGGGCATCTCCTGGTAATTTCAGTTTTTGATTTTGAGCACTTTCATTTTTCGGTCATTTTCCTAGCTCTAGGTAAAGATGTATGCAAGCATTAAGCTTGTTGACAAGTTAGAAGGAGTGGAAAACTTCTGCTCCTGGAAGTATAGGATTGGAGTCAAAAACGAAGTACCGGAACCCGACGATGCCATAGAAAAGACAAAGCATCAAAAGGACACAATAAGGGCCAAAAGAATCATTGCAGATTCAATCAAGGACCATCTGATCCCTTATGTGTCATCCAAGAAGACCCTGAAAGAAATTTTCGATGCCTTGACCAGACTATATGAAGGAAAGAACATAAACTGGAAGATGAATCTTAGAACTCAACTAAAGAATACAAGGATGCAGAAAGGAGAAATGATTCAGGAATACTTCTCCAGAATCTCAAAATTCAAAGAATATCTAGAAGCTATTGGAGATACCATAGATGAAGACGAACTCATAATGATGGCACTAAATGGTCTTACAAGGCCTTGGGATTCTTTCATCCAGACGATATGTGCCAAAAAGGAGAAACTGAAGTTCAACAGCCTATGGGAAGAATGCATCCAAGAAGAAACAAGAGTAGCGAATCGTGAAGTGCTACTAGATAGGGATGATGATCAAGCCCTATCCACCCACACCAAAGGAGGAAGGAAGAAACCCTACCTCAAAAGGGAGACTCATAGAGAGCCTCACCCATCAAACAAATCCAATAACAAAGAATCTCATCCAAGGAGATTTCAGAAGAAAGGACAACACAAGGAAAGAGATCTCTCATCTATACAATGTTATCATTGTGATAATATGGGATACAAGGCGAATTCTTGTCTAGTCAGACGAGAAGAATACAAGAGGAAACATAAGAGGAAACATGCCCACATAGTTGAAGATGAAGAGCCACCTACAAAGAT
This sequence comes from Picea engelmannii, assembly GCA_009831015.1. Taxonomy (NCBI): domain Eukaryota; kingdom Viridiplantae; phylum Streptophyta; class Pinopsida; order Pinales; family Pinaceae; genus Picea; species Picea engelmannii. Next base: position 46,452 of record ML789457.1, read on the forward strand.
GATCAAGGACCATGTCTTGATCTCATCCCTCTCAAGATCGGTAACACCTGGAGAGGACACATGGATCATTGATAGTGGTACATCAAAGCACATGAAGGGTAAGAGAAATACTCTCTCTTGTATTTCAGAAAAGAAGTTTTCTCAAAAAGTAACACTTGGAGATGATTACCAATATCCCATCAGGGGAGTGGGAGAATCAAACTACAAGCTAGATTCAGAAAACTCAATAAAGATGAAGGACGTACTCTACGTACCAGGCTTGAAGAAGAAATTACTTTCCATATAAACTTTAGACAAGAAAGGCTATAGAGTTTCCTTTATAGATGAAGAAGTTCTTATGTGGGCTAGAGGAGAAACCATAAATGAAGCAATCGTCATTGGAAATGAAGAAAATGGCTTATATAAGATAAAGGGTCACCCAGAGACTTCCATGACCCATGCCATTGAAAAATCATGCGAACTTTGGCATAGAATATTGGCCCACATCAACTACAAGGAGCTACCATACATATGCAAAGCTGTCACAGGTTTACCAGAACTCAAGGGTGATCAGGAAGGCATATGCAATGGATGTGCGCAAGGGAAGAATATCAAGAACCCTTTTCCAAAGAGGGACAACAAAGAAGAAGGAGTACTGGAACTCATTCATTTAGACGTGTGTGGCCCAATGCCATCATCCTCCATTAGCGGGTATGTATACTATGTATCATTCATTGATGACTATTCTCACAAGACCTCGATATATTTCTTGAAATCTAAAGATGAAGTATTCAGCAAATTCAAGGAATTTAAAGCCTTGATAGAGAATCTTTTTGAAAGGAAGATTAAGATACTCATGTCAGATAATGTAGGAGAATATACCTCAAAAGAGTTTGTGAACTTCTGCAGAGATGTTGGGATCAAGTGGGAACTCACTACTCCCTATAATCCTCAACAAAATGGTGTAGCCGAAAGGAAGAACATAACAATTATGGAAGTTGTGAAGACTATGATCCATGATCAAGATCTTCCTATGTGATTATGGGTAGAAGAAGAAATGGCAGTTGTTTATGTGTAGAACCGATTATCCCATGGCGCACTTGGGTTCAAGACCCCAGAAGAGATGTTCACAGGAAAGAAACTAGAGGTAAGCCATCTCAAAATATTTGGCTACCTAGTCTTCATACACATTTCAAAAGAGAAGAGAAACAAGCTGGAACCCTCTAGAAAGAAGGGAATATTTGTGGGATACTGTGAGGTCTGCAAGGCCTTCAGAATATATATACCAGGTCACCGCCACATTGAGATCAATAGGGACGTGACTTTTGATGAATAAGAAACACTTAAGAAATCAAGAATATGCCAACTTGAAGAAGTATATGAAGAGGAACCAGTAATTCCCAGGATTATAGAATCCATGAGGGAAGTTCCCGAAGCTGCAGAACCAGTGAGGGAAGTTGTAACTTCCCCTGATGAGGAAAATCTTGAAGACCATGATGTAACAAAAGTTCAAGAACCTCCTCAAATGACTTTCTCCCATAAAAGAAAGTCTTCTTAGGCAAGAGAAATGATTCAAGATGGAGAGAAGTATGGTGTTCCAAAAGGAACCTCCAAACAAGTGAAAAGACCAAATCCATTCTCCAGTGACATGGCTTTGATGTGTGATCTCCTAGATGAGAAGCCTACCTACTTTGAAGAAGCCATTCAAAAGAAGGAATGGGCAGATGCCATGACAAAGGAATACCAATCCATAATAAAGAAAAATGTATGGGAAATAGTTCCCAGACCAAAAAGTAAGGATGTGGTATCATCAAAATGGCTCTTCAAAATAAAACATGCTGCTAATGGAAGTATTGAGAAATATAAAGCAATATTTGTCACTCGTGGCTTTTCCCAAAAGGAAGGCATTGACTATGAAGAGACATTCTCTCCTGTGTCCAGATACACTTCGATCAGGACCATCATAGCTCTTGTAGCTGAGATGAAGTGGAAGCTACACCAGATGGATGTAAAGACATCTTTCGTAAACAGTGTCATCGAAGAGGAAGTGTATATAGAGAAACCTCAAGGATTTGAGGTTGAAGACAGGAAGTTTCATGTCTGCAGAGTGAAGAAAGCCTTATACGGATTGAAGCAAGCTCCTAGAGCTTGGTATGGTCGTATAGACAGTTTCTTAACAAGCTTAGGCTTTACCAAGAGTAAAGCAGACTCAAATATCTACTTCAAAATTATGGATAATGAGCCAGTAATATTACTGCTATATGTGGATGAGTTATTCTTAACTAGAGAAGAAAAGCTCATCGTTGAATGTAAAAGGAGACATGCCTCTGAATTTTAAATGAAAGACCTTGGACTAATGCATTATTTTTTAGGTCTTGAGGTATGGCAGAGTCCAGAAAGGATCTTCCTTATCCAAAGGAAGTACATGATCGAGATCTTAAAGAGATTCGACATGTTGGGATGCAAACCCATGAATACACCCATGGAAGCGAAGCTGAAGCTGTTGGTCAATACTTTGTTAGATTTGATTGATGCCACACTATACAGATAGATTATTGGATCACTGATGTACCTGACGAACACCAGACCAGACATTTGTTTTTCCATGAACACCTTAAGTCAGTTTCTAGTAGAGCCCAAACGTGTTCACCTAGTGGCTGCAAAACATGTGATGAGGTACCTTAAAGGTATGATAGATTATGGACTCAATTATGACGGAGATCATAATTTCACATTGAGTGGATACACTGATTCAGATTGGGAAGGAAGCATTGATGAAAGAAAAATAACTTATGAATGTTGTTTCAGTTTGGGATTAGCCATGATTTCATGGCAGAGTAGGAAGCAATCCAGTATTGCCCTTAGCATAGTGGAAGTAGAGTACATTTCCGCATGTTCTGCTAGCTGTGAAGCTATATGGCTTCAAAAGTTGTTGACCGGTCGATTTGATCTAGAGATGGAAGCAACCATGATCCTATGTGACAACCAGAACTGCATAAAGATGACAGAGAATATTGTATTCCATGACAGGTCGAAGCACATAGAGATTCTCTATCATTACATCTATGACATGGTGTAGAGAGGAGCCTTGAAGCTCCTGTATGTTAGCACAGATGAACAAGTTGTTGATGTGTTGACCAGACCTCTATCTTGTGTAAAGTTTGAACACTTTCGAGATAAGATTGGTATAGTCCGAAAGGACTCTCCCTGAAAGGGGGAGTATATATGATTCCTTGCTTCTGACCTCGTTGTTATATGTAAAGCAAGATGATTCTTTTCTTCTGACCTCGCTGTTAGACGTAAAGAAAGATGATGTTTGTGTTCCTTTCTTATGACCTCACTATTAGACGTAAAGAAAGATGATGTGTCTGTTCCTTGCTTCTGAACTCACTGTTAGACGTAAAGCAAGATGATTCCTTGCTTATGACCTAGTTTTTAGACGTAAAGAAAGATGATGTCTTCCTTACTTCTGACCTAGTTGTTATACATACAGTAAGATGATGTGTTCCTTGCTTCTGACCTAGTTGTTAGATGTAAAGAAAGATGATGTATGCATTGCTTATGACCTAGTTGTTAGACATAAAGCAAGATGTGACTTACACTGAGCTACCAGCTTAACAATTGTGACATAGAGCCAGTCTAGTACTGTGATGGGCCAGCCTAGTGCTGTGACGAGGCATCATTTTTTATACTGATACATATTGATGCAGATGATGATGGAATTCTTTCGAGAATGACGATGTTGTCGATAAAGAAAACTTCCGATGATTTATAGATACGCCAGCCAAGATAATATTGATGATGTTGTCCTCCTACCTAATGTTGTTGATGATGTTTTCCTCTTTCTCTCACATGATGCTACTTAAGAATACCCTTCTTGTTAAGGGGGAGTGTTGAAATAATGTAACTGCAAAGAGTATTCTTATTATTATTGATATTTTATTCATAGGATCAATCCCCATTGTGGATTGATCATGTTGAATATTGTAATAGGACCAAATCCCCTTTTGTGGATTGGTCAAAAGACAATTGTAATAGGTAGAATAAGAAGTCAGCCCCAGCAGTTAATTAAGAGACCTAGAAATATAATAAAGGTGGGTTTACCCACCCAGATTGAGAAGTCAGACTTGTCAGTGAAGAGACACTTCACACGTGCCAGAACTTGTATAAATAAAGGAGGCTAGCACCTAATTTGATCACAACTCACTTGCTCAGTTTGAGAGACAAGTTCTGATCTGTTACCGGCAAAGGAGAGAGAGAGTGGTGCATATCTTGGAGAGGATTTTTTGTTTTAGCATAGAGATCTCTTGGCATTGTATTGGCTATCTATATTAATGAAGTTTTGTTGGGTTTTCTTCCCCTAGAGGGTTTCTTAGGATAAATGTTGTGTCTCTTTTGAATGTGTATTTCTCAATGATCTTGTTCTTATGTTGTTGTTATCTATTGAAATGCAAAGAACTATAATAATGGCATAAACATTAACAAATTGATCCCTTCTCATTGCCTACATGGAAATCTATGAGACCTCTTCTAGATTGCTTTCCCTTGCCACTAATATTTTTAGCATGCCTCAACCACCTATTTAACACCTGTTACTGCCTCATAGCCAACAACTTCTGAACAAGCCTCTTGGTTGTCCTTTTCAAAGGCCACTCATATCTCCAGCGTACCTTTTCCTCCTACTACATATTTAATGATAGCTTCTCCATATCTTCTCATATTTCACTGAGCTCCTTGTCGACTTCTTCTTTTATTTTCCATAGGAATTCCTCTCCTTGACCATGCTTATGACCTTCAGTAGCTATTTTGATTCACCTGTAGCCCACCTATTTGTTTACCATCTATTGCACACCTTACAACAATCTCTACAGAGCATCACACTATGTCTCCCTTCACCTACATAAATCAATTATGTGGCTTTGATACCACTTGGTGGTATCATAATATCTCCTTTGTCTATTTTTCGCTTCCTGAAAATAAATTCAAGCTCTAATACCACTTGTTGCAGACCCCCACCTTTCTCTCCTTGGGGTTGTGCGACCTCTTGGTCTAGGATCGTTCAAACACCTGAGTCAAACCGACTCTTCGGATCCCTGCTGGAACCCAATGAAAATTTATTACATGTCCCTCTTTCTACAAAGTTCAGGTCCTATCAACCTCCACTGCTCTCGTTTTGGCCCTCTGAAGAAATTCGGCGGCATTGCTAGTTCTCTATGCTAGGACCTTTCTATTATGTGACCTCAAGTTGTGTCCTGGGGGAAAACCTCAAGAAGAGCTTTGGGGTTTGGGATTTTATCTTATTCACAACAGTCAACTCCTATGTCCCTGAACTCTAAATCGACGAACTCAAATAGCGTAAGGATCAACTGTCTGCGTCACTCCTTCAGATCCACAGATGTGATCTATTTAGACTCTAGTCTTTAGGAGTCTCTCACTTGTCCTCCTCTGATTTATTTCAAAGCACGACTTCTTTGAAATGTGTGAATCTTCTCCACGTGTCCCTTCCAGATCCAACGGTCTATATTCACTCTGCTCTTCATGACTTCATGAAGATTACCATTTTCTCTTGGCAAATCTTCTGGAGCTTTAACTCTTAGATCTCCTGATATTTCAACACTTGTCTCCTCCTGATGATGGGTGACTCTTCTTGCCTTCAGGGATTCGACAAGTCCTTCCTCCTTGCGCTCACTTAATACTTTTCTTGGAAGATTGGTTGTTGTCATTGATGTCAACCCTAGTCATGGGTTTTTGACTGCAAGATTGATGAAGGTATTTGGACATGAAGGAAAATGCACATGCAGATAAAAAACCCATGGATGGATAGTATACATCATGTTGTTTTTGGTGGTATGTGGCATGTCACGTGGATCCTCATGGTTGAGGAGATATGAATTTTTGAAGATGACAAAGTGAATTGAAGAAGGAAGTACATGTAGGCCCTAAAGATAATTAAAGAAAAGAATTACAAAATAAGAAAGTGTCAGGTCGGCCCTAATGTTAA
>ML789457.1:83013-132715 GCA_009831015.1 Picea engelmannii
AAAAAAATTGTTTGATAATGTTAAGACCCTCATAGCCTACACTAATGCAGGGCCCTGTAATTTCAAGGATATAATGACTTTCATAAGTTTAAAAGAATATAAAATTAATATTATAAATTTTGAAAAAATACCTTGCACTAGAAGAATGGGTTCTCTACAATTATACAATTATTTTTAGGGAAATTTCATCCTTAAGTTACTCAACACATGCACTAACTTTAATTTCACATAGTTATTCACAAATTCTATAAATACAAATTATATATTTCAAAAGCTAAATCAATTTCCTACATTTTATCTTTTTACACCATATTCAAATTCATTGTAAAGTACATTCAATAATCCATCCAAGTAAATAAATTATTGTTTTTCCATATTTGCATTGCCAATAACAAATTATGAGAGACCATCATTAAATTGCACCCACCCCTAAACATTTATATTCAAATATAGTTTTTCTTTTAGTCTCATTTAATAGTGCTTGGACCATTTGGTAGAGAATTGCTCTCAATCTCTTTTTGAAATTTGAATACAATGTCATAATAGTGGTGGTTGAATCTCATACCTTGATTGACTCCTATGTCAAACTTATCTTATTGGTTTTCTACATTCCTAAATAAAACAATTAGCATATTCTAGTCAACATGAATTATATTCATTTCTAATAATCCTTTACTATATAAGCATTATAAGCATATAAAGAAGGTTAAATCGTATTCTACCTTCTACCCAATAAGTACGCCTGTTTCCAATCAATAACTATATTAGTAAGAAAACAAGGGGAAAATAAAATTATATAGTTTTGAAAGAAAAAATAATATTTTATGATTTTGAAAGTAATTTCTAAATATTATTAAAAATGTATTTTGATGGTATATAAAGTGACATAGTTGTTTTTTTAATATATTTCAAATATATTTTTTTTTTGTTGAGCTTATTACAATCTTACAAGGTCTTTTCAAATACATTTGAAAATTGTTTGGAATGATTGTTATTACTTAATGTATTAAGCTATAACATAGAAAGCATATATATCCTTAACTTTATGAACTCGTTGAAAACTTTAAACTTCATACACAATGTCTCTCGGAAATTAATAATACAGAAAATACTTGAAAATAGAAAAACTCCGATTTACGAATAGAACAATCGCAAAAAAAAAATGATATTTCTTTATTACGTTTTATTAATCACAAAATTATAATTTTGATATTGAACGCAAAATCTGTGAACAGATTCTCGAAACCAGTTTCTTTGGCCAACCCGCTTTAAATTATTCACTTTAATATTTTCGGTGTTGCCATGCTTTCGAATGTTTTTAGGTCGGAGGACCTTCCAGCCTCGTTTGAAGAGTGGACACATGTTCAAAGGAAGATTAATCGCCTACTTTAAAGCACGCAAGGGTTTTACTGGCCATCACAACATTCATGAACTACTTGCATGGTGGTTCTGGGTTTTATTTCCAAATGTATTATTATTCCAACATTTCTCCACAGTATTGGTGGGTAGTTTGAGAGTTTCAATTAAGAAAATGAGAAAACACTTTAGATTTTTTTTGGAAAAAAATACATCCAAGTTTTTTTTTAATAATCATCAATAAAAGTGAGAAAATAACATCATTTTTATTGGACCATACAAATCTGAATGTACTAGTGTTAGACGTTTTTTAGCCTTCCATGTTTTATTTGTGAAACGTTCCCTATGTTATTTCCCAAAAATGCACCTTTCACATACTTCATCATCTAATAAGGAAGACCATTCACCATGTTATGCTTCCTTAAAACAACACCAAACTTTGAAAATTCAAATGTCTCATCCTTAAATGCCAAAGCATGTTATTCATTCTCCTCTTACTATTACTGCATTTTTATTCGACTTATCCATCATTAAACACTCTTTATTATCAAACACTAACTTGTAATTTTGCTCCATCATTGGTCCTATAGAAAGTAGGTTTTGTGTTCTCAACAAACTTCTTCTTTCCATGCAATGCTGGAATTGCAACAGTTTCTTTCCCTTTAACTTCAGAAACTCTATCATCATCAAATATAACTTTACCAAAATAATTATAATTTATTCTAGTAAACAATTCCTGGTAAGATGTCATATGTATTAAACATCTAGAATCAATATACAAGGCTTCACTTTCTTCATAATGTTCCATAAAACTTTATATGAATAACTTTTCATTCTTGGTTTCTTCAACAACTATATTGACACTTTTATGTTCCATATCTCGCAATTTTTCATAACAATCTTTTTCAAAATGACCAAATTTATGACAATAATAACATTGTGGTCCTTGTCTTTCTCGAGATCCATTTATTTCTCTTCCTCTTCCTCTTCTACGAAATCCTTCTCTGCTTCTTCCTTTGAACTCACTTGGACTTCTTCCTCTTCCTCTTGAGGTGGATGCATTTTCTTGATAATTTTGTGATTGTTGTGGATGCCTATTATGATTTTGATTATGATATTGACGCTCTCTTCGTTCTCGTCCTCTATGCCTTTTGGAAAAAACATGTTCCATTTCCTTGAAATTGAATTACTTTCTTCAATAGTTAACAAAACTCCACTCAATTCATCAATTTTCATTGTGTTTAAATCTTTGGAGACTATAATAGTGATGGTGACCATATGAAATTTGGGCAAAACACTTCTTAATATTTTCTCAAGTAGTCTTCTTTCTAGAATATCTTCACCTAATGACCACAGATTAACAAGATCTTGCATTTTTGTGATGTAATCATGAATGGATTTATTACTTTGCATATTTGCATTTTCAAAATTCCACCTTAATGTTTGCAATTTAGCTACAACCACTCCTTTATATGTGTTCTTTAATATATTTCATGCTTGCTTGAATGATTCTACAACACTAATTATTGGAAATATAGATTCTTCAACTATGCTCCCCAGAAGAGAAAATGTTTCATTATCCATCTTAAAAATATTTTTTAAAGATTTGTTATCATCAACCCTCAATGCTTTATATTAGTATTAGAATGCATAACATATTCATCAATTACAAGTTCCCATAAACCTTTATTGATAAATACGAGTTGCATGTATTTTCTCCAATAAAAATAATTAATGCTTCTGAGTTTTGGAAACACAATATTATTTGTCACCATCAAAAGATAAGAAAAAGACAAAAATAAAAAATTAAAAAATCAACATAATATATCCCACTTCACCTAATATGTAAAACACACTTCACCTAATATGTAAAACAATTGTGCCAAATAAAAACTCAACTACCACAATTTGAGAATAAAAAAAAACTAAAATATCATACTTGCAAAAAGTACAAGCAAATCTTTAATACAAAGTCTCTCTTAAGTCAGTCTCTCTTAATGACTCAACAAAAAAATTCTATCCATTAAATACTTTTAAAAAAAAAATCATATGAAACACTTTAAATGGATAGATTATTGGTATTTCTCACATTAAATACCCATAAAAAAAAAAATGGAGAACGCACAAATGGATGCACCTTTGTGGATAGCATTTCGCACAGCTCCACGCTTCGACTCCAATGGAACGACCACACTGTCGCCTCTTGCTATCCACGCACACCAAACACACCAGTCACACAAATAACAATCGCCTCTTATTGTCCATGAGTCCAAACGCATCTAGCCACTCTACTACGAGCTCATCTCTACAATTCTTGCTCCATGCAATCCCACGCTCAAACCACACTTCCACTGCAAGCTCCACACTACACTTGCACCAGGCAGCAGTCCACACAACTATCCACGCAATAACCAATCGCACTTCTCCATACACCATGCACTGGCTTGGAATCATTCTAAATATTCACACTTCTCTGGACCATGCATCAGGAGCACGCTGGTCAGGCTTCACACTATTTTTCCTCCACACACTTTCATGCACCAGTCCACGCACAAGTTGCTCCATGTAGGTATCAAAGAACCAATTTTCTCTAATCTCCACGACCAAACTTTTTGCTCCAGCACATGTAAGCACATGATCAGATCAACAATATATAATGCAGAGTCTCAGGCTTTTGTCCAACACATTCCATGCATAGATCTATGCTTGATCCATGCTCAACACTCAAACCTACGCACGGATAGATCGCCAATCTTCTCATATAAACAATAACATTGATATCTCGCAATTAAAATAACGTATCGCTCTTATGTCCCCGAGGTGTAGGACAGTCGGTGACGGAGTGTGTTGTTAAGCCACTCTGTGTTGTTAAAGTCACCGGTTCGAAACCTGTGGGGACAAAAAATCCAACCATCTTAAGGGTTGGTGTGGCTCAGGCCGGGTGCGATCCCCGGGTGATTTTAACGGCTTAGATGTCCCTGAGTCACGGTTTCTCAAGCCACAGGTTAATCGCGTAGCCAACAGGTTCCACACAAATTAACAAACAAAAAAAAAAAAAACTTATCACTCTGATATCAAATGAAGAATTACACCAACACAATAATGGAGCAAATATGATTCACAATAATGCACACCTAACTCAAACTTTCTCATTACCAAAAGATATATTTATATATTAGAGCACATGTCCACTGAAACTATCATCTCTTACAATCAATGAACAATATGTCCAATAATCTCTCTAGTCAACAATATGTTCAATAATCTCTCCACAAATCTCTCAACAATATTTCTCTAACTCAAATTAAACCTTCTTCTCATATAAACAATAACATTGATACTATTGAAAACTCTAATCTCAGTTAGTTATCTTACTCTAATGGTCATATTGTTAGAGGACAATTACGCAATGTGTACTATATTATTGATGTACATATTAATCGAATTGGCTCTGTTCCTTTCCCATCGTCTTCTTTACCTTCTTGATTTTGTTATTTATTTACTTTGTTTGCTATATTCTTAATAGTGGTTTCCTTCTGTTCTATTTTCATGTCTCAACTTGAGTTTTTACAGTTTGAGTCACAACTTCAGTGAGAATACCTGTAACAAAATAAAAGCCATTCTGAACCTGTTTCTCATTTAGAAATTTTCTCAGTCTACTCACAACAAAACTAGTGAAGTCAATGAAGTCGATAAATAATATTGAAATGTCAACGTTGTGATAAAGTTGGACATATGAAATATCAATGTTTCGATCTTCATTCTTGTATGCATTGTGGAAAGCATACACATTATGGTGAAGGGAATTTGAATCACTTGTCCCTGATAGGGGAGAATAAAATCTAAATTTTTTAATCAGGTTCCAAGTTTGTTTTAGAGCCTGTGAATAGATGATCAAATGGAAAACAAGTATGCAACCTTGTTCCTAGGATGCAACCTTGTCCCTGAACATACAATCAAATTATTGGTTTGTTTTTTATATGCTTTGTGGTAATCCTAAAACCATATCTTCATAGTTTTTGAGCTCTTGATTGTTTGTGGTAAGCTTGAAACCACCAATTAAGAAGAAGACATGAAATTCTGCTTGTTTTTTTTTATCTTTTGCTAGTTTATGGTCAACTTGAAACCATGTCATTTAGTAGAATACTTTATGATTCTACTAGCTTTTGATTTCAAGAGCAATGTTGGCGTCTTTTTCTTGAGTTATTATCTCTCTTTTCAGAGTTTTTGGTCATCCTTAAACCACCAATTTTGTATAATCCTTCATCTTCTACTATTTTTTTTTCAGGGTTTGTGGTCATCCTTAAACAACCAATTTAATAAAAGCCTTCATTTTCTGCTATTTTTTTCAGAGTTCAAAGAGGATCTTAAGCCCAGTGAATCTTCGCTTGACACATTACTAGTTGTCAAGAAGTGACGGTTTTTTAGGTAAAAACAAACTCATGTTTAAGGGGGGATGTTAAAAACTCTAATCTCAGTTCGTTATCTTACCCTAAGGGTCATACCATTAGAGGACAAGTGTGCAATGTGTATATATATGCATTATTGATGTACATATTAATTGAATTGGCTTTGTGTATTTTCCTGTCATCTACTTTTCCTTCTTGATCTTGTTAGTTATTTGCTTTCTTGCCTATATTCTTAACAGATACCTCACAATTAAATAACATCGATAACCTATGTGGTGAACCAAGCCGGTTCACCAGGTAAATACCCAATGTAGGTAGGACAATAGGTTATAATCCATAAAGGATAATATATTAAATAATGTATATGAATATAAGATGAGATACAATAAGAATGAGGGTCTTATATACCCACGTAGGGGTTCCCTTCCATGAAGACACGTGACCTTTCAATGGGAAGGTATCTCTTCATTAATTATTCATTAATTGTTATAATGTATTTATATTTATTATTATATATTATGTTCATAACGTTGTCTTCCCCTTAAAAATGTTGTGTCCTCAAAGCATACTTATGGAAAACTTATCTCTTGTTTTGACTTGTAATATCGTCTCCTTATTCTCTATTTCCAAATTAGTGATCGTTGAGGCCTTGAAATGATATGATCTTCTAAGCGCTGCATAGAACCATCGAATTGTAAGAGAGTATGTCCACCTTAAATTGATCTTATGCATAATGGGGATTTTACGGGGTTATTGTAGACAATTTGATGTATTTTGACTCCCATTATAACTTCTACCTTGAGCATCATTTGTAATGGAGGAAATAATTTTTGACATATTTGTTGTTTGTTTCTATGGATACATTGATTGGTTCAAGTATCTATTTTTGTGATTAGGATGTCTATAAGGCATCCTTACAACCTGATCTCCACTTCATGTACTTGTATCTTCTTCTTGATTAACACTTGGAATTGAGTCTTCTTCATAGCCTTGACTTGTTTCTACTTCGACATGTGAAGACCTCTTTACATCAAATGAATCCCTTTGAGTTGTAAGGTTGACAAGGTCTGTGTTAATTACTTTATCCACCATCGAGTTTTTTTTATTGGAAGACTTATGTAGTTCCATAGGTCCAGTCATTGTCTCTTTATCTATCAATGATTCATTATTAATAAGTTGTTCTAACTTGTCTTGTACCATCTTCTTATCCCTCTTTATCTTCTTAATATGGGTGAGTAAACTTTGATTATGAGATTTTAGGTGACAATTCTCTTCATCCTTCTCTGATAATTTCTTAATGAGATCGCGATTAGCTTGTTCTAACTTATGATCCCTATGCTTCTTATCTTTTGACTCGTCGAGTTGTACCAATAAATTTTGGTTATGATCTTTAAGTAAAAAATGTCTTTGTCTTTTTCCTATAATTTTCCCTCAATATTTTGTTTTTGTCTCTCTTCTTGTTTTTTTATCATTTGCTCCAACCCAACTTGAAATTGTAATTTTTTGTTGTATTGTTGATAATAAATTAATTGGTTTTCTAATTCTTTTATTTTCACTTCCCAATGGGTGTCACCTTGATTTTCTACTAAAATAAAAATCTTTTTACAATATAGATAAGGGCAAGCTCCATTCATAAGGCCCCTTTCATACTCTTCCTCTTTTGCACAATAGAGACATTTTGCTGAAAATGTATTCTTTGTAGATGTCATAGTTCACTTCTTATTTTTCAATAAATAATAAATGTAAAAAGGGCTCTCCTCTTTAATGATAATGTTATCCTCTTAGAATATATATATATATATATATATATATATATATATATATATATATACGGTATGGAATACCATGGGCCAATGGTTTTCAAAAACCATGGGATGGTAAATCTCCAAAGGTAAAATAAAATATTCACTCTTCCTCTTTTTTGAAACTTTTTCTTTTAAATTATTTTTTCTCACTTTAATAAATGAATATTAACCTAACTAGTACCAAATGTAGAATATTTCCTTCAAACTTCTTGGTGTGCACTTATACTTCTTCACGTGCACCTTAAAAAACCTTTTCCTTTTTTTCTTCTCCTCTTTCTATTTTTTGTGTTTTGTGTAGAATGACTCTTTTACTTTCGTTGAAATGTGTAGAATATTTAATTTATAAATCACCAATGGTCAATATGAGGTCAAAGACTTGATTTTAGAGAAACTCTATTTGTGGCCAAAATTTGGATCGAGACGAAGCTTTGATGCCACTGTGGTGAACCAAGTCGGTTCACCCGGTAAATACCCAATGTAGGTCGGGGGTGCCCTTTCATTGAGAAGGTGTTTCTTCATTAATTATTCATTAACTGTTATAATGTATTTATATTTATTATTATATATTATATTCATAACAATCTACGGGTATGATACCAAATGAAGAATTACACCAACATAGTAATAGTGCAAATATAATTAACAGTAATGCACACCCAACTCACACTTTCATATTACCAAAAGATTTATTTATACATGAGTGGAGATGTCTCGAGAAACTATCATCTCAATATGAAGAGAAATATGGATACTCAGATATAGTTGATGAGATGAAGGTAACTGTAGGTTGCTTCAGTACCATTCTTATAGATGTAGAGGGAGCAGGTTGATCCAGTATGAAGTTAGAAAGAAAGAAATGTTTGAAATCAAGAAGGCACCCAGGATATTACAGAAGAGACCTTCATAGAGAAGGAATGAGCAATCCCACAGGTAGACCTTCATAGAGAAGGAAAAGAGAAGAGACCTTCGTAGAGAAGGAAGAGACCTTCATAGAGAAGGGGAATGAGAAATTTGCCAAGGTTGGCCTCTGTCCAAGTAGTGAGTTTTGGATACTCTAGGGACATGTTAGAATACCCTCGTAGAGAGGGCTGAGACCACCCTCGTAGAGAGGAGTGTGGATGTTTCTCCAAGGGGTAGCAGACAAATACTCTCCTCTAGCCAAGGATTGAGTAGCTTGGAACACAAACCTTGACCATGTGGAATGGTTAGTTGGATCTTCAGGTTTGTGTCATGATCCCACGTGGATCATGGAAATGGAGTCTAGTCTTGCCTAGACTAGCATCTTAGCTTCTCTAGTTCATGTGGGATGACTAGGAGTGAAGCTATGGTAGTAGTCCTCCCCAGTGGATGGGTGAGATAGATGACTACAAGAGAAGGAGAACATAAAAGGAATGGAAAAAATCATATAATATCTTTTGCGTGGAGATGAAAGAAAGAAAGAGTATCTTCTACGCGAAGATAAAGAGAACAAAACTTCTTTCGTATGGATTCATGGAGAACCAGCCAGTGATCGCGATGCCAGATGACCAAGTGGATTATATTGATGCCTCCAATTATCCTGTTGATGATATTACCCATTTGATGATGTTGCCCAGTTGATGATTTTATCCAGTTGATACTGTTACCAAGTTGATGATGTTGACCAGTTGATGATGTTACCCAATTGATGATGTTTCCTAGTTGATAATGTTACCCATTTGATGATGTCGCCTAGTTGATGATGTTATCCAGTGGATGTCGTTACCCAGTTGATGATGTTATCCAGTTAATGTTGTTGTCCAGTTGATGATGATTATCCAGTTGATGATATTGCCCAGATGATATTGTTCAGTTGATGATGACATCCGGTGACCTGTCAAAACATAAATAACATCTTTCTTGTTAAGAGGGAGTGTTGAAATATTGTGTAACTGCAAAGAATATTCTTATCCCGTTTTGCGGATTGGTCAAATCCTAAATATAATATGCAAATTAAGAAGTCGGCCCCCACGCAAATTAAAGTGGTTCTAATTACCCAGAAACAGAAATCGACCCTGCCAGTGAAGAGATACCTCCTTTCAGTGCTTGTCGGTTTGTATAAATAAAGAAAGCCGACACCTCATTTGGTCACTCACTCAGCTCACTCATCTAGTGCGGAAGTATTGAAGGAAGCTGCACTTACGGTTGTCAAAAGAAGGAAGAGAGAGAGGCACATTGTTTGGGAGAGGATATTCTCTAGTGTTTGGTTTATTGTCTTGGCATTGGATTGACTATGGTCCTTTGATTATTTTCTGGTCTAGCATCATGGTAGTTTGTCTCTCGTAGAAAGAGAGAGTTATTCTGGTACTGTACTTGGTTATTAAATCTATATTAAAGAAGTTTTGCTCGGTTTTCTTCCCCTTCAGGGTTTCCCAGAATAAATGCTTGTGTACTCTATGATTTTGTTTCTTTCAATAAGATCTTTATTATGTTGTTGTTAAAACAATAATAATTACTATTGAACCCATGATTAATATTTTATATTATCTATTATATTATATTAACAAGAAACTTAACATATATTATCTACTAAATTCATATTTTCAAATAAACTTGGCATATATTAGCCCTCCCTTCATAAGTTTTAATAGTAGTAAACAATATCAATACACAAGTTTCAACCATATCTTCCAAATAGAACAATTAACAATAATTAATATAGCACTAATGATTCATTATTCCAACAGGTTTTTATAGTCTATATTATTTACTAAATTCATATTTTCAAACAAGTTATTTATGAGTGGACTGAGTGACTTCTGAGTTGTGAGAGCCATTGCTGGGAGTAATACTTCCATAACTTGCATATATTAGCCCTCGCTTCATAAGTTTTAACAGCAGTAAATAATATCAATCAGGTTTCAACCATATAAACCATCCAACAAATAGCACTTTTCAAATCTTAAACATCTTCATAAGTTTTAACATTTGTAGATAATAGTAGGAAGGTTTCAACCATATCATCCAGATATAATAATTAACAATAATTAATCTGGAACAAATGATTCATTATTCCAACTGGTTTTATAGTTATATATTATCTACTAAATTCATATTTTCGAACAAGCTATTTACAAGTGGACTCAGTGACTTCTGACAGCCATTGGTGGGAGTAATACTTCCATAACTTGGAATATATTAGCCCTAGCTTCATAAGTTTTAACAGTAGTAAATAATATCAATCAGGTTTCAACCATATAAACCATCCAACAAATAGCAGTTTTTAAATCTTAAACAGCTTCATAAGTTTTATAGTACGCAGGTTTCAACCATATCAAATATAATTTTTTAAATATGAAACGGGATTCATAAGTTTTAGCACCTGTAGATGATAGTAAGAAGGTTTCAAACATGTAAACCATCCAGAAAATATCACTGTTTCAGGTTCACAATCACAGATTACATAAATACCCAGCATAATTCAGTTCTTCCAAATACAAATACAATCCATATATGTAATAGCAACAGGATTGTCTTTTGTTCCTCTGTACTGTTATGCTCAGAGGCTTATACTATAATCCAAGTAAGGGAATCCATGAACAGTTCATCCCTGTTTGTATTTATAACATTGAGACTAAGATATTGTTTAAATCCATGTATCTGGACAGTTGATACATCCTGTCCTTGCCCCCACTCTTCTTCAGGTGGTGGAGTGGGGTGAAGTTGTACAACACGGAGGATGAACTAGGGTAATGTGAAGGTGAATGAGGATAAAGTAACAGGTGAAGTTGTACCACTGGTGGAAGAAGATTGATATCTCTATTTTCAGGATTCCATACAGAATTGGATAGATAACTTAATAGTATAATATCAGAAACACTGAAATCATGGATTGTACAGCCTGCTTTTACATTTACATTTCCAAACCTCTGGGTAGTAATCCTGTGAAGTGGCAGTGCGTGGATGGATGGAAACTTTTACACTCACACATGGACTGCAGCTGCTGCATTTGAACCTGCAATCAGGTGGTGCAGATCCAACCAACGCCCTTCTGCTTGATGTCCCTGGAGTTGCTTGCTCTCCTGTGGGTTTTATAACAAAATGACAGTCCCCACTGTCGACAAAGACATACATCATCACGACCATCAATATTAAAAACTGCAGAGGACTACGTCTGCTATGAAAGCAGCCCCATAAACTCCTGATAACGTAGGACTCTCTCTGACTCTTCTGGCTGCAGCCCTGCATTGGATGGAGAGAAATGAAATCTCTAACATTAATTTAAAAAGAAAAACAGAAGAACAAACCTGTCCTAGCTACTACAGATCTGGCACTGTGGTCTGTTGGTGGTCTTTAGCTTTCAGATGCTTTGCTATTCTTATAGCTGTGAATATTCTATATACTGACAAACCTCCAAGCGATTGACAGAAATGGCGATAGACAGAGATTCGTTGTGTGAACGGACAGTCCTTTGTGGTAGGTTCTGGAAATGAAGGAAAATCCATTGTGTCAAGGCACGGATCCCTTATAGTCGGTTGTTTGCCGAAGATCCCGGTTAGGTCTTTTTGTTTGGATCTGGTATCTGAGTTATAAGGTGAAATGTGAAATTAATCCCAGTCAACATTATTTTAACTATTTCGATTACTGAGCCTGTAGGATTGATCGGTAAGTAGGGATGTAAATCGATTGGCAAGTGTTATGTGAATGAAAAAAATAATAAAAAGAATATCTCAAGCTCGATTCTCATCTAGATTTATTCATGCCCATGTAACCAATGCTTACAAAACCAGTTTCCAACCAATCACAAAAATAATGTTTATATTTCAAATCATAATAATTTATTTAAATTTTGAATATATTTCAATTTAGTGACGTTTATTTTGATTTTGAATCTATTTAAGTTTGGTCGGTTGACCAAGAAATTTTTGTATAATTTTGGATCTATGTAAGTTTGGTCGGTTGATTAAGAGAAATTTTTGTAAGTTTGGTCGGTTGATTAAGAGAAATTTTTGTAAGTTTGGTCGGTTGACTAAGAGGGATGGTGATAGGTTTACTAAGTTTGTTTGAATTTATTTTAAAATTATTAATTTTTTATTTTATTTTAAAAAACATTCACATGTTTGATCACGTTTTGTTTATGTTTATTTGAAGTCAAATTTATAAAAAATTATAAATTAGTGTCATTGTTTAAAAAATTGAAAAACTTAATAATCACATTAGAAAATAAATGTATTAATGTGTACAAGCAATTACCTTGAAGTCAAGCGTCTCATGATCATGGGTCTACCATTGGACTCGCAATTACCTTGAACTTAAGGCCTTCCTCATTATCTCGAAGGTCTAGGTATGTACTTGCGATTACCTTAAAGTCAAGCGTTTCCCCTTTATCGTGGGTATGTATAGGGACGACATACCTTGGATTTCTAATTGTCAAAGTTAACCAGATACCTTAGATTTCTAATTGTCAAAGTTAATGAGTGTATGTACCATCATACGTCCTCTCAAGGTAATCAAATCACAAATACCTCCAAGGAAACACTATATCAATATTCTTAATTTCGTTCCCATCTCCCATGTGGCAGTTTACCTATCAGCGATCTTCTCAAGATATACAAAGTACAAATACCTTTAAGAAAAGACTAACAATATAATAATATTTGTAATGTCGTTTTGTTGGGTGCTCTCATAGATTGGGTAATGAGCCTTGTTGGGTGCTCTCATAGATTGAGCAATAACTTAATTTGTATTCTTAGTTTTATTTTTTTATTACCATAACCCATTCAATTTACATCCAGCTTTGCATAATTGAGTACTACTTTACCTTCAATTGTAACATATTGAGAGTATTTACACATTTGATTTACACCAAGATTTGCATAATTGAGTAATAATTTACATTAATTGTAACACGGTTAGAATATTGTGGTGTTATGTATGGTAACCAGGTTGGGTGATTTTTGAAACTACATACTCTTTTTTTTTTGGTAACTTTAGCATTGATCAAATAGGAATATTGGGTTTCTTAGGGATGCTATTAAGGGATCTTGTAATTGTTGCAGTATGACCTAAAACTATTCTTACGTGGTTAAGAGCTTGTCTTTATTGGCGTAGGCCATTTTGGGGAGAAACGCAGTAATTAATGAAGACAATTAGAAATTGAACCAGAAAAGGAGCGTGCGTCGAAAAATACGGAAAAACAACACCATGAAAGGAGGAAAGATAAATGAAGGAAGAAGGATGCGAATCTATGAGGAAAACGGTTGGATTTTTGACCAATCGCGCTCAGGGTGTTAGAAAGTGGATAAGCCTAAACCACCTAGGGTTAGCGGGTTAGGGTTTTGGTCATTTTTGTAACAGGTATTGTACCCTTTTTTGTAATATAATATGTGATGTAAGGATCATGAGGATGATCTTAGATGTTGATATAGAGTGTTATCGAGCTAGTATTGAAGATGATCTTAGAGTCAGTTTTTGAGACATAGATATGCATTCTAATCGAGGGTAAGGTTGCAAGTAGAACCATGCATTGTAGAACCATGGAGCTTATGAAGGAAAGGACCTCAAATGCTTATAGGAAGCAGGTTGAACTAATGACAAGTCCACCTGCACAACAGTATAAAAATTCTCAGCAGTTTGTAGCACCACCTCAATATAATCAAGTACCGTAGTATAATACACCACGCACAAATAATCAAGGTAACATAGGAGGATTTAGAAGAGGAATATGTGGAAGAGGAGGATTTGGAAGAGGAAGAGGCCCAGTAATCTACCACAATTGTCAACAACCTGGACAATATGCAAGGGATTATCCACGTCCACCTACAACATGCTTGTGTTGTCGCGCAATAGATCATACTATAGAAGATTGCCCTACACTTCTAACAAATATACAAGAAAACATGAATTAGAATAACCAAAATGTTCAATGGATTGCCACATGAACTAGACATGATGGGAAAAACATCAATATAGTTACTCGAGATGGAACTAAGACATGAGAAAATGAAGCAAATAAGAATAAGAACCAACATCAGTGGGTTAGAAAGAATACAACACCTCCACATCATTTTGATGCGCACAAGGAAAAGGAGATGTTCAAGCAGGCTAGACAAAAAAAATTGCAGGACAATATTGCTTCTACTTCAAATGCATGGCCAGGATATGATGTGCTAGTATATGATATGCCTCACCCATACGATCATACCAATGGAGATCAACCTTCAGAAAAGGTAAGTAATCTAAGGAATTTTTTGGTGCCTTGCTTGAAGTTACTGAATGATCAAACATCTATACAAATGTTACAAAGTTTGATAGAAAAATGCAATTCTGGAGAAGAGATACAACTAGAACAAAAAAAGTAAATCATGTCGAAAGGAAGACAAGAACAAATAGAGAGTTTAGATTGAATGCAAATAATAGAGACTTTAACATGGGTGACATCATATTAGTTTTGGGATTTGAGGTAAATGTTCATCCTAAGAAAACATGGCCACCCTTCTAACCCCTGTTGGTACCCCTTCGAGTGGTAGCACATTGTTCCAAGAAATATTTGAGATTCTGATGATCAGTTTTGATTTGGAATCGTTGACCTAATAAATAAGGACGCTAGAGATCCACATCATGCAGAATAGATAACATTTCCTTTTCATAAATGGATTGGCCCAAATGTCGCTCTGAAAGTTGTTTTCTAGTGAAGGCCAAGGTGATGCAGGAGCATCGCTGGCAAGCATGTAGAGCAAGACCCATAAACGTCAAGGAATCTGTACAGGAGCCAACACTGATAGTTGCAACAAATATTTGAAATCCTCCTTAACTCGGTGCTGGAAATTATCTTTTGAAGCATGCTTGAACCTAGAGCTGAAATTACCCTTTGAGGCACGTTTAGATAATCGCGAGTGGAGCGGGAGTTTCCGTTATGACTCTAGAATGCGACCGATCCAAGATAGTCGTAGGATAGTCTTAGAGTAGACAAGTAGTTAAGGGGGAAACCCTAAGATCCCTCTAATATATAGAGGTTTTGTACGCCCAAATGAGGGGCTACAGGGTAGATGTTAGCAACAAGTTAGCAGGAAATTGGAGTTCCAGTTGTTGTTTTTGATTTTAGTTGTAGTCATTTTCACTTATGAATAGAACAAAGGAAAATTGATCCAATGCATGGTGCGAACATTGTTTTGTAATTCTCTGTATTGTGTTTTCATGAGTGAGTGAATGAATCTCGTTATGAGTAGATGGAACTGTGAATGTTAGGTTAAGTTTCAATTGTCTCTCTTATGTTGAAGTAGTGCAAGGTGTGCACACAGAACACAAGGAGTGCGTTAGATAGAATTTGTTTCGGTTCCTAAGCTCAGAAGAGATAACAAGAAGCTTTCCCTTTGCAAGGAGTGCAAAGAGACTGGTACAGGGCATGCACAGTCACCCACAAGAACCTAAAAACTTGCGTAAAGATGTGGTGCAAGGAGTGCACGGATTCGAGATTCGACTAAGTGTCGAAGGGATTTCGCAAGAAGTTGAAGAACTAGAAAAGGAAAACGTCAGGAGGGCAAGAAGAGTTTCTCTTCAAGAAATCTCGAGGACCTGAGTTATCGAAATCCCCAGAACGCAAGGAATGTGCGGGAAGTTGTAGTATTCACGAGACCAAGCTCAAGAGGAATAACACTTTTCATAAGTGTTGACGAGATCCACGAAACAGACTCGTAGGAAGGACAAAGGTCGAAGCCTTTGAATCCTTCAAAAATATTCAATATCTAGAGATAGCGTAAGTGCAAGGGGGAGAAGACCTCAATCGTTCAATCTTAACGCTAAAGAATCAAAACCATCCATCGGGAGGGATGCGTGGTGAACGACCAGTGTTTTGTTGACTCGTGTTTTGGAGGAGTCAAAGGGAAAATGCTAAGAATTCACGAAGCCCAAATCCGCAACTTAATCCGAGTCATTGGATCCAGGAGAGATCTAGACTGTTTATTGTCCAGGGTGGAATATCGACATTTTGATATAGGGGGATCAGAGGTGACAAGCCTTTCGACTTCATAAAACACGAAGTCCTGAAATCATTGTGATCGAAAGATATGAGGAGAGACCTGGACCATTGATCCAGTGTCATCTCGATTTCGGTTATCGGGAGAACAGAGGTGATGGAACTCCGAAGTCATGAAACGTGAAACGCCGACTTGATCACAGCTGTCGATCAAGGGAAGATCTGGGCTGTAGATATCGGGTCATTGCGATTTTGGCTATCGGTTGAACATAGGTAATAGCGCTCCCAGGGCCGCAAAAAGGGAAATCGCGATGCGCCTTTCCTTTGAGTGCGTGGTCACCTCCAGTGGTCAGAAGGGAGAGAGGGCTTAGCTAAGAGGATCTAGCACCCGTTTGGCATTGAGGTTCAAACGACGCTTGGGAGAGAAGCCACAGGTCTCAGACGACCTGTGCATTTGGAGAAAGGACCTGTGAAAGTGGGTTTGGGTTCTAGTAGAGACCCGGAGAGTCAGTCAGACTCAGTATCTTGATCGATCCTAGACTGGGAGGTCACGCATCCCTTAGGAGAGAAGGGGGGTCTGCATCAAGTGACATCAGAGCCAATTTTCGCTTGTATATTTTAGGCGAAGGAGACAAAAGAACACAAAGTTGTACTCTGTGTGTGTGACAGACAATCAACACAATGCCACCAAGGAGACGAGGAGAGAAACCTTTAGCCAATCGATCTATATAAAGGGATATGTGAGAACTTCGTGCAATATTAGAAGCAATGGAGGCAGCACAAAGGAGAGAAACTAACACTGGATACGTCAGCGATGCAGAAAGCAAAGAGGCAGTGGGCAAGAATGTCGTCGAAGAAGTTGCAGGAGAGGATGTTGTTGAGGAACGCTTGTTGAGAGCAGTTTCTAGATTGGGAGGCCGAGCCAAGATAGAGGTCCCAATGTATGAAGGCAATTTAGACGTCGAGGCGCTACTAGATTGGATAAGGTCCATGGACAAGCATTTCGACTATGAAGATGTCGATGAAGAGAGAAAGGTGAAACAGGCTCTCACCAGGCTAAAAGGACATGCAACACTCTAGTGGGATGAACTACAAGCTGAAAGGACAAGCAAAGGAAAACAAAAGATAAAGAGTTGGGACAGAATGGTAGCTAAGTTGAAGGCTAAGTTCATTCCCAAGGATTATCAGATCAATCTTTTCAGGAAAATGCAGAACTTGAGACAGAAAGGGATGATAGTTAAGGAGTATACAAAGGAGTTCTATAGGTTGAACATTAGAATTGGGCAAAGAGAGAAAGATAAAGAAAAAATTTCTAGGTATATGAATGGCCTGAGATATGAAATCTAGGATGAGCTCAGTATGATGTCAGTAAGGACAGTGGAGGATGCTTGTCAGTTTGCACTGAAAGCAGAGGAAAAGTTGGCCAAGAAACAAAGCCAGCGAGGAAGAGGTAAAATATCGATCCTAAGCAAAAGCAAGGGATTTACCGGTGACATAACACATCAATTTAAAGATGAGGATGAGAAAGCACACAGTCACTCAGAAAGAGGAGGAAGTTCCCGAGAAAGACAAGGTGGTGGAAGAAATTCTTCTAGAGGAAGAGGAAGAAGAGGAGGAGGAGACGTAAGATGTTATTCCTGTGGAAGGATCGGACACATGTCTTGGGAATGTCTCGAGAAAAAGAAAGAAGGAGGAGGTGAAGCTCACATTTCATAAGCATAGAGAAGAGATGTTGAGGCAGAAGGAGTAGAGGATGGAAGATCCCTTATGTTGAAGAAGGTTCTCTTAAAACCAGAGGCAGAAATTGAAAGGTCGGTGTAGAGAAACAATCTCTTCAAAACAACTTTCAAGACTAAAGACAAGGTATGCAAGGTGATAATTGACAGTGGGATCACTGACAAGTTAGTATCCATGGAGATGGTGGAGATATTGGAGCTGGAGACAACTGCACACCCGAATCCATACAAAGTCTCATGGTTGCAGAAAGGACACCAGGTAATGGTTATTAAACAATGCTTGGTTTAATTTAAGATAGGAGGATATAGAGATGAAATTCTATGTGATGTAATTCCCATTGATGTATGCCATATTCCATTCAGAAGACTATGGTAGTTTGACAGGAATGTCATTCACGATGGGAGGAAAAATATGTACACACTAGAGAAGAATGGTAGGACACACATGTTGCTTCCAATAGAGGAGAAGAAAGTGAAAGAGGAGGCCAACACAAGCATACTTCTCATGAGTGGGAAGGAACTCCTAAAACTAGTTAAGAAAGAATAGGAGATGTAGTTCACTGTGGTGAGGAAACCCCGAGTTATCCTTACAAGTACTTCAATGGAAGATTTGCCTTAAGATGTTCAGGAATTGTTGGATAATTTTTCTGACATAGTAGTGGATGAGTTGCCTAACTCATTGCCACCCATTATAAGTATCAGTCACCATATTGACTTAATACCAGGAGAAAGTTTGGCAAACAAAGAAGCATACATATTGACACCTCGAGAGAATGAGGAAGTGAAGAACCAAGTCCGAGAACTGTTAGACAAGGGTTTGGTTAGAGAAAGCTTGAGTCCATGTGCAATACAAACTATATTGAGTCCGAAGAAAGATGGAGGATGGAGAATGTGTACAGACTCAAGAGCCATTAACAAGATCACCATCAGGTATAGATTCCGTTTACCCAGAATGGATGATTTAATGGATTGTTTAAGTGGAGAATTTTTTTTTTCTAAAATAGATTTGAAAAGTGGATATCACCAGATCAGAATGAAAGAAGGTGATGAGTGGAGGACAACCTTTAAGACAAATGAAGGTTTGTATGAGTGGCTTTTTATGTCGTTTGGCTTAACAAACACTCCGAGTACTTTTATGAGGATAATGAATGAAATACTGAAAGATTTAATTGGCAAGTTTGTGGTTGTATATCTGGTTGATATATTGATCTTTAGCAGGACTAAAGAGGATCATTTGTGGCACCTGACACTAGTGATGAGGAGGCTACAGCGGGAGAAGTTGACGATAAATATGAAGAAGTCCTCTTTTATGAAGACAACTCATTTACTTGGGTTTTGTGATCTCTTCAAATGAACTGAAGATGGATCCAAAGAAGGTGAAAGAAATCAAAGAATGGTCATCACCAAGGATTATGTTCGAGGTAAGGAGCTTCCATGGATTAGCAAGCTTCTATAGGAAGTTCATCAGAGACTTCAGTGGAATTTGTGCGCTAATGATGGATACAGTAAAGAAGAAGAACTAGTCTTTTAAATGGACAGAGGAAGCCGAGAGAAGCTTCAATATACTAAAGGAGAAAATAACAGAACGACCAATTATGATCTTGCCGTATTTCGGAAAGACATTTCAGGTGAGATGTGACGCAATTGGAGTTGCAATTGGAGCAGTTTTGAGTCAGGATAATAGACCGGTCACCTATTTCAGTGAGAAGATGAATGAGACCAAGAGAAAATACTCCATGTATGATAAGGAGTTTTATGCCATAGTTCAGGCCTTGAAGAAATCGAGACATTATCTTGTCCCATAGGAATTTGTCTTGTATAGAGATAACCAGGCTTTACAATTCATAACCAGGCAGGAAAAATTGAATCAGAGGCATGCAAAATGGGTTGAGTTTATGAAGAATTTAACTTTTGTCATAAAACATATTGTTGGGAATGCTAACAAGTTTGTTGATGCATTAAGCAGGAGATGTTTGATTCTGCAGGAATTTCAGGTGAAGACCTTGGGGTTTGAACATCTTAAGGACATGTATTGTGATGATACATATTTCAAGGAAGCATATGAAGCATGTGTGAACCCTGTATTGAGAAACAAAATCCAGTGGGCAGAGTACATGATTCAAGAGGGATTGTTGTTCAAGGGAAATCAGTTGTGCATACCAAAATGCTCAAGGACGGATAATCTTTTGAAGGAAAAGCGTAGTGGAGGATTGGTTGGACATTTCAGCCATGATAAAACGTTTGCACAGTTGAGTAGTTCATACTATTGGCCAGGTATGAGAACGGAGGTGATAAATTTTGTGAACATATGTAGAATCTACCAACATGCAAAAGGAAAAAGACGGAACACGGGATTGTATCAACCATTGCAAATACCAGAGAGGCCTTGGGATGCAATAAGCATGGATTTTGTGTTGGGACTACCAAGAACACAAAGAGGATGTGGTTCCATATTTTTGGTGGTGGATAGATTTTCAAAGATGGCACATTTTATTCCATGCCAGAAGACCGATGATGCAACGCATGTTGCAAATTTGTTTTTCAAAGAAGTTGTAAGAATTCACGCCCTACCCAAAAGCATTGTCTCGAATAGAGACACAAAATTTGTTGGTCACTTTTGGAGAACACTATGGAATAATTTGGGGACAGATTTGTCCTTCATCTCATCTTATCATCCTCAGACAGATGGACAGACTGAGGTGGTAAACAAAAGTTTGGGAAACTTATTGAGGAGTCTGGTCACTGAACACCATAATCAGTGGGATCAATTTCAGCCGCAAGCATAATTTGCATACAATGACTCACCAAACAGGATCACTGGAAAGAGCCCATTCCAAATATTGTATGGAATGCAACCCAGGGGAGTATCTGAGTTGAGAGACTTGGAATAGAGTGATATTAGGAGCGTTGGAGCAGAATATTTTGCTGCAAAAATGCAGAGGATCCATATCCAGATCAAAGGATAGTTGCAGAGTTCTAACCAGGAGTACAAGCATGGAGTTGATCAACATCACAAAGAAATTCAATTTGAAGTGGGAGATCAGGTTCTGGCACATCTCAGGAAAGAGAGGTTCCCTAGAGGAACATATAACAAGTTGAAGATGAAAAAGATATGGCCATGTAAGATCTTGAGGAAGTTTGATGCAAACGCCTACCAGATTGAGCTTCCAGATGGTGTGGGCATATCACCCATATTCAATATTTCAGACCTGTATCCTTACAGGAAATATGACACAAAGGGGTTAGAATATCAAGAGAAGATTCAGTGGGAGAAACAAATTCCTATAGGATAAAAACCATAGATGGAGAAGATTGTTGATCAAAGGATTGGAAAAAAGACCAGGAGGAAGACATACTTTGAATATCTGGTCAAGTGGAAGGGACACCCAATAGAAGATGCCAGTTGGGAAAATGAAACTTCTATCCAGAAGCATGGAAAGTCAGTAGAGGAGCTCATGGATATGAGTCCATGAATTTTTGTCAAGGGGACTATGATGCAGGAGCATCATTGGCAATCACGCAGAGCAAGACCCATCAACGTCAAGGAATCCGTACAAGAGCCAACACTAACATTTGCAACAGATATTTGAAATCCACCTTAACTCAATGCTGAAATTTATCTTTTGAAGCATGCTTGAACCCAGAGCCAAAATTACCCTTTGAGGCACATTTAGATAATTGCGAGTGGAAAAGGAGTTTCCATTATGACTCTGGAATGAGATCGATCCAAGATACTCGTAGGATAGTCTTAGAATAGACACGTAGTTAAGAGGGAAACCCTAAGAGCCCTATGATATATACAGGTTTTGTACACCCAAATGAGGGGCTGGAGGGTAGATGTTAGCTGGAAGTTAGCAGGAAATTGGATTTCCAATTGTTGTTTTTGATTTTAGTTGTAGTCATTTTTACTTATGAATAGAACAAAGGAAAATTGATCCAATGCATGGTGTGAACATTGTTTTTCAATTCTCTGTATTGTGTTTTCATGAGTGAGTGAATGACTCTCGTTATGAGTAGATGAAACTGTGAATGTTAGGTAAGTTTCAATTGTCTCTCTTCTGTTGAAGTAGTGCAAGGTGTGCACACGGAACGCAAGGAGTGCATTAACGAAATCTATTTCAGTTCTGAGGATTAGAAGAGATAACATGAAAATTTCCCTTTGCAAGGAGTGCAAAGAGACTGGTGCAAGGCATGCATAGTCACTCGCAAGAACCCAAAACCTTACGTAAAGATCTAGTGCAAGGAGTGCACAGATTCGAGATTCGACTAGTGTCGAAGGGACTTCGCAAGAAGTCGAAGAACCAAAAAAGGGAAACAACAGGAGGGCGAGAGGATTTTCTCTTCGAGAAATTCCGAGGACTTGAGTTATCGAAATCCCCATAATGCAAGGAGTGCACGGGAATTCAAAGTCTTCACAAGACCAAGCTCAAGAGGAATAACACTTTTCATAAGTGTTGACGAGATCCAAGAAATAGACTCGTAGGAAAGACAAAGGTCGAAGCCTTTGAATCCTTCGAAAATCTTCTAACTCTGGAGATAACATAAGTGCAAGGGGGATAAGACCTCAACCATTCAATCTAAACGCTAAAGAATCAAAACTGTCCATCGGGAGGAACGTGTGGCAAACGACCAACAGTTCGATGACTCGTGCTTTGGAGGAGTCAAAGGGCGAATGCTAAGAATTCACGAACCCCGAATCTGCAACTTAATCTGAGTCATTGGATCTAGGAGAGATCTAGACTGCTGATTATCCAGGGTGGAATATCGACATTTCGGGATCGGGGGATCAGAGGTGAAGAGCCTTTCGAATTCATGAAACGCGAAGTCTTGAAATCATCGTGACCATTAGATCTGAGGAGATCCCTGGACCGTTGATCTAGTTCCATCTCAATTTCGATTATCGGGAGAATGGAGGTGAGGGAACTCCAAAGTCATGAAATGTGAAACATCGATTTGATCACAACCATCAATCAAGGGAATATCTGGGCCGTAGATCGTAGGTCATTGTGATTTCAGCTATCGGGTGAATAGAGGTAACAACGCTCCCAGGGTCGCGAAATGCAAAATCACGATGCACCTTTTCTTATAGCACGTGGTCGCCATCAGTGGTCACAAGGGAGAGAGGGCTTAGCTGAGAGGATATAGCACCCGTTTGGCATTGAGGTTCGAAAGACGCTTGGGAGAGAAGCCGCGGGTCTTAGACAACCTGTACATTTGGAGAAAGGACCTGTGAAAGTGGGTTTGGGGTCTAGAAGAGACCTGGAGAGTGAATTTGACTCAGTATCTTGATCGATCCTACATCGGGAGGTTGCATAGCCCTTAGGAGAGAATGGGGGTCTGCATCACAATGGCCTTCCATCTTGCATGAGGACGACTCCAATTCCTTTCCCGAAAGCATCACATTGCATGAGGATGGCTCAAATGATCAGTTTATCTATGGAGGGCTTCATGAGATGTAGGCCGATCCTTATACGGGTGTTGTATGATGCGCTACCACTCGAAGTGGTACCAATAGGGGTTACAAGGGTGGCTAACATATGTGCTCTTAAGTACCAATTGTATTTTTTGCATGTATGACTCCCCAACCATGGGTTTATGCGCGTAATGACATATATCTATAGCTTTAAGACGCTTGAATACATCTCGTCCCTAAAAAAAAAAATTAATCCACAATTTTTTGTCGAGGAATGTAATATCCCTAAGGCCGAACCCAATTGTAAATGTAAATGAAAATGTACTTAAGTTGGTGAGTTGTCTGGCATCATTTTTGTATGCACCTTTTATGGCATAGTGCGCACATGTAATGCACAGTAAAATGAGGAAGTTTTCACATTCCAGAATACCGCGTGCAACAACACAAGTGCGCGTGATTTTGAGGCCAGATAGTCTTTTGTGTATATGTTGTGTTTTATATGCTAGTGAGCCAGTTATTATAAGCTAGGATGCTTATGTTTTGATTAGGCTGGAGAGCCTAGATGTTAAAGGCCAGTGCGCCTATTTTTGTATATGTCTCATAATTAATATAAAATACATCATTGCACGCAGACCGACCACAATAAAAGAGATGGGGGACTAAACTCCACTAGTTAGGGAAAGGGGAGGGTTAAAAGTTAAGGAAAAGGGATAAGCTAGGGAGCTTAAGTAAAAAAGGAATATTATATTAATATTTATTAAATCATAAAGTATAGATAATTATTTTACCCTAAGTTCTAAAGTTGGGGACAAGTGGGCCAAAGTAGCTCCCAACATGACAAGTGTCAAGTTGGGGACATGCATACATATTGTTGGGACTTAGTTCATTTTCATATCATATTTTCCATCATTCATCCATCATTCTGACCATCATTCAGTCATCCAGTCAATCATCCATGAGCATGCACACACCGATTCATCTATACTTTGTATTTTCATGACAGTACCAAAACCTGTATCGATAGCCATTTTGTGTTTGTGTATCTAGTTAGCTTAGGAAATGGATTGAAGAAGCGGGTTGTCAGGCCCGTGGGATATTGAAGAGGTGGGTTGTCAGGCCCGTGAGAAATTATATGGGTGAGATAATCGATGGGAATTGATTTCCCGAAGGTGCTAAACTACAGCTACAGTGCTCAGAGACTTCCTGTCCGACCTGTTGCTGAAGCCCTGAAAGGAAGTGGGGCAGCTGAAGGACTGTTGAGCAGAGAAGGGATACACTTCCTGGGTGGGATAGACATGTGGGGAATGAGGTACTGTAGGTTGTTAGTTTGAGTTGGCACCTGAGATAGAGTATTTCTTGTTGTCTATGAGTCATTAGCCTCATTAGGAATCCCTTTACCTAGGTGGAGTTTAGTCCCAGCTCGGGGGTGACTCACTGTTGAGAGTGATGAAAAATGTGGTCTAAGGATGGGAGGTTCGTGGAAGGTCTACATGCAGTTGGTGACATTCTTACCAAGATAAGTGCCAATTGTGTGATAAATTTACATGTTGCATTGTTATTTACGTGCTTATTTTTATGGGTTATCATATGTGCAGTTATAACTGTGTTTATTTTTATGGGTATTTCCTGTATATGTTGCATGTATATGTTTATTGTTATTTCATCCTAAATTCGTGTATTTAAAGATGTTTTTGTATATCTACRTTTTATATATAATGCTTCCGCAAGAGTTCTATGTGTGTATATTTTAATTGCATATAGTTCAAAAAAATTATGTGGCATAGCTCAATTGGATGTTGGGTATGTTATAGTATGTTCCGCAGAGAGAACAGTAAGAGTTCTCTAGTGTAGCGTGGCCTGACATGGATGGTCAGTGACGTGACAACATGGTATCATAGCTTTAGTTTTCAACACTGAGCCTAGATGGGCCAAACAAGTTGAGTTGAAGAAAAACATCACAAAGGATTTATTTCGAAGTGGCCAAACTTTAGTTTGTAGAGAATCCATGGTAAAAGTAACAACAACTGGGCGGAATTGGGGAAAATCCTCAATTTCTGTTGTTAAATTCATGATAAAATGGAGAAATTCAGCCAAGTGATGAGATATTCCTGATTTAATATCTATTCTAGTAAATTCAGATCTAGAATGGGTCGAATTTGAAGTTATAGTGAAGCCATGACAAATG
This sequence comes from Picea engelmannii, assembly GCA_009831015.1. Classification (NCBI taxonomy): domain Eukaryota; kingdom Viridiplantae; phylum Streptophyta; class Pinopsida; order Pinales; family Pinaceae; genus Picea; species Picea engelmannii. The sequence goes on from ML789457.1 coordinate 108,850, forward strand.
GAGCAAGTTTAGTGGTTAAAATTCTCAATTTGTGATTTCATTTTGGGTAAATTCATTCCAGAAATGTCAACCCACAATGATTTATTGTTGCAGAGGTTGATTTGGTGTTATCGGGGTAAAATTGAACAAATTTCATGGTTGCAGAATGTCTATGGTAAATTGGGGAAAAAGTTAAGCAAAGGCCCTAATGTCTACAACGGAATTCACGAGGAATTGATGCACATAAAAATGAATGTGCACAGGTGGGCACACTAAAATGCATGATGCACAGTAAAAGATGGTGATAGGTAAAACTCAGCACTACGCGACAAGATATTGGTGTGCTGGTGTGCGTGCTAAATTTTGGTGCCGCATGGAAAAATGTTAGTGTGCGGGTGTGCGTGCTAAATATTGGTGCCACGCGGAAAAATGTTGGTGTACAGGACCGCACGATAAATTTAGCATTGTGTGGTGTGCACACACATAATAATGGCACGCTTGGTGTGCGCAGTGTTGGCAGAGTGCAGAGGCGTTTTGTTGGTGTGCACGCAATGTGGGTAAATGTTGTCGTGCGACAATTTAGTTAGTTGTGAGCGTAGAGTTTTGGTGTGTGGTGGCGACATACTAAACTATGGCATGGTGCAATGCGTAGAGTACAATGCATGTAGAATATCAGTGCGCAATACAAAAAAATGTGCACAACATGTAATAGTGCAAGAACCAAAATTGTGCACGGTGAATATTAGCGCGCGACACAAAAGTAGTGCACAGTTATTGGCGCGATAGAGAAGTGATATGCAGTGGTTTTAAAGTGCACGAAGCACGATTTACCTTGTTTTTTTGTTGTGCATGGTGAATATAGGCGTACAGGTTGAAATTTATGCGTGCAGAGTCATTTGAAGGGTGAACAACAACATAAAACCAATGATTTTCTGCGATGTTTTATATCATTTGAACGCCATCTTTTTGCAGTGTGTTTTTGAGGCCCTTAAGAGAGTTTTCAGCAATGCAAAAACCACAAGAATAGTGGCACACTTTGTCTTTGCAGCTCAAATAAAAGAGCTCGAAGAGAGCTTTCTAATGGTGTAAATTGTTTGTCAAACGAAGCATTTATGAGAAAGTTACAACACAAATAGTGAAGGGTAAATTTTAAGACCCAAATAACTTCAAAGAGCCATAACTTTCTACTTCAAAATCAGATTGAGGCGCAAGAGAAGTCAATGAAATCTATTGAGCCATAGAATAGATTCCCATAGTTCAATTAAATTTCTGGGCTTGTTAAAAGTGTTAATATGGAAAATAAAGTACCTGTAGCATACCAGTTACAATATGATATTTTGGTCTAGAATTTCAGCAGGTTGTAACTAGCATTCCAGAACCCAAAAAAACATGAAACTTGGATAGAGTGTCCATAAGATGTATATGAAGAAACCCAATTGAGAGCCTATGAAAAATACAATGGAGTAGGTGCAAAAAATCATAATTACAGCGCAAAAATGCGCCTAGTTGAAGTGTGACCAGAAAAATTAATGGGCAAATTTCAAATAGCCATAACTTTCTGCTCAAGACTCAGAATTGAGCGTGGGAGTAGGAAATGGAAATGTTTTGGAAAGTGGAATATAATTATCCACCCAGAAAATTGATTTGGGTATTTTATGTTTCATGAAATCAGAAGAAAGAATTCTGATATGTATTATTGAACCAGAATGGTTCATATTTTTATGAAATTATTGAAACAATTAGCCTGACAAAGTTTTGTTGGCTACGCATTTTGCAGAGCTAAGAACAACTAGATCAGATCAGGGTAAGCATAGAGTCTAGAGTAATGGAAGAGTCACAAGGGACTTACATTCAGGAGGATGAGATTAGAGGAATGGATGTCCATTTGGGCATTGAAGGAACAAACTCCATTGGACATGGAGAAGGAAGAGATGAAAACATGAACATGGTAGAGACCATTAAAAATTTGTAGAAGGATGTCCAAAGACATAAATATGATAATGAAAGGATTATGAGAGCCAAGGAGCAACAGGATGACTTCAACATGAATTTATTGGAGATCTTGAATAGAATAGAAAAGAAATTGGACAAGGAGAGTGGCTCAAGAAAATCTAGAAGTCACAGGCCTTCTGATAAGAAAAGAAAATCAAGAAGTGTTAGCAAACATCACCATCACTCCCCAAGGCATTCCAATAAGAGAGCAGGAAGAATCTCAAGCCCATCCCCTATCAGAAAGCATAAGAGGTCTAGGGTGGATGAGTTATGAGGAGAAATGAACAAAATCAAACCTCCTACATTTGATGGTGAGCACAAGAAGGATGAAGATGCATAAACATGGTTGTTGGGCATGAGAAAGTATTTTCAATTGCATAATTATTCTTCTCATGCAGAAGGTAGAATTTCTATCTATAAACTCAAGGGAAAGGCATCCATGTGGTGGGATCAACTTGTGCAGGTGCAACACATTAAAGAGAAAAGTGTTACTTGGAGAGAATTCAAGAAGTATTTTCAGAAGAAATACTTGACTAAGAGATATTATGACAAGAAAATGAAAGAGTTCTTTGAACTCAAGCGTGGGAGTATGACAATAGATGAGTATGAGAGAAGGTTTTTAGAACTCCTGAAGTATGTCTCTTTCATAAAGGATGAGACAGTTCATATTCAAAGGTATTTGAGTGGATTGCCATCATTCATTAGTGAAAAAATATAGTATGATGATCCCAAGACATTGGAGGAGACCATAAAGCGAGCTAAATGCCTTTATGATAAGAAAAAATCAAGGCCAACTTTCCAAAAATATTGGGAAGACAAAAATAAATTCAAGATGGATCGGAGGAAGAAGGGATCTAAGCCACCATTCTTCAGAAATAATCCACATGGACAACAAACTCCTAGAGAACCTAGAATGATTGAGGTAGGAGGTCAAAGGCCAAGTAAACCACCTTTGCAATGTTGGGGTTGTAAAGGGGATCATATGTTCAGAGAATGTCCTCACAAAGGTGAAAAAGGGAGAACTGTTCATAATGTACAACAAGATGAAATAGTGGAGGACATGGGTAGAAATATGCCAAGGATCTATGCATCCCTAGAAAATAGGAAAGAAGAGTATCAATCACATATGATTGAAGTGGAAGGCATGATCAACAACCAAACCATTGCTATTTGAATTGATTCAGGAGCTATTCATAGTTATATATATCCTAAGATGGTGGAAAGTTTTCATTTGCCAAGAAGAAAGCATGGAAAATCTTGGTTGGTGCAGTTGGCTACCAAAGCCAAAAGAAAAGTTAATGAGATGGTTAAGTCATGTCTTATGGACATGAATGGACTGAACACCTGGGCAGATTTGAACATTTTTCCTTTAGGTTCTTATGACTGTCTAATTGATATGGATTGGTTGGACCAACATCATGCTATCCTAGACTGTCATAACAAGAAATTTACTTTCTTGGATGAGGAAGGGAGTCTAAGGAAAGTGCAGAGAATTCCCAGGGCAATAACCATCAGAGCAATTTCATCATTGCAACTAAATAAATGTTACAGGAAAGGGTGTCAATTATTTGCAGTTCACATGGATGAGACACCTAAAGATAAGGTTCCAAATTTGGAAGATCATGCAGTCTTGATAGAATTTGAATATTTGTTCAGGGAGGTACCAGGACTACCCCCAAAGAGATATATTGATTTCTCTATAAATTTAATGCCTGGAGAAGCTCCAATGTCAAAGACTCCTTACAGAATGAGTACACTAGAGTTGAAGGAGTTGCAAATGCAGCTTGAAGAACTTTTGAAGAAGGGGTATATATGCCCAAGTATGTCACCTTGGGGTGCCCCAGTCTTGTTCATGAAGAAGAAAGATGGGACATTAAGATTGTGCATTGATTTCAGACAGTTGAATAAAGTGAGTGTTAAGAACAAGTATCCTCTACCAAGGGTTGATGATCTTTTTGATCAATTGAAGGATGCAAATATATTTTCAAAGATAGATCTTAGGTCAGGATACCATTAGGTAAGGATTAAAGAGGAAGATATCAGGAAGACTGCTTTCAGGACAAGGTATGGTCATTATGAGTTCACAATGGTGCCATTTGGGTTTTCAAACACACCAGTTGTTTTCATGTGCTTAATGAATGGTGTTTTTCGAGAATATTTGGACAAGTTGTCTTTTTGGATGACATTCTTATATATTATAAGTCAGAGGAAGACCATGAACATCATTTGAGGATGGCGTTGCAAGTATTAAGGGAGCATCAGTTGTATGCCAAATTGAGCAAGTGCTCATTTTATCAAAAGAAAATTCAATATTTGGGACATATAATTTCAAAGGATGGGATAGCAGTGGATCCAGAGAAGATATAAGCCATTAGAGAATGGTCAACACCGAAGAATGTGACAAACGTGAGATCATTCATGGGTCTTGCAGGCTACTATAGGAGATTTATTGAAGGATTTTCAAAGATTTCACACCCAATCACTTCCTTGCAAATAAAGGGTGTGAAGTTTTAGTGGACCTTGAATTGTGAAAAGAGTTTCCAACACTTGAAACAATTATTAACAGGTGCTCCAATACTAAGGACTGCAGACCCAAATGAAGACTTCATTGTATGCACAGATGTGTGTAAAGAAGGACTTGGTGGAGTCCTCAGTCAAAATGGGTTTGTTATATGTTATGAATCAAGGAAGTTAAAGGAGCATGAAAGACACTATGCCACTCATGATTTGGAGTTTGCAGCCATAGTGCATGCCTTGAGGAAATGGAGACACTACCTCATGGGGAAAATGTTTGAACTAAGAACAGACCATAATGGTCTGAAATATTTATTTGATCAGCCAACTCTAAATGCTAGGCAAAGCAGGTGGTTAGAGTTTTTAAGTGAATATGATTTTGATATAAAGCATATCAAGGGGAAGAGAACAAAGTGGTTGATGCACTCAACAGAAGAGTGTATGAATTTCATGCTACAGCCATTAGAATGTACCAATCAGATTTGAAAAACAGAATTATAGAGGCTACCAAATCAGATTTACAATACAAGAAATTAGTGGCAAAATTACAACAAGGTAATCTGCAATAGAAAATTGAAGAATACAATCTAGTTAATGATGAAATTCTCATGTACAGGGGAAGAATTTATGTGCCAAATTCCCAGGAATTGAAAAATATGATATTGGGAGAAATGTATAATGTACCTTATGTTGGGCACCCAGGTTATCAGAAAACTATTGCAGCTATCAAGAGCCAATATTATTGGCCAGGCATGAAGAAAGAAGTTGCATATTTTATTTCCAGATGTTTGGAATGTCAAAAGGTAAAATATGAGCATAGACACCAAACTGGTTTTCTACAGCCATCCCATTCCTGAGTGGAAATGGGAAGTTGTAACCATGGATTTCATCACCAAACTTCCTAGAACAAACAAGAAACATGATTCTATCATGGTAGTGGTGGATAAGCTTACTAAAGTTGCCCATTTTATTCTAGTTAAGATCACTCACAAGGAAGCCAACATTGCTGATGTTTATATGAGGGGAATTTCTCGATTACATGGCATACCCAAGCCAATTTTGTCTAACAGAGATCCAAAATTTACCTCAAAATTTTGGAAAGGATTATTTAATGGATTTGGAACAAATTTGAATTTCAGTACAACTTATCATCCAGAATCAGATGGACAAACAAAGAGGGTGAATCAAGTGATTGATGACATGTTAAGAATGTATGTGATGGATAAACCATCAAAATGGGAAGACTACCTACACTTGGTAGTGTTTTCTTATAACAATGGGTACCGAACATCTGTAAAGATGAGCCCATTTGAGGAACTTTATGGCAGAAAGTGAAACACACCAGCAAGTTGGATAACCCAGCAAACAAAGTAGTGGTTGGACCAGATTTGCTCAGGGAAATGGAGGAGCAAATGATAAAAATAAAGAAAAATGTAAAGGTTGCCCAAGACAGGCATAAAAGATATGATGATAAGGGCAGAACTCATAGGGAATTTAAAGTGGGAGACCATGTATTATTGAAAGTGAAAGCCAATAGAAGTTCCCTGAAGTTGGGAAATGTTCAAAGTTGGCAGCTCACTATTGTGGGTCGTTTGAAATCCTAGAGAGGATTGGTCTAGTAGCTTATATGATTGCATTGCCTGCATCTATGTATGTTCATAATGTATTCCATGTATCATTGCTCAAGAAATATATACCTGATGCTAATCATGTTATTGATTGGAATGTGATTCATGTGGAGAAATAAGGCGCTTTCCAAGTGCATCCAGCACGCATTCTAGACCGGAAAATCAAACAACTCTAGAACCGAGCCATATGGCTTGTAAAGGTCCAATGGACTTGGTATAGTCCTTAGGGCACTACTTGGGAGAATGAGGATGCAATGCGGGCATAATACCCGCATCTTTTTGAGGATTTTTGAAATTTTGTTGTACATGGGTACATGATGCACTGAGGACAATGCATAAATAAGGGGAGGGGATTGTAATATCCCTAAGGCCGAACCCAATTGTAAATGTAAATGCAAATGTACTTAAGCTGGTGAGCTGTCTGACATCATTTTTGTATGCACCTTTCATGGAATAGTGCGTGCATGTACTGCACAATAAAATGAGGAAGTTTGCACATTCCAGGAGACTTCACGCAACAACACAAGTGTGCGTGATTTTGAGGCCATATAGCCTTTTGTGTATATGTTGTTTTTTATAGGCTGTTGAGCCAGTTATTATAAGATAGGATTCTTATATTTTGATTAGGCTGGATATCCTAGATGTTAAAGGCCAGTGTGCCTATTTTTGTAAAATGTCTCACTAAACTCCACTAGTTAGGGAAAGGGGACGGATAAAAGTTAAGGAAAAGGGATAATCTAGGGAGCTTAAGCCAAAAATGAATATTATATTAATATTTATTAAATCATAAAGTATGGATAATTATTTTACCCTAAGTTCTAAAGTTGGGGATAAGTGGGCCAAAGTGGCTCCCAACATGACAAGTGTCAAGTTGGGGACATGCATACATATTGTTGGGACTTAACTCATTTTCCTATCATCTTTTCCATCATTCGTCCATTATTATGACCATCATTCAATCATCTAGTCAATCATCCATGAACATGCACACACCGATTCATCTATCCTTCATATCTTCATGATAGTGCCAGAACCTGTATTGATAGCCATTTTGTGTTTGCGTATCTAGTTAGCTTGGGAGATGGATTGAAGAAGCGAGTTTTCAGGCCCGTGGGATATTGAAGAGGTGGGTTTTTAGGCTCGTGACCAATTATTTGGGTGAGAGAATTGTTGGGAATTGATTTCCTGAAGGTGCTAAAATGCAGCTACAGTGCTCTGATACTTCCTATTCGACCTGTTGCTGAAGCCTGGAATGGAAGTGGGGAAGCCAAAGTAATATTGATAAGATAAGGGGAACACTTAATGGGTGGGACAATCATGTGGGGAATGAGGGACTATAGGTTGTTAGTTTGATTTGCAACCTGAGACAGAGTCTTTCCCGTTGTCTATGAGCCTTTAGCCTGGTTAGGAATCCCTTTACCCGGGTGGAGTTTAGTCCCAGCTCAGGGGTGACTCACTGTTGAGAGTGATGAATAGTGTGGTCTAAGGCTGGGAGGTTCGTGGAAGGTATGCATGTAGTTGGTGACATTCTTACCAAGATAAGTGCCAATTGTGTGAGAAATTTACATGTTGCATTTTTATTTACGTGCTTATTTTTATGGGTTATCATATGTGCGGTTATAACTATGTTTATTTTTATGGGTATTTCCTGTATATGTTGCATGTATATGTTTACTATTATTTCAGTGTGAATCTGTGTATTTAAAGATGTTTTTATATGTCTACATTTTATATATAATGCCTCCGCAAGAGTTATGTGTGTGTGTATTTTAATTGCACATAGTTCGAAAAATTTATGTCGCATAACTCAATTGGATTTTGGGTATGTTACAATATGTTCCGCAGAGAGAACAATAAGAGTTATTTGGTGTAGCGTGGCCTGGAATGGATGGCCGAGGACATTACAAGGAAGATGCGCTGATACCACTTATAGTACTCTAGATATAAAATAGTATGCAAAACATAAATATTTTAGCTAGAAATGGTAGAGAAGCAATGATATAATCAAAACAATACCATAATAATACCAGAAAAACACCAGAAAGAGAACTTTGATTATTTATAGAAATTTTCACTTGCCTCTTCGAGGGGGAAACCTCTAGCAGAGCAGAGCTCTATTACAATAATATCCAAGACAATGTTTCTCATACCCTCTACTTCTATTTATACTCTATCTATCGAAAAGAACAATCTAGAGGAAGATTCTTCTAGAAGCGAAAGCTTCTATTAGGTCTTCTTACATTTGACTTATTCTTCCTTATTTCTAGGCCTTATTAATATTGGCCTTTATTACATGGAATTATATTATTCTACCTACGTGAGGGGTTAGGGAGGTTAGGTCCATAACACTCCCCGTCTGAACTCTCCTTGGGGTTGCTCCCCCTATCTGTATTCCTTTGATCTTCCTCTAAATAATCTCACCCCCTTTGGACAAGGGATATCACTATGATGCAATGGTGATGGCATGGCTGCCAATGATCTCTCCTCCTGGAATCATGTTGTTGCAACCAATCATGGGAAGAATAATAAATCCCCCTGTGGGTATGTCTCCCCCTATATTTTGTAGAACATGAACAATATGCTACCACTGCAATCTACTTTTTCTACAAATGTTACTCCTCAACTGGAACATAGATCAACTACTCAAGAATGATCTTCTCTTCCAATGAATATCCTTGGACCTGTACATGAATCAAACCCGTGCCATACCATACATCATGAAGAAAAAGATATGTCAACAATGAATATAGAATCACGAATGCAACATCAACCATGTATATCCTGTGGCATATTGTGTACCAACCATGCACAACACCCATGTACATAAACCATGTACATCAATACCATACAATATTAACATAAGATATCATCAATGGAGTGTATCAAGCATAGATCAAGCTATGACTCATCAATGATGTACAACATAACCACCTCATCATCTCATCAACTACATGTCCCAATATGTAGCTCAACCACTTGCCAAATGCATGCACCAAGACATCCAACAAATATGCATGTAACCATACATCATAAGATATGTCAATGGAGCTCACATATTTACCAACCATGTACTACTACAGATATTCCTCAAAACAACAAGTATAATGAAAAAAAAATACCTATAAACATGTACCAAGAATGACCCTCAATAGATCAATGATATATCTACAACTAACATCACATAGTCATGATATATCTCATAAACAAAGTGCCATAACTTCAGTTACATAACAAACATTGTTCCTCAACATAAAATGACTCAATCTACACTCTATGGTTAGTACCATGCATCCAATATAGGCATCAAGCATATGCTTCAAAACTCAACCACATATTCATCAAACACACATAAGAATATGAAACCTGAACAAAACCATATCACACCCTGCATAAACAAAGTTAGATAATCAAGCCATGTTTTAACTCTTTTGTACACTCATCTTCTTAAGGATTTTTCCACAGGTACACGGCCTATTCCACAGACATATCGCGTATGTACAAGACCTTTTTATAGGTCACCTCACGTATGTATGCGACTTCTCCCAAAGGATCCCATGTATGATTCAGAAAATATCAAGCTTGATATTACCTCACGATTGCCAATTTGTTCTGGTTGTTCAGTCTTCTTCATCCACTTCTGAGAGTGTCCTATTCTCTTTGTACTAGTTCTTTCATCTTCCATCCTTTAAACCTTGTATGTCTTTTATTCTCTTCTTTCCATATCATTTGAATAAATCCTCATGGAATTTCTTCTTGTGTTCCAGCAATCCTGGGATTTCTGGCCAAACCCATTGTAGTTGTAACATCTCATGGTGTGGCAATTTGCAGCAATGTGTCCCACAAGGTTACATCTCGAACATATTATCATGTTATTGAATCTTCTAACATATTTCCTTACATAATTCATGCAATCCAAAGTTCTTTGACCGTATTCATTACATGTGAAACAATGAACCTTGAAAACATTTTCATACATTTGATTTTGTGTCAACCTTGAAGGTGTCTCTCTTTTGAATTTGCTTTGAGGTGTAGGACTTGCTTCTTGATGCTTTCCATGTTCTAATATTCTGAAGGTTTCCTTTCTTTGTGTAGATTCTTGACTTTCATCCTTGCTTCCACCTTTTGAGAATCGAGGACTTACCTCATGCTTCTTAGAAGTGATAGCTTTAAAGTGTGTACCTTTCTTGTTGTATCCAATACCTGATTTATCATTTGGTGATCTTTAACTATTCAAGATTTCATCCATGATTGTTGAGATGCTTATGAACCTTTTTTCCTTCTCTTCTTTCCTTTTGAGATCAACAACTTCTAATTTCAACTTATGAAATTATTCTTCCTTTTCATTTACTTGATTCTTCAATAGTTCATCTATCCTTTTGGCTTATTCAATTTGTGTCTTTAGATTGACATTGGCTTGAAGGATTTTGCTAAGCTCATCATCTATCTTGTTCTTTTCTTCTTATTGACTAATTATTTCATTATTTAGTCTTTTGATCTCTTCTTCTTTTTCTCCTAATTGAGTCTTTTTGCTTTCTTCTTGTTCTTTGAGCATTGTTTTTAGTGCCATGGTATGACTTGGGTACTCTTATAGGATTTCCTTAGTGTATTTTTCAAGATACTGAAAAGAAGTTGAACTATTTCCTATTTGATAGCTAACATCGTCCAACTCAGATAAAAATTTATCTTTAAGATTCAACAAATATTCATCTTCATCTATAAGATAACTATCAAATGATTCTACACAAACTACATCTAGATTTTCCTCTTTATTTGTAGAAGAACATTCATCATCATCACACTTATAATTATTGCAAATAGAGTATTTTGTAGAGTCTTTACCTTCATTTTCCTTGATAGAATTGTCTTCTTTGTCTTGATATACCTTCTCTAGCTTCAACCATTGGTCCTTGGTGGAGGTACATTTTCCTATGATTTCCTTGATAGAACCTGAGATTCCATTCAAGGTGGTATTGAATGTTACTGCATTGTTCTTTTATGCTTCATTTTGGTATTTAGATTTTGTCTGATTCTTTGAGGGAACTGATCCACCAACAACTATGTTCCAAACACATTCTCCTTTTCCCTTAAAATACCCTTTCATCTCCATTCTCCATGACGAGTAATTTGTATCATCAAAGAGGGGAAATTCACCTGCATTTTCATCCATTTGTGTGTCCATGGATATCCTTCAAGCTTGTAAGGATTATGATGAAGGCCTACTCTGATACAAATTGTTGGACACACCAATCACATTGAGATGGGCGGGGGGGGGTGAATCAGTGTGAGGGATATTTTACACTTCGTACAAAACTGTAGTTAGAAATGACCATTCACAACATCATTACTTATTACTTCCATTCATACTTAGTTTCTTGCATCTAAATATATATCAATGAAATGCATTAAGAATAAAGAGCTATGCACCATCACAATAAATAACACAAGTAACACCAAATATATGTATAATTTTACTTTGTATTATGGACTACAATCCTTGGGTTTTATCAACATTGTTATCTCCTAAAATAGCACTGTCATTTTTTCAAATTTTAGGTGATAGGAAGAGGTCCAAAAATTTGTTTCTAAATTTGTTTAGGTGTGTTAGATGGTCTACTTTCTAAAAATAAACTTGGAACAAGCATTGGATTTGGTCTTCTCAAGAAAAAGAGAGAATATCAGGTTTCGGTGGTTTAGGCGGGCCTGAAAAGTGCTCATTAACCACTGAAAGCAAAGCTTTCAGTAGTTAACAGGCTAAATTCGGGGGGCTAGTTAACCACCGAAAGTGTAGGTTTTCCAGAAAAAAAACTGCCTTGGGAAAAATCATTTTTCTCAGTCGTGGAAAGTCCGTTTCGCATGCTCAAATATTCGATTGACAACTACACATCCTAATATTTCCAATGTTGCTTTCAGATCTGAATTTAGAGCTCAGTAAGATAGTCAAAAGTTCCCCACAAGATCAGGTGTCGGTTGGCAAATTTTGTAAATGCAAAGGTTTGATAAATGCATGCACAACTGGATTTGTAAGTGTTTGAAAGATGGTATCATTACATTTGATCAGAGTTTTATACTTTATAGTACTTTCAAACCTCCATTCGTTATTTCAACTTGAAACCATGGCATGCACAGAAATCTATGAGGTGATTGCTTGCCTAATTGTTTTGATTAGTCACATGTCAATATGTTAAATCCATACGTGCTGAGTAGATAGAGGAAGTATTCAACTGTTTGCAAATATCGAAAGATGCACAGGTGTATCTTTGATGGCAATTATTTATCAAGGTAACTATACAGGAAGGAGTTATGTATCCCTCATACAGAATACAGAGGAAAAGTGCAAAGTATGGAAAGACCTCCAATGATCCTTATTCAAAATTCTGGAATGTCACAGGTTGATGAAGATAGTTATCAGAACACTAGCTATAGCTAATTATACAACCAATATGTGGACAAAGTACTTAAAGGAGCTTGGTCACTCATACCTTACTTATACTCTATTTTTTCCTAAAGAATAAGAGCATATATATAGACTTGGGTAGCAGACTCTTTCCAGTAGTCAGACGACATTAAGGACTTTCGGTGACCTAATCAACATTTCAGCTAATTTGCAAAACTTTAAGGCAAGAGATCTAAATAAAGCAAAGATATTTTGCAACAGTCCAAGGGACATCTACAGATAGCAGAAGAAGCCAGGTAGTTCAGTTTTGCAATTTTGAACATTTTCAGAAAGTTACAGGATTCAATAGTTAACAGGCCCAAATTTTGCCTCTCTTAACTACCGAAAGTAGGGCTTTTTAGTAGTTAACAGGTCCTCTTAACTACTGAAACCTGTACATGGTAGCGAGGTCATATTTTTGCCCAGATTTGACTTTTTCTCAACCAAATATTTCGAGGTCAGTTTCGAAAGATGCATAATAATTAAATACATCAGATTTAAGGTTTTATCTTGATGTATTTAATGTTTAAGAAGGTGGAAAAGTGAAAATGGTGACCTAGTTGATGAGCAAAAAAAACTGTCATTTTGCCAAAGGTGGAAAATTCGAATTTCCTATGAGGATTCATCAGCCTTGGAAGGATTTCTACATCTGTCAAAGAGTTTGGAGGATATAAAGGCTATCAAGATAGAGTTTGACACCTAAGATAGGATATTTTGTTTTGACTTTCCATTTTTAGAAGTCTAGATCCATTTTTATAGGATCTCATCCTACACTTGTTTGGCTTGACTAATTTTAGCAAATCTGATCCATCTTTCAAGGATCTAGATTTCATCTTGTAAGGCTATAAAGCCAAAGACATTTGAAGAACCAAAGGGTTCGATTTTGAGTTCTATATTCTACTATTTTTGTATGAAAGACATTTTCTTTAATATATCAAGCCTGCAAGCTTCTTTCATTTGTTATTGTCAGACCCTCCTTCATCTTTGTCTATGCATATGAGTTGAATTCATTTTTTTGCCTCTGTTTAATGGTCCTATGGTAACTGTCATCTTACTTTTGATTGTTAAGAAAGAATCATAAGCATCTTTGGCTAGTTTGTTGACCCATCATATATAGGGTTTATGTATGTTTTGGTTAACCGATTGGTTTTCTTATCCATTTGTTATACAAATCTATATGATAAATATCTCTTGAAGGCCTTGTATTGCATGAATATAGTTAGACTGTCTTGAAGATACAATCCAGAGATTAAGATATTCATCTTGATCCAAACCCACACCTTTTATTGAGAAAATAGTTTCTAAAAAGATTATGTTACCAGGAATCTCTGACTTACAGCCTAGGAGAGTTTCCTGGAGTGATAACAAATTGGTGCCATTGCCGGGGATACGAAAGTGAAAGCAGAGTTTCCCTGGGAGAACGCCATAGATCTGTTTCTTTATGGAAAACAAGAGATAGACATTAGAATCGACTGTAATCATTTGCCTGGTGACTCCACGTTCAAGACTCCACTGGGGAGGATCCAACTGATAGAAGATGAAGAGGTTGAATCCAAAATCCAGGTACCATTTCATGAGTTTACTGTATGAACTGCTGTTATTCTTTATCAACTCCTTTATACTTTTCCCTTCACATGTTAAAAGAATTATCCTTTGTTTTGTATACTTCGAAGATTATCAACCATCTTTTATAAGTTCATATTTAGAAGAGTAAAGCTTGTAGCCTCCTTATGTTGTTGATGTTGATCCTATTTCTTTCCCTCGGCCTATCCATAAAGATGAACTTTGCATACAAATCTCTCTTGAAACTGATCAGCCTTGTAGCCTTGAGAATGATGAATTTGAATCTAAATCATCTCAAATTTCATTACTTTCACCTATTTCTTCTAAACCTTGTCATCAACTCGTTAAACCTTGTTTTCAGCCCACAGGATTTCAGTCTAAGATTAGACAAAGGGTGTTTAAACCTCTCAAGCTACCAGCTCATCTTCATCCTTATCCTCCATATTTTTTTGAGTACCTTCCTCATTTTACCGGAGAGAGTCACGTTTCAGCTGAAAAACATTTGGAGGCTTTTGAAAATTTTATTGATAATCTGGAAATTGTTCATGAAGATATTGTTATGAGATTATTTTCTAAATCTCTAACAAGAGAGGCTGATTTATGGTTTAGACTTTTGGAACTTGGTTCAATAGGTTCATGGACTGATTTCTATTATGTTTTTTTAAAACATTGGGGTGAGAATAAATGTCTTGATCGGTACCTTGACGATTTTTGTACTTTGAAGAGAGAGAAGGAAGAATCTTTGATTGTTTTCAATAGAAGGTTCTATAGGACATATTATGACATCCCATTGGAGATTCAGCCTACTGATATTGCTATCATGGTATACTATCTTATGGCTCAACATAATGAACTTGTCCTTCTCTTGCTAGAAAGGAAGTCTTCATCGTTAAGGAACTTGTTTGAAGATGCTCAAGACGTGGAGGAGAACATCTGGGCTAGCAATAAGATTCGAGAGCAAGCATATTTTGAAGATCTACATGCACAGGATGAGCATCAAGAGGACTGCGAGTATACTCTAGAGTTGCAGCGAAAAGACAGAGAGTATGAAGCAGATCTAAGACAACAACAAGAATGGAAACACAGTTCATATTTTAACCAGGAAGGTTATGACTATGAGGCAGCTTTGGAACAATAGCAAGCAGGTAAATTTATTTCAGATTGTGAATCAGATTTTTCAATATTTGCAGAATGCCTTAAAAACAAATATGAGCCTGAAGTCTATAAGTAGTTTGAAATCCAATTCGATCCTATGATAACTGATGATTTCATGAACAATTATATATTTTCTGTTGATTGTTATTCACATGACTTAAACATTGATGTATCATGATCTTCTAAGCACTTTTCCGAAGACAATTATTATGATTGATAAAAAAGATCTCATTTCAAGGGAACAAAAGGATGAGCAGTATCCTAGATCAACATTTTTTTGATCTTGGCCTCAAAGACCCGGTGGCAGTATTCATGGAGTTATACTTTTCAGAGGGCTTGAAAGTTTCATATTTATTCATCTTGCCCATGTTTTCAGGCGAGTATGATTTTCGAAAGAGTTCTTATTACGGTTGTTACTTTCCAGACATCATTTACTGATCAGTGATAAAGATGAAATTTCTTCAGTATTAAAATTGCTTAGATGGTTGTTATGGAAATCGGCCTTTACCTAACCCAAATGCAGAACCGGTTAGTATAGGAGTAGACAGAAGAATAAGCTCTTCATATGATCACTTAGATTGTTTTCATATTTTGGTTGAATAAGCAGACAAGTTACAGACAAGCTACAGGCAGGCTGGAGGTTTGCAGAGGAACAGTTGCACAGGCCACATGACTCCATAGCCCAATATATAAGGTGACTGGAACTACTTGTTCTTGGAACCTCATTGGGAGGATTCCATCCCTGAGTAGGATCCAGATGTTATGTACTAAAATAGCACTGCCATTTTGTCAAATTTTAGGTGATAGGAAGAGGTCCAAAAATTTGTTTCTAAATTTTTTTAGGTGTGTTAGATGGTCTACTTTCTAAAAATAAGCTTGGAACAAGCATTGGATTTGGTCTTCTCAAGCAAAAGTGAGAATCTCAGGTTTTGGTGGTTTAGGTGAGGCTCATTAACCACTGAAAGCAGAGCTTTCGGTAATTAACAGGCTAAATTCGGGGGGCTAGTTAACCACCGAAAGTGTAGGTTTTCCAGAAAAAAAATGCCTTGGGAAAAATCATTTTTCTCAGTTGTGGAAAGTCTTTTTCGCATGATCAAATAGTCAATTGACAACTACACATCCTAATATTTCCAATGGTGCTTTCAGATATGAATTTAGAGCTCGGAAAGGCAGTCAAAATGTTCCCCGCAAGATCAGGTGTCGGTTGGAAAATTTTGTAAATGCAGAGGTTTGATAAATGCATGCACAACTGGATTTGTAAGTGTTTGAAAGATGGTATCATTACATTTGATCAGAGTTTTATACTTTTTAGTACTTGCAAAAATCCATTCGTTATTTCAACTTGAAACCATGGCATATAAAAAAATCTATGAGGTGATTGCTTGCCTAATTGTTTTGATTAGTCACATGTCAATATGTCAAAGCCATACGTGCCGAGCAGATAGAGGAAGTATTCAACTGTCTGCAAATATCGAAAGATGCACAGGTGTATCTTTGATGGCATTCATTTATCAAGGTAACTATATAGGAAGGAGTTATGTATCCCTCATACAAAATATAGAGGAAAAGTGCAAAGTATGGAAAGACCTCCAATGATCCTTATTCAAAATTCTGGAATGTCACAGGTTGATGAAGATAGTTATCAGAACACTAGCTATAGCTAATTATACAGCCAACATGTAGATAAAGTACTTAAAGGATCTTGGTCACTCATACCTTACTTATACTCTATTTTTTCCTAAAGAATAAGATCATATATATAGACTTGGGTAGCAGACTCTTTCCAGCAGTCAGACGACATTAAGGACTTTCGGTGACCTAATCAACATTTCAGCTAATTTGCAAAACTTCAAGTCAATAGATCTAGATAAAGCAAAGATATTTTGCAACAGTCTAGAGGACATCTACAGATAGCAGAAGAAGCCAGGTAGTTCAATTTTGCAATTCGGAACATTTTCAGAAAGTTACAGAATTCGGTAGTTAACAGGCCCAAATTTTGCCTCTCTTAACTACTAAAAGAAGGGATTTTCGGTAGTTAACAGGTCCTCTTAACTACCAAAACCTGTACATGGCAGCGAGGTCATATTTTTGCCTAGATTTGACTTTTTCTCAACCAAATCTTTCGAGGTCAGTTTCTAAAGATGCATAATAATTAAATACATCATATTTAAGGTTTTATATTGATGTATTTAATGTTTAAGAAGGTGGAAAAGTGAAAATGGTGACCTAGTTGATGAGCAAAAGAAAATGTCTTTTTGCCAAAGGTGGAAAATTCGAATTTCCTACGAGGATTCATCAACCTTGGAAGGATTTCTACATCTGTCAAAGAGTTTGGAGGATATAAATGCTATCAAGATAGAGTTTGACACCTAATATAGGATATTTTGTTTTGACTTTCCATTTTTAGAAGTCTAGATCCATTTTTATAGGATCTCATCCTACACTTGTTTGGTTTGACTATTTTTAGCAAATCTGATCCATCTTTCAAGGATCTAGATTTCATCTTGTAAGGCTATAAAGCCAAAGAATTTTGAAGAAAAAAAGGGTTCAATTTTGAGTTCTATATTCTATTGTTTTTGTATGAAAGACATTTTCTTTAATATATCAAACCTGCAAGCTTCTTTCATTTGTTATTGTCAGACCCTCCTTCATCTTTGTCTATGCATATGAGTTGAATTTGTTCTTTTGTCTCTGTTTAATGGTCCTATGGTATCTGTCATCTTACTTTTGATTATTAAGCAAGAATCATAAGTATCTTTGGCTAGTTTGTTGACCCATCATATATATGGTTTATGTATGTTTTGGTTAACCAATTGGTTTTCTTATCCATTTGTTATACAAATCTATCTGATAAATAGCTCTTGAAGGCCTTGTATTGCATGAATATAGTTAGACTGTCTTGAAGATACAATCCATAGATTAAGATATTCATCTTGATCCAAACCCACACCTTTTATTGAGAAAATAGTTTCCAAAAAGATTAAGTTACCAGGCATCTCTGACTTACAGCCTAGGAGAGTTTCCTGGAGTGATAACAAACACCAACTAAAATAGATCACCAAATCCAAGAGAGCACCAACTCTCAATGCAAGACCCATCCTATATATCTCAACACCAACCGATATGTGAGGAATCCAACCCTCAAGTACAAGACACAACTTGTAGACAAAAAACAATCTATCAAACTGTACCAACAGTCTGTACCAACCCAAGTGCATCAACTATGCACAACCTGTCGCAAAAACCTGTCACCTCAACCTGTCTCATCAATATCATCATCCAAATATGATTTGTAGATCTGTAACATACTTGGTGTATGTGATCATAGACCTGCAAACCTTCCTTAACTTCAACAATAAGAGACTAACATTTTCATCAAAGTTTACTTTAGTCCCACATGGCTAATTTTGGATTAATTAACAACCCTTACTTGCAACAATCATAACTCTGTACCTGTAATCATAAAGGTATCAAAATGGTACAAAATTCTCTTCAACAACGTTTCTTCTATTCCTCCAGGTTCCACTGCTTGGAACCTGCTAGAAAAGGATTTATAGCAAGAATGGAAGACCTTACAGAATTCTGTCTTATTCTAGAGAGAGAACTTATAGAGCATGACATGCAAGGAATAGTTTTTGTATGGATTGGAAAATGGTACAAAACATACTACATACCGTACTATAAAGAAATCATTTTGTCTTAGTGAATTTGGATCTGTTATGAAGAAGTTAGGACATGTTTACCTGGAACACCTGTTTTAGACTAGTTTCAAGACTATCCAGAAACCCTATCTTTCACAAAGTGTAACTCCCAAACTACAATGACCCAAAAGATGAAATTTTTATCACCATTACTTGGATATATTTTCCAAACAACCTCTAGATCTCACTATATGAATCATTCTAGAAACAAATTTATTTCAAATATTGTGAGATGACCTGTAAATATCATACCTTAGAAAGCATCATCAAAACACTTTATCCTCCTTTGAATTTTGTCTTTATTTACTTCACCTTCCATCTTAAATTCACCTTAGATATCCTTTTGTTACCTAAATCACTTGTATATATTCAATATTCTCAATAGAATACTAATGGGAGACCCTTTCTCTCTTATTTATACTCTCCAAATAGCTTCCTCTAGAAGTATCCACTTAACCACTTTTTCCACTTAGCCAACTTTGTCCACTTAGTCACTTTGTCCACTTATCCACTTTGTCCACAAATAGTAAACTCTCCACTTCTAGTTGCAACTAATTTATATTTAATTATTTTATTGTTGCAACCACTTAACCCATGACTAACCACTTTGACTGGTCAACTTCTTCTAGGAGCTTCTATAATAATTTGACTTCTTTGACCTTCTAGGGGCTTCTAGATAACTCATGAGTTTTCTCCAACTTCACATGGCCATAACTCTCTAAACGTGAGGAGTTATGTGATGTTGCACATATCATCGGAAATGACATGATATATACTATTCATATGGAATAGTTTCTCTTGCAAATTCATTGATCTTCATTAAATTATTCCTTAATCAAACGTGGGTTCCCTAACCACACTACTGGGATACTCAACCACCTAACCATTTGGACTTGACAAAGTGTCTTCCCGTGAGGTATTTTACCATAAGGGGACCAATTTTAGAACTTTATCCAAGAGTGTATTCTCGCGAAGGCTTTCACCATAAGGGGACCACTTTGGAGTTTATCCATTTGGTTCTTCTTATCAACCATGATATGAAATCAATGATATAAATCCTTTAATATCAAAACATCATTATGACACCACTTGACATCAACCCTTTGAAAACAATTATGTCAATGACCGTATAACCAATAATCAATATATCAATGATACAAACACATCACTATGACAATAATTGACATCAACCCTTTGAAATCAATCCTTTGACATCAATGACAACATGGTACAACACCAAATTCTATGAGACAAAATGAATTGGATATAGTATATCTGGTAGTATGTTGTGTATGATTTTTAGATCTATATATCAAATATTTTGCACGTGGCATGCTCTACAAGTTTTCTCTCTAGAATAATCTAGAATTCAACAAGGACTTCCCTTTTTTCTATAACTCATTTTCTGGGATGTTCCAAGTACTGAAACTTGGAGGAATTGCAGATAAGATATTGAATAATATTAGGTATAATTTTCATAACTTTATTCAATATAGGTATAGAGTTATGCTTGTTGAAAGTTGTGGTTCGTGACTAATCCAAAAACTAGTCCTGTGAGACTAAGTTAAAGTTTGATGAAGATGTTATTCTCTTGTTGCTGAAGTTGAGGAAGCTTTGCAAGTGTGTGATCACATACACTAGTTCTGTTACAGAGTTACAAGTATAGTTATATGCATGTTTTGAGGGTTACATGTTGATGATGTTATGGTGCATGCTTGAGGAAAGTCTTAGGTATATTGTTGAGGCATTGCAACATGCTTCATGAACATATTAGGTGAATGATTGAGGCATATACTTGGTATATGATCTTGTTTGTTTGGTACTTTGTTGAGGTACACCATTGATGGTACTTGTTTTATATATCCTATGATACATGGTATATGGCATGGTTTAGTGATATGGTATGGTACATGTGTTAATGTACATTATTGATGTACATGGTTGATACATGGTATGATACAATATTGGTACTTGGTATGGTGTTGATGTACATGGTTGGTGGTTGAGGCATATGGTACAGGTTATGGTTCATGGTTGATGCACAGTTTAGTATAGGTTTTGGTGCATGGTGGATGCACTTATTATGGTAAAGGTTGTGGTACATGGTTGATGCTTGGTATGGTATATGGTTGAGACACACATATTGTGATGGTACGTTGGTGATATTGGTGCCTGATTGGTTAGAGGCATGTGTTTTTGATGTTGGAAATCTAGTTGAGAGGTTTCCTTGGTATATGATCCATGTGAGAGGATCTGGTTGATTATAGGTGATAATGGTAGGCTACAGGTTGATGTGACAATGGCAGTGACAGTGACATTGGTAGTGATAGTGACAGTGGCAGTGATAGTGGTAGTGATAGTGGTAGTGATTGTGGTAGTGACAGTTTGTCTACACTTATATCTCAGGGCAGAAGGACAGAGAAAGGAAAGGGGGTTGTAGCCTCCTCACTACTAAATTGGGCACAAATTACGATGAAATATTACGACGGTTTAAAATTTTGTTGTATTTGTTTTTCTTTTTTGGACTAAATATGCTTGTTTTTTTTCAGGGCCCAGCTGTTGGTCGCTCTAGAGACCAACCTTCCATGTTGGTCGTTATAATGATGAAATTTAGTCGGTAGAGCTACCAACCACAAGTTAGTCTCTATAGTGACCAACTTGGCACGTGTGAGAATCAAACAGTCATTTACGAAAAATCAATCCTATATATATATCAGTTATGACAAATTTTCTATAGTTGCGACAATCATTTTCTACAATTGCGAAAATTATTCGGGTGTTTTGATGCAATGGTGTTTTGGTTTTTTATGAAATCTTGATTTCAATTCTCTTTCAAGAAGAGAAACATTGAATTGATCAGACTCTACATAACTGAGATTTTGAAGGTCAGTACTTAAATTTTTTCTATGTGATTTAGTAGTTTGGTGCTATTGAACTATTTTATGGTTCATTTTCACTCCTTAAATAAGATTTTATGGTTTATTTTAACTCCTTAGAAATATTTTATGGTTTATCCACTTTTGATAGAGTAAAAAGATTATTGATTCAACTACAATCACTCTAATTAGATTCAATCACTCTAATTTTGTTCTTATATTTCATGGAACTTCTTGAATATATAAGTATCCTTTCCTTAGTAAATTTACATTTAGGGTTTCCTCATTGAGTTGGAAAAGAACCAACTAGAAGTGAAGAGAAGTGGTTTTTTTGTTGATATTGGGCATCAGTACTCTTGTGTATCCCTAAAGCTACCCTAATTTTTATTAGGGACTTAACATTATATAGTGTGATTTTGGGTGATAATAGATCCACCTCCTCTTATTAATGTTTCATGATTTTAGGTTTCATGTTTTGTCCCTTATTTTTTCTGAACACGCTGTATAATTTTCATTACAAATATCTAAATATATACCAAATTATTTGAATAGATTTGTATATTGTACTTATAATGTTTCAATGTATTTGTTGTAATAGGTAATTGCAATGTCAACTCTAGATGAGAAAAGAGAGCTTGTTATGTTAAAGCGACACATGGTGATTCATGGTGATGGGAAATGTTATTTCCCTTATTGTGAATGCAGGGGTTTTAATGGAAGAAGACTACCTTTAAAAATAGTTGAAAAACATTGTAGGGGGAATGACCACGTTGAAGGTGGCAATGAATATTGTCCCATGGTAAGTAATTAGTTATTATAGATCTTTAAGGGTATTATACATTAATTGCTTTTTTTGAATTTATCTTTCAAAATAATAATTGTGATATACTCTAACTGTATTTTATTGCTTCCATTGTTTTTATTAAAGAAAAATCATCCTAAGAATGTGATGTCGCCTAGCAGGAGACCTTTTCATAGAGATAATACTGAAGAACAAGCTGAACTTAATCGTGTGGATAATGGTCATCACATTATTCCTATGGAAAATGATGATATTAATAATATAGTTGATGATGATGGGACAAATAGATTGATCCAAGACATTTATAATGATCCAATGGATGATGATGTCAACATGGAGGAGGACAACTTGCAGGATGATAATGATGACAATGATGAGGACAATGATGATGAATATATTTTTGATAAACCTATCCTTCAAAATGCCACTAAATCCCTATATGAAGGCACAAAAAAAAGTGTTCTCTCTTCTGTAATGTTGTTGGTCAACTTGAAGATATCAAATGGTTTGTCAAACACATGTATGACACAGATCCTAAGGTAAGCAACATAATTTTACAGTTTTATGCAATTTTCAAATTTTATTTTCAGTGTCAATTGATGTCTAAATTAAGGATGCAATATTTATAATGATTAATATAATTTTCATTATTGATTTTTTTTGTATATTTTTGTTGTAGGTTGATAGGTGAATATTTCTTACCATCACCAAATAAGTTACCTCACACATACCGAGAATTATCACCCATTCTAAAAGAAATTGGAATGGAATATCAGGCTATTGATGCATGCCCTAATGATCACATAATATATTATGGACAATATGCATCTGAATTGAATTTCCCCCAATTTCAAATCAGTAGATATCGAACTGATTAGTTAACAAAAAAGGTGCCTCACAAGGTTCTTCGTTATATTCCCATAATTCCACACCTGCAACAACTATTTAGATGTCGGAACATAGCACCGTTTATGGATTACCATGCACATAATAGAAGTGAAGATGATGTTCTTAGAATGCCTGCATATGGTTCTTTATATAAAAATATCGAAGAAAAATGGCCAATTTTTAAAGAAAAATCTCGTAATGTTAGGATTTCATTGGCAGTTGATGGTGTAAATCCATTTGGTGAGCTCAGGTCTATCTACTCGGTGTGGCCTACTTTTGTTATAAACAATAACCTTCCTCCTTGGATGTCAATAAAGAGAGAGCACACAATGTTG